>WNWU01000006.1:1181054-1195953 GCA_012654045.1 Ptyas mucosa
AGGAAAGGAAAGGAAAGGAAAGGAAAGGAAAGGAAAGGAAAGGAAAGAAAGGAAGAAATTGTGTGAATGCTTATGTTGGTCTTTGACTGGCCTATTTAAGAGTATTTCTGAACACAACAATTAAATAAATTGTTGCTAAGAATTCCTCAGAACTGATCTGTAAAATATCTGGGGTCAGACATGCTGCATTATATGGTTACAACATCCTGAGGTATGCATTATATCTGGAGGAATAGAAGAGATGCTGAAATTAATGTAAAGTTCACAACCTAGCTTTTAACATGCTGTACCAGCTGAAAGTTTTCAATGGTTTTCAAGGGTAGCCAAAGAGATTAATTCAGTTTTGAAGACTGCTGATATAGGAGATTTCTGTGGAATCCATTAAAGCAATCTTCAAAAAACCTTTTAGGTTTTCGAAATTGGTTTGAGGGTTTTTCCCCCCTTTTTTCCCTTTTTCAATGACAATGCAAATGTCAATGAAACATACAGATAGTATGGCATTATATGTGCATATAACAAATGGCAAGTACAAAATAAACACAGGGGATATTCTATGCTCTGGTACTCAATATATTAATATTTCTTTTGACAAGAAAGATATATCTGTTTACTTGGGCATTTTTTAAAAAAATCAATAACACTGCCAAGCATTCCTTGAGATAGTGGCCCACTGCCATTAAAGAGATTTTGTGTTAATTTAAAAAACAACAAAAACCTGTGGATGTTATTATGCTCTACTGCAAACTGATTTGAGACTTCCGGTGAAAATTGAACAATGAATCTTTTAATTCACAAAAAATATGTTTGCTAATATATTTGAAATACCTATATTAACTGTATGCTGGACAGATAATTCAAAATCATGGATTGTTTTTTCCAGGGCAGCAAAAATGGGACTGCTCAATTGTTTTATTTAAAAAAAAACAACAGCATAAAATAATGTAACATTGACTATCAAATCTTTCTAAGGGAAGTGGTAATATATTTCCTTTCCAGATCTTATTACATTTTTATATGGTTGGCATTTTGGTGGAGCACTAACTGTCCATCTAATACGTTAGTAACTTAAAAATGGTGTCATACACAAAAACTATGCAAATTACAGATTTCTGATCTATCTGGATTATTGACCAATGATCATAAAATTAATCATAAAAATATTTTACAATTGATCACAAAATAATAAGGGCCATAACATAGATCAAATAACCTAAGCAACCCATTTTTTTCCTCAATCTTAAGTTAAATATGTGAAGGAGGCAATATAACAGTAAGGAACAAATAGTTATTTACGAGGAAAGGTACTTTAAAAGACTTTATAGTTCTTAAGGCAAGCAAAAACTCAGCCTATCTATTACATGAAGTTCAGATCTAAATTTGCAAATTTTAAAATTCTGCAAAAAATCCTGAGCCAAAAGCTCAGGAGGACAAGCTCAATTTTTGATTTAATAAAAAACCCACATTTTTTAAAGCATCTGTAAATTCAGGGAAAAAATATATTGCACAAGACATTTGCATATGAATTAGAAAGAAGCCAAGATAGAAGAAATAAAGCAAGCACATTTAGAATGCAGATCTTTGAGAAATTGTGTTAAGGGCCACAATGCCTAATGAAGTTTTCAGAATAATATGATTTAATTTTACTTATTTAATAATATTGATACTTTATATAAGCAGTATTTTTCATGACAGAATTCCAGGTAACTTTCATCTAACAATTAACCAGAACCAGGCAGTCTTGAAATTAGCCAGGTGGCTGATCATGTATTTTCAGATCCTTGTTAATCCATACCCATAAGATATATGTGAACAATACGGAAACAAATCAACTTTCTTACATATTATCTATGTTTCAAATGTGCCCCAATAGTTCAGAACTTCATTACATCTATGAACCAACATGTAAATTGCAAGTTCATAGCAGTTTTTAATATTTCTTTATAGTAATAGCAATAGCACTTTATGATTTATATACAGCTTTATAGTGCTTTACAGCCCTCTCTAAGCGGTTTACAGAGTCAGCATATTGCCCCCAACAATTTGGGTCCTCATTTTACCCACCTCAGAAGGATGGAAGGCTGAGTCAACCTTGAGCCTGGTGAGATCTGAATTGCCAAATTGCAGGCAGCCGGCAGTCAGTAGAAATAGCCTGCAGTACTACACTCTAACCACTTCGGCAGTGTGGCTAATGTATCAGTCATATTGAAAAACTAATCCTCATTCTCTTGTATTTCAAGATGCTGCTTTGCAGTACTATAAACTGGAATATTCACAAAGTCCCCCCTCACTTGCATTATAATAGTTGGCAGGACAGTAGTGTTATTCAATTTAATTTCCTCTCTTATAATATCCTTTGGGTATATTGCCTAGTTTTAAGTTAATGAAACCTCACTTGAATAGGTAGCCGCAACAGCATTTAATGAAATTTGTGATACAGTATATTATGAGAAATGTACTATCAGCATATGTCTGGTGCTATGCAACTTGGAAACAAACCAAAGAAAATAACTTTGAAAATTTTGAAAGTTTGCAAGTAGTGGAATGCAGATTATAAACGTTTAAATTTTCCATGTTGCTATTCAAGTTTTAAAAAGTTAAACCAACATTACAAGTAAAGTACTGCAGCTAATTATATAACAAAGAGATCCTGGAAGATAATAGCATTAGAGTCTGCCTAAATAAGTCAACCCAACTCAATAATTATTCTAGCATCTGTTGTTTATGATAGAAAATAAGGTTAGTGTTAACAGAATAACAGAGTTGGAAGGGACCTTGAAGGCCTTCTAGTCCAACTCCCTGCTCAAGCAGGAAACCCTACAACATTTCAGACAAATAGTTCTCCAATCTCTTCTTAAAAACCTCCAACATTGGAGCACCCACAATTTCTAGAGGCAAGTCGTTCCACTGATTAATTGTTCTGTCGGGAAATTTTTCCTTAGTTTTAGATTGGTTCTCTTCTTGATTAGTTTCCATCCATTGCTTCTTGTCCTGCAGGTGCCTTGGGAAATAGGTTGACCCTCTCTTCTTTGTGGCAGCCCCTTAGATATTAGAGCACTGCTATCATGTCATTCATAGTCCTTCTTTTCATTAAACTGGACATATCCAATTCCTGAAATTGTTCTTTATATGTTTTAGCCTCCAATCCTCTAATCATCTTTGTTGCTTTTCTTTGTGCACTTTGTAGAGTCTCAACATCTTTTTTATATTGTGGCAACCAAACTGGATGCAATATTCTAAATGTGATCTTACCAAGTCATTATAAAGTGGACTAACACGTCACCTGATATTGATTCTACTCCTTTTGCCATTTTTTTTCACTTTTATGGAAAAGAAATATTTTCTGCCAATTGAAGAGTAGGTTTCTCTAGAATTCTCACAACAGCAGTTCAGGGATCTTCCTGACATTATCTAAAGTATGAGATGCCAAGTGTGTTTATATGAGTATATGCTTTTCTGTACATTTCTCTCTCTTGTGATCTACCTCTCGTGATCTTGGCCTCCTGTCTTCTGAATAAAAATATCCTCTGGGTCTTTTTTTCTGAAGCATGAGGAGCTATGGAGTTTGCAGTGTGATGCAGAGTATGTGATGGGGAGAACACCATCAATGTATTCTATCATCTTGCAACTATAAAGGAAGGGTAGAATGCCCCTACAATACTTCCAAAAGAAGAAGCTTTTAAATGAATAACAGAAACCATTTGTGAAGAAAACTTTCAGGAGGACGTTTTCTAACATTGTATTAAGCAATAGGAAAAAGCCAAATATTGTACCAAATTATAGGCTGCACTTGCACAATCTGGTAACCTTCAGAAGTATGAGCTACAACTTTAAAATTCAGGACTAGTAATCCTACCTCTACACTGAAGGCAACAGACCAGTTTAAAACTACTGAAGACTATTAAGAAAAGAAAATGGCAAATTGTCTCAGGAGCAATTATAAAATTCTATCACTGTTTGAGGGATCCTTGGTGGTCTCTGAGCTTGGTTATTTTTCTTGAAGACATTTCATTTTCCAGATTAACAAAACAATCAAGTTCAGAGAGCACCAAGGATCCCTCAAGTCAACCAGGAGTTACTAATATTCTCCTTTATTGCTATCATCACTGTATCTCTTAACAGATAAATTCCCTTTTTTCTCTTTGCTTTCAGAAATGACACAAAATTGCCTGGTTCCAACCTAGTTTTTTTTTATAAAAAAAAACGTTTTATTATATTTATAAGCACAACACACTCATTAATGTATTAAGTGTTATGTCTGTAACTATTGTATTATGTGATTTATGTTTTATTTGTAATTAATTTTAACAAATTGTTAGCTTTGTTGATGGCTATTTCCAAGCGGAAAACCAATTAAAAAGTACTACTAGCAATGAGACAACCATTTTCTGTTTGCCTTTTATCTGGTTGTGAAAAATGAACATATCCAGGGAGAATTGGCAAATTAATTCAATAGCACAAACACAGCTCAAAATATAGAAATTAAAATACATTCTCTGTGTATTAAACATTCAGAACTCAAACTCTTGTCTGTATATGAATGGAAGGCTGCATTAGTTTTGCTCTCTTTGACATTCTAATATTTTAAACTTTGAAAGTAGGGAGGTATTATAAAAATTTGGATAAACTTTGGAAAATTGCCCCTTAAAAATAAAGATCATCCAGCCGTGTGTTAATAATCTGTTATTTGCTATACAATACGTTCTATATAAAATATTCTGTCTGGATCAAGTTCATCAAATAAACAGTGCTCAATAATTTGATCTTCAAACTTTCTAGCAAGTGAGTCTTCATTGAGGGAATGGAGATAAACATTTTCTATATACATTTTTCTAATTGTTTTAAGTTCCTTCCCCTGCCCTAAAATATTGAAAATGCTATATGCTTTTTATTTTATTACAGCAGGGCTGAGCTATTTCCTTTCTAAATTGAAAATGCCAAATTGCTTTAGCCTATGAAAGCCATTCTGTGCTCACATAATTTTAACTACGGTCTTTTGTTCATTTTCCAATTCTATTGTAACCATTTTTCTTACTTCACCACTGATTTACACTGCATTGGTATAATTTTTCTGTAATATAGGTCAGGTGTAGTGCAGAAAGAAAAGATGAATTCTTTTTTTTCAAAGTGCAAGTTTTTGAGGAAAAAATTTAAAGTTTCTATAATTTATTTTTTTCTTCAGCCTCCATTTCACTAATACAAAATTAAAAGTTTTTCATTATTATCATTAAGCATGTATGTATCATTAGTACATAATTTGTGTAATTGTTTTATTACAAGAATCAGAAACCTATTGCAGTTATGTAAATTAATCATATAATGAATAATAGGATCTTTCTAAATATGAAAATATTCAAAGCAGGAGACCAAACTAGATTCTACAGTAGACTGAAGAACAGTTTATTCCAACTTCATCAGCTTAAATCTGCAAAGATATAAGGAACATCTATATAGTAGAGTGAGGTTGGAAGAGAATTAGTTAATTTTGCGATTCTAATTTATCAGTGACAAAATTAAAAGAGCATGTTAGACAATTTTATTGTTCCTGAGATCAAGTACTTCTCAAGAATATTATCCTTAGTCATAAAGTTAAAAGGATGGCTTACTTCTCTAATTTAAGTTCTTCAGGGTTGGAATTCAAATTGGAAACACAATTTGAAGGCCACCATAAAATTTATTTAGACATTAAACTTACTGAATGCCTTAAAGAGGCATTTATATTATATATATTTTGTGAGGTTTGGAACTCTACATACCCCAGTTTGCAAGTCAAACTTATGATTGAAAAGTGAGATGCACAAAAAATAAACTTTATTTCCATCTCATTATATGCCATTAAACTGTTTTTTTTCTCTTTTTTTAATAAGAAAAGTTAGTTCACCTGTTGCCTTTTATTAGTGATACAATAATTCAGCCCCTCATAAAGGAAGTCCCAGAGACAATCACTGGTAGGTCTCCTCTCTTCTACCAGATTATAAAACCATTACTATCCTTAACATAGCCAAATTTTGTCTTGATACATGAGAGTGAAGTACCAAATGTTGATCCATAAAATTACTTTTCTTTGATACCGCCAACATTTTATATTCTTTCTCTCCTTTTCTTCTGTTTTTAACTCTTTTAACTTCCTGTCATTTTTTTAATAATGCATGTAGAAGTTCATGTATATACAATATGTGCATATGTGCACACACAGTGGTGAAAGCCTGCAATAAAGTTTACCAACCACCTTTCATTAAATTCATAATATATTTCTATATGAACAATAACATAAATTAGAATGCACAGTTACCATTCTTCTCTGTCTGCATCACAGTTACAAAAGTATCTCAGATCCACACAGCTTTCTTCTAGACCACAAGCACATTGTTGGATTCCTGGAATTGATCCTCCCCAGTAAGGATGTTTTTCGTTGGCACGACCAACCCACCAAACAAATGGAATTCCATCTGGTGGAAAAAAGAGAGAACATCTGCTATAGGAAATGTGAAATAAGCAGACAATTCAAAGAAATGAAATGGGTAAACCTATTTCTCTTATCCTATATGTCCTACCACTGGTAAAATGACAGGAAAACAAATGGTGACTTTGGATTTATCCCCAAAATTTTCTGTAATGTAGACATGCTGAGCATTTGTAACTTTACTTGGAGGCTATCATTTTTATAGTAACATATTAAATGTCCCACAATCAGATAGGTAAGGTGGAAGCATGATAGTGATAAAATGATATTTGCAAGCATTTCTATTTCTTGCTGAGATTGGTGTCTTTTTTTCTCTCTTCTCTTGTAGGTGTGTATCTCTCTGATTAACTTATGTGTACTTATGAATAATTAAGAAAGATCCCCCAAAGAGGCAGGAAAACCAGCTATAAATAAAACACACATATGCAAATTAAGGGCAGGAGGGAAGAGATTATTTCTATAGTTTGATGTTTAATTAGCTTGTTGATATTTCTCTCCATGATGCATAAAAAATGTTTTGGACTTCTTATAAAATTTGTCACAAACAGAGGATAGTGGATACATAATGTATACAAATTTCCAAAGGTGAACATGTTTTGGGGTCTTGGTGGTCTCTGAATTTAGTTTTGAACTTGAAGTCATTTTATTACTGTGCAAGCTACCGTATATACTCGAGTATAAGCCGACCCGAATATAAGCCGAGACCCCCATTTTTACCACAAAAAACTGGGAAAACTTATTGACTCGAGTATAAGCCGGGGGTGGGAAATGCAGTGGCCACTGGTAAATTTCAAAATAAAAAAAGACAGGTCAAAAGTGCAAGGACCTGTCAGAAATCACCTTTTTCAGCCCTCTGGGTAGTCCTTTTGTGCATATGGACTACTCAGAGGGCTGAAAAAGTAATTTTTGACTGGTCCTCGCACTTGTGACCAGTCCTCGAATTTACGACTGTCCTCACATTTTACGTTTTTGCCCTATCTTATCACCATGGTGAAGAGAAGCAGCTGTGAAATGAGTGACACGGTTGTTAAGAATGCTACAATGGGCATAAATGATGACCAGTCACATTTTTGCCCTATCTTATCACCATTTCTCTCTCCCCCTCTCTTTCTCATTCTTTCTCTCTTCCCCTTTCTCTCTCTCTCTCTCCTCCACTCACTCTCTCATTCTCTTTCTCCCCCCTTCCTCAAAGAGAGGTGGTAGGTTTGAGGAGAAAGATTACTGTACAATAAAAAAGATGAAAGGGAAGAAAACCAACCCCAAACAAATATAAAGATATTAAGATAAAGAATGAATTGTTAAACTTTAAAGAATAAAAGAGAACAAATATGAATAAATAGCAATAATTAGAAACACACATACAAACATACAATGTATTTTCTTTGAACAGAGTATTTGGCCGGTTCACAAATTTAAACAGTGTTCAGTCATTTCACTTAAATTTACAATTTCTATATTTCCTTTTTGCCATATTTATTCCTCATCTATTTTTTTAAAAAACCAATATTACCCTTCATCCTCATCTCTAATCTTAATGAAATTGAATTTTTCACTTCTATTCTATATTATACCCCTTCCCATTGTCATCTATTTTTATATCCATCCTCACATTGGTTAATTATGTAATATTACAGTTGTTCAATACAAATTGAACATTTTAATATAAATCAATTAGTTATATAACTATATTTTTTGTATATTAATCAATATGAACATGAATATTCCAATTATTTCCATGCAATCCAATTTCTTACAAATCAATTACCGGTAATTATATTTACCAATAATAATAAACCAAATAATTTCCCCCATATATTCTTCCAAACCACAACTTAACCATTTCTGCTTTCAACACAATATACAATTAATAGTATCTCAATTATTACAATTCCCTAGTTAAATAGAGCTTTTTCTTTTGTGTTTTAAAATCTTGAACTCTCCTCTTTTGCCATTTGCCATGAATTTCCCATTGTTTGCACCTACTTTTTTTGATGAGGAAAAAGAAATCTGCCTTTCCAATGTTGCAAGCAAAAGAAAAAGAAAAAGAAATCTCTCTCTGCCTCATTTTGTCAAGTTGCAGCAAAGACCCTGCTTTAGTTTCAGTTTCGCTTTTTTAGCATAGCTGGGAGGGGGAGGGAAAATGCTCCAGCAATTTACCTCTTTGCAGCTAGCTAGCAACAGAGCCCCTGTAAAACAGCTGAGGGCATATCAGCTGAGAGTCGGGAGGCTCTTCAAATCAGCTTATGGTAATTAACCTATACTGACGCTGAAAGGGGCTGTTTTTTCTATTTTTGCAGACAGGGGTCTACTCATTTGTTTTCTTTTAAAAAGGCATTTTTTTTCGTGACTCGAATCTAAGCCGAGGGGGGCTTTTTCAGCCTGAAAAACGTGCTGAAAAACTCAGCTTATATTCGAGTATATACGGTAATACCATCAATGTTTTTATATAAAGTGAAATTCAATGGTTGTTTATATGTTTTTATATAAAGTGAAATTCAATGGTTGTTTATATCTAGTTGATTATCTTACCAGCCTTGTGTTGTGAGGATATTCCTTCTTTTTGATTGATCTGATTTTGCTCCTGGTAACTGCTTATCTGGCTGATTGGTAATGTCTGTGTGATATGGAAGGATGTGCTCAGGACTGTTTCCTTTGGCCTTTAGCTGTTCCTTTCTGAATGGTTTATAAATGTAATTAATTTCTGTATGTCTGCTGATGGCTAATTTGTCAGGTTGCCAAGCTTCTAGGAATTGTCCTGCCTTCTTAGAACTGATGTAAGCTACATTTTCCAAGATGTAATTGTGGCTGAATTTCTCTATAAATAATTCCCATCATGTGTTCTGAGTGCCAGTTTGATCTTTGTGAATGCATTCCTTGTGGGGCATATCCTGTCTGTGAATTGTGTTACATTAAGAGGATAAACACTTTAAAAGAATTTTGTGTGGGTATCCTTTCTTTTGGGAAATGCTATACTGATATTCTGCTTCTGTTCAAAACCACAGTGCAGTAAACTCAGAACACCAGAAAGCAGAAATATTAAAGTACATTTTAATTTTATGTTTCTGAATTTGGGGGATGTAGTCAATTGTTTTACAGACTAATTTATGTTTTGTGCACACTTGACTGAAACTACTTAAATATTATGTATAGGCATGGTGCAAATAAAAAAAAATCCTTGAAAATAAAAAAAACCAGGCTAATTATGAAGTACAGAGAACTAATTAAGAAATGCTTTTAAAGAACTGTTCAAAGTCAGTTTATGTTGCTCTGCTGTTTCTAATCTTCTAATCTTAGATTTAACAATGTGAATTCTTGTAAGGAAACAAAAGCGAACAATGAAACTTCTTATTCATGCTTACTCAGAACTAAAATTCATTACTGTAATGGACTTAGATACAAGAAGTTTTAGGAGGAACAGCACCATTTTGGGGGCATAGTAAATTGAAAGATAGGGGATTTATCCAAAGCCCAGTCGTACTCATTATAAAAACAAAAAGTACACTATGATTTCCCCAGACATGTAGCTTCTGATGTTTTTTGTTTTTTCTAATTTGTGATACATATTGGAATGCTCAGGAGCATTATTGAGAACATATTATCAACGTTATTATTTTCAGCTGAAGTGCTGAATTGGTGCTTTTCTTTTCTTTTTTACAGTACTATAAGTTGCAGACATGATGAATAAGTTTTCCTTTCATGATATGACAAGGAAAGTGACTCCTCTTCTTTATTCAGGCACCATGAAACCTCCAAAGTCCCTCCAAAGGATGGAACCTCCAAAGTATTTCTTGGAAGTTGTAAACATAGTCCAGGATTTGTTGGATTGCAGATAGTACACATCTTGCAAGTGGATGCTTAGCAACCATTTACAAGAAAGTTATAACCAACACACACACACACCATGGTACATATGACCTGGTTCTGAAGTTATGATGACCATGTCCCTTCCCTGTAGTCATGGGACCATATCTCAGATGCTCAGTATTTAGAGCTGTTTGCAGAATCCTTTGTTCACATGAAATTTATAATATGTAAATATACATTACATTTATGGTCATAACTCATGTTGGTCACAAAGCTGGTAACAAAGTCATTTGTCAGTTTTGATTACTCTAAGGAGATTCATATCATATAGGACATGCAATTAGTTGTTGATTACTCGTACTATTTACGTTCTTGCAAAAAAACAGTGTTTACTTCCAATTTTGGGCAAAAATTCTCCACAGTGAACAAAAGGTGATCGTGGTATTTGCTTAATAATAGTGGATTCATTTAATGGTGATTTATGTAATGGCCAGCACAAAAAAAATTAAAAAATCAAGTCAGTCATGTGATGACCTGCTTTACAAACAACATGACTTATGACCATAATAAGCAAGCTTCATTACAAGACTTGTAATGACAATACACTACTTGTATGTTCTATATGATGCAAATCTCCATAAAGTAATCAAAACTGATAAATGTCTTTGCTACCCAATCAAACCATTGCTTTCCTCCCCCTTATCTTGTACTTCTTGTCTCTTTTTTCCTTCCTCCATTTCCCTATTAACCCTATGAATTTTAATTAAAAAAAACCATTTTGCTATTCTTTTAAAGATATTTGGAGGCACACACAAATGTACTTAACATAGCTGGGTGAAATCCAGCAGGTTCTGACAGGCTCTGGAGAACCGGTAGCAGAAATTTTGAGTAGTTTGGAGAACAGGAAAATACCACCTCTGGCTGGCCTCAAAGTGGGGTGGGAATGGAGATTTTGCAATACCCTTTCCCCAGGAGTGGGGAGGGAATGGGGATTTTGCAGTATCCTTCCCCCGCCACGCCCACCAAGCCACACCCACAGAACCGGTAGTTTAAAAAAAAATGGATTTCACCACTGGTACCTAGTACTAGGAATCTAATTCCAATGACAACTTAAGTAGATATATTGGAAATTATTATCTAAGTAAAAATTGCTATTTAATTCTATAATACTTTATGTGGTTACCAGGAAACAAATGGTAACCATTAATCGATACTGAAATTCATATTATTGGATAAGTACATTACGCTACAACATAGTGGTATGATAAATATATATTGCTAGGGTTGTAAGAACAAATATTTTTATAACATCTTTTCTATGTTTGACTATTTTATTCTACTACACTAACCAAAAGATTTATGGAAGTCCCTCAAAGTAGTACACTTGCCAAATCTCGAGTCATTTAAAACCAGACTAAATAGAGAATTTGCTAATACACTGGAGGGAACAACCTGACAAGAGACAAGGAATAGATTTCTATCGTCTAATGTATCTTTTTTAGTATCTCTTGGAGCATCTGATTCTGCCACTAAGAAATGACATAGTAGCTCACTTGAAGAGCAGTGAGCAAATGAATGAGGTTATATAGACTTCGTGTAAGTTCAACAAAGAATTTTAACATGTGGTCTGGAAAGAATTTAATTATGCTAATATCAGTATGCATTTGCTTAACATTCTGTTTCAAAGCAATATAATTACATCACAATGCTTTAAGAACAATTCTGCAGTGCATAGGCATCTATGCATACTTAACAAGGACATCTGAGGCTGATCCAAAATGAAATAAGGCAAAACTAAGAAAAATAACGATGTTCGTATATTGATAAAGTTATTACAATATACCTCTATTTTTCATATACAACAGTGAAAATATAAAGTACATCTACAATTATTTTCAGACTTTCTCCTTCAGAGTAGTGACTACGGACAATTTATTAAGGGTTTACTGATTTTAATGAGACTAATTCTAGATCTGACTCAATGTAATTTAAGAAGATTGCCAGACATGGATTTATTTGGTTAAAAATGTTGCAAATTTAGTTCAATTTTATCTTGAGATTTTCCCCAGATTTTAATCAGGGATTCTTATCTTCCTTATTACAATATAGCATTATGCCAGTATTGGAAACATTACCTAATAAGCCTGGAACATAAGAAAAGCTGCCAGAAACCAATACAAATATTTAAAAGGCTTAATTTCTTATGTTCCCCATTCTTTATTCACAGGCACATGACTATTTCTCATCATTTACTCTTTCCCTTAATTTCTCTTAAAAGCTCCCTGCACATTTTAAAAACTAACAAAAGTTATCTTTCCATCTCCTTCTTATATCATAGAAGGAGGAAGGAGTATTATCTATGTTCACCACCTTGAGTTATTTACAAAAGAAATAAAATAAAGGCAGGATATAAATAAATAAGTAGGTAAATATATTTATATCCAGATCCCTTAAGAAATAAGAGTATGATTGGTAAACCAGTGACAAACAGTTTAGGGTGATTTTTCAAGAGTCATCCAGAAGACTTTGTAGCTAATTTGAGGCTTGATATTCCTAATCCCAGCATACAGTGGCTTTTATAAATGCTTATGGGAAAATAGCCAGCAGAACATATAGGCCCGTGATGGCGAACCTATGGCATGGGTGCCACAGGTGGCACGTGGAGCCATATGGGTGGGCACGCAAGCTCAGCTCTGGCACACATGCGTGCACTGGCCAGCTGATTTTTGGGCCTTCTGGGCCCACCAGAAGTCAGGAAACACACTGTTTCTGGCTTCCGGAGGGCCTTTGGGGGGTGGGAAAGGCCGTTTTTGCCCTCCCCAGGCTCCTAGAAAGGCTCTGGGGCCTGGAGAGAGCAAAAAATGGGCCTACCAGGCCCACTGTGCCATCGTGTGCCAAAAGCGGGGGAAGCACGGGGGGGGGGCGCATAGAATTATGAATGTGGGCACGCGTGCGTGTGACCCCACTGGGCTCCCCCTGCTTTTGGCACATGATGGCAAAAAGGTTAGCCATCACTGATATAGGCTATAGGTCTGTGATGGTGAACCTATGGCACACGTGACAGAGGTGGCACGCAGTGCCCTCTCTGTGGGCACACGAGCTGTCACCCCAGTTCAGCTCCGCTGTGTGTGCACTCACACCTCCCACTGGCCAGCTGGTCTTTGGGTCTCTGCTGCACATGCACAGCGGGTGGGGCATGTGTGTGGGGACCGTGCATGCATTGCATTTTGGGGGTTCGGGCGTGTTCCGGGCACTCGGCATCACTGCTATAGGTATTTCCTGCTTAAGTTTCCAACTACTGCTATCTTATTCTAATACAAATGAAATTCAAGTAATACTGAAGAAGTTTGCTACAATCTCTGGGATGGAGGAAGAATAATTGAACAATGATTAATCACCCATTTTTGAAATTAAAAAAAAACAGTTATTATTCAGAACTATCTACATTTTTCAGCAAAAATTTCCCTTGATGGGTAAAGAAGAAAATTAGAGAGAAATTAGAGTTTTCATATTGTTATAACAGAAAATAATTTCAGATAGTGTCATAGGTTAAACATAAAATCCATAAAGATTAAATTAGGTTCTAGATGAAATGGGTATTGCCTCACATTGAAAAGATGCAAAGATTTGCATGATATAAACTCTTCCTCCTTCAATATAGTGCCTGCTACTCAAGGGTTAAATTCTTTATCCTTCAAATTATATGAAAAAGCAAATATAATAGGATTGGCCATAAGGGAAAAAAAATCAAATGCATATCACAATGGTTCATGTATTAGGCAAACCCAGTTGTTATAAATAAAATGTAAGCTTTATGTAAGATCTTCCAAAAGAAATATTTTCCATGCAGTTCTCTGTGGCATTACAAGATGCAATTATGTATCACGTGTATTACAATCCATATGGGGAAACTGGATGCCCTAATCTTAATTTATCTAATTTTCCAGAGAGAGGAAAAGAATACCGTCTTATGTCATTGCCAGATGGCATATACCACCCTTTTCCCTTTTCTGTTACATAATGAAATAATGATCACACCATTTCAGGCAGCAATTGCTAGAGATGTGTACATCCATTTGTTGCACAGTTGTAAACTGAGTCTTTTTTCTGCTAGAAGACAATACTGCTTGTTCAACCTACTGCAGGTAACAATAGAAGTACATCATTATCATTGCTATAGCTTGGTGCTTAGGACATGCAGCACAGTGCTCCCACTGGAACACAATTTCTTCTTTGTAAGTGAGTCAATATCCAGTCTTGGCATGAGAGGACATAGGCTTCTCCCAACCACATTCCAGGAACAGATAGGATTTATTGTTTGTGATTGGGATGACAACTTTCCTAGATTGCCAAAAGGAAAGTAAAATAATGTCTTCTTTGAGTCAAGCTTGATTGGTGACTTTATATAGCCATGCAACTTTTTTGGAGCAGTACAGAACCACTTTCTTTTGATAAATGTTTCAACTAATTAAAATATCAATATTCAATCTACTCTACATCCCTAATACTTTCTGGAGGTCTACTAACTAGACCTGTTTAGCTTCTGAGTCAAGAAAAGATGATCCAGAGTTACATCATGCTGCTGCTATTCCTTTCCTTTCCTTTCCTTTCCTTTCCTTTCCTTTCCTTTCCTTT
>WNWU01000006.1:1199544-1215651 GCA_012654045.1 Ptyas mucosa
GGAAGGAAGGAAGGAAGGAAGGAAGGAAGGAAGGAAGGAAGGAAGGACCTGTCAATGACTACTTCAACTGCAATAATACACGAGCACACAATAGATACAAACTTAAGGTAAACCGCTCCAAACGTGATTGCAGAGAATATGACTTCAGCAATAGAGTGGTCAATGCATGGAATGCACTATCTGACTCTGTGGTTACTTCCCCAAACCCCCATAACTTTAACCTTAGACTGTCTACTGTTGACCTCACCCCATTCCTAAGAGGTCTGTAAGGGGCGTGCATAAGCGCACCAGTGTGCCTACCCTCTCTGTCCTACTGTCCCCATTTATTCGTATCCTTATCCTATATTCATAATCATGTTTATATTTATATCTGTTTTCATATATAGTTGCAAGAAAAAATATGTGAACCCCTTGGGATTACGTGGAGTTTTGCATGAATTGGTCTGAACTTCATCTAAGTCACAACAATAGAAGAACACAGTCTGCTTAAAATAATACTACACAAACATTAGATGTTGCCATGGTTTAATTGAACATAACGTGTAAACATTCATAGTGTAGGGAGGAAAAAGTATGTGAGCCCCTAGCCTAATGACTTCTCCAAGAGCTAATTGGAGCCAGGAGTGAGCCAACCTTGACTCCAATTAGTGTGATGATATTGGATGTGTTGCTGACAGCTGTCCTGCCCTTTAAAAACACACACCTGTTTTGGGTTTACTGGTTTCAAGAAGCACTGTCTGATGTGAACCATGCCTCGCAGAAAAGAGCTCACAGAAGACCTATGATCAAGAATTGTTGACTTGCATGAAGCTGGAAAGGGTTACAAAAGTATCTCCAAAAGCCTTGATGTTCATGTGTCCATGGTAAGACAGACTGTCTACAAATGGAGAAAGTTTAGCACTGTTGCTACTCTCCCTAGGCGTGGTCGTCCTGTAAAAATGACTGCAAGAGCACAGTGCAGAATGCTTCATGAGGTAAAGAAGAATCCTAGAGTGTCAGCTAAAGACCTACAGAAATCTCTGGCACATGCTAACATTTTTGTTGACACATCTACAATAAGGAAAATATTAAACAAGAATGGAGTACATGGGAGGACACCACGGAGGAAGCCATTGCTGTCCAAAAAAAAAATATTGCAGCACGTTTGAAGTTTGCAAAAGAGCACCTGGATGTTCCACAGCACTACTGGCAAAATATACTGTGGACAGATGAAACCAAAATTGAGTTGCTTGGGAAGAACACACAACACTATGTGTGGAGAAAAAAAGGCACAGCACACCAACATCAAAACCTCATCCCCACTGTAAAACATGGCGGAGGGAGCATCATGGTTTGGGGCTGCTTCAGGGCCTGGACAGATTGTTGTCATTGATGGGAAAATGAATTCCAGAGTTTATCAAGACATTTTGCAGGAAAACGTACGACCATCTGTCCGCCAACTGAAGCTCCGCAGAGGATAGGTGATGCAACAGGACAATGACCCAAAGCACACAAGTAATTCAACCAAAAAATGGCTTCAACAGCACAGAATACGCCTTCTGGAGTGGCCCAGTCAGAGTCCTGACCTCAACCCGATTGAAATGCTGTGGCATGACCTTAAGAGAGCGATTCACACCAGACATCCCAAGAATATTGCTACACTGAAACAGTTTTGTGAAGAGGAGTGGTCCAAAATTACTCCAGATCGTTGTGCAGGTCTGATCTGCAACTACAGGAAAGGTTTGGTTGGGGTTATTGCTGCTAAAGGAGGGTCAACCAGTTATTAAGTCCAAAGGTTCACATAATTTTTCTTCCCTTCACTGTGAATGTTTACATGTTATGTTCAATTAAACCATGGCAACATCTAATGTTTATGTAGTATTATTTTAAGCAGACTGTGTTCTTCTATTGTTGTGACTTAGATGAAGTTCAGAGCACATTTTATGACCAATTCATGCAAAACTCCACGTAATCCCAAGGGTTTCACATACTTTTTCTTGCAACTGTACATATTTGACAAATAAATAAAATAAAATAAAATAAACATCCAATTTCTGGCCCCTTTACTGTATATCAAAAATTAACTCATGATCTCAGGTGTTAGGTCTAGGTGACTTTGAATCAGTGAGACTACAATTGAAGTGACCCTTTGATATGAAGTGTCAAAGCAAAGCACCGCTTTCATTTAAAAGTGTCAGATAGTAGTAACATTGCCACTCTGATAACTGGAATATGCAGATTACCTTTTCCCAGCCAGTCATCATGACTGATGGGATCAAGCTGAATGTTGAGGTGTCAATCTTCCAAATCAAAGTGCTGCTTCAAATCATGTGAGCAGAATGGTCAAAATGGAGCTCAATGTAAAAAAAAATCCTCTAAGAGAGCTCCTAAGAAACATAATGGATAACAGTTATCAGTGTGTAGGTGCAGACTGCCCATTTTGATGGAAGAAATCTTCCTCCCCTTTCCATCAAAAAAAGTGAGAAATTGAACAAGCTTTTGCCCCTTTTAAGTTCTCAATTAAAAAGTTTCTAATTTGACAGAAGAGAACTGACTGGAATACTTTTGGTGTAATTTTAATCTTCCTTCTAATGTGTACTGTTAATTAGAGCTCTCAGTTTCTTGTACCAGAGATCAACTGTTCAATCCAAACTCTGAAGAGGGAAGTCTTCTAGCAACTTTGTTGTCTCCGTATCATGCATCACACATACTCTCTTAAAAGCTCTACATCTTGGAGAAACTTGTGAACTGAAAAAATGGAGATGGTGTTACAGATTTTTTAAGAGACATGTGAAAAACTTCAGTACTGTTCCACTAAAACAGAAACAATTAAACATTGTGGATTTATGCTGATCCAAAAGTTCCTTGATTTCTTATAAGCCCTATATTGCAAATGTGCCATACAACTTTGTACGAAGATGTATGAAGAACTAGCATATTTTAGTAAGATACTGGTGCCGTTTTAAGCATTTGTGAGGCAGAAAATATTTTGAAATACCAGAAAAAAGTATGACAGTATTTTGAACTATAGAATAATTCATAGCACAAACACCATATACCTTAGAAGTAACAATGATATTCAATTTTCAGAAATATGATATGTCTGAAGCACAAGAGATACTGTACCACTCTTGCACTTTTCCAAATCAAAATGTCTAGAAATTTCAATCCCACAAGAGCTATGTCAAGGATAAATGATTACTGAAAGCCGCCTTTACCCTTTAAGTCCCTTTATAGAAAATTTGTCAAGACCTGTTTTCCCAGGACCTAGCTGTACATGAAACATATGTACTGTACTATTGATACCTACAGCAGTAATGCCCTGTAAACTGATGGTAGGATACTTATTTTCTCTTTGGCATTCCTTTTACTGTAACATGGTTGGGTGTTTCCTGCTCTTTTGCTGAAAAATGAAAATAGCAATCCAAGACTTTTACTTGCCAAGCATCAATGAACTCAATAGAGGTACTCCTTCCTTAAAATAAGCACTTTAAAAGTCTCCATATATAATAATTATAAACACATATTAGAAGATGAATAGAACCTTGTAGGTCTTGAATAAAGTCTAAACAAGTTGAACTAGTAGAATTTACTTTAGTAATATCCCACAAATGACAAAACCAATGCTATAAACAACTGATCCACTTCAATGTTCACTTTCTTTTTAAAACTGTTCATTGCAAATACTCAGGGAGGAGTGGGGACATATATCGAGCCAATATGGTGCGGTAGTTAAGGGTTTAGATTAAGATTAGGAAATACTAGCCCACCTTCAGCCGTGAAAAAAATGCCGAGCTACTTTGGAGATTCAGCCTAGATTACCTCACAGGGCAATTTGAAGTACTGGATAAAATGCCAGGTATAAGAAGTAAAAAGACTGTGTGTAACATAATGCAAAAAAAAAAAAAAAGAGAGAGAGAGAGCAATTCAGCTTCTCTCCTTCCCACAGCCTGCCCCCTCCCACAATCCTGGGGTTGTGTTTTAGCTTCTCTTCTTCCAAACCTATCTCACAATGGGGTAGTGGCATCACCAGAGACAGCAAAGATAGCTGTGTCTTTGCTTTCCTCTCTCTCACTTTCAAGCAGCCTAATAAGAACAGAGAGGCAAAAAACTCTGATGGTTTTGAAGTAAAAAGAGAAAAAAAACCCACACAGAAAGACTATTTTGCTGCTATTTCTTGCCTCTTCACCACATATCTTTGGGAGAAGGGAAGGAAGATGGTGAAGTTTGTATATTACAAACATTGTGACCACAAATATGTAGAAGTTTAGAGTGTGTTAAAATGAGGTAAAGGATGTTTCATATAGTAGCAATGGAAAGACTTCTTTTTAACATTCTGAATTTATTATAAATTTCCCTAATGGTAAGAACTGGACAATCACAAAAAGGATGTGGATTTTACTATTCTTGGACCAGATTAAATATCAGTTCTCCTATTTTCCACAGATTTGATTAACACCTCTCCATTCTGCAGCAGAAATGTAGAGTTTTCATTGAAATGGTAGTGTGAATAGTGTTTTCATTTCAAAATTGAACACAGTTCTAATTCCAGAAAGGCCTCTATAATATTGATTTTAGAAAGCCCTATATTTGGTCACATTGTGAGCATAGTTGGAAATTTAAATAAATATGGATGCTGATGGAGACAGTGAAAAGTTATCATCCAATAAATTCCTTGTCATTGTCCCATCAAACTGATTTCATTTCTCCTAATTGTATCTAAAATTCTGTTCCTTATGCCTCAGTTTTTGAAACCAATGACGTACATGAGTATTTATTTGCATCTTGCTATATGAGCTTTCCTATTTATGTAGCATTCGACCAGCAGTATTCATTTCATAGCTATGAAAAGGAGAATACAGTAATTTTTCTGCACATTAATGACTGATATACTGTATATACAGGTACTCCTCAAAATGAGTCCAAAATTTCTGTTGCTAAATGAGATATTTGTTAAGTGAGTTTTGCCCCATTTTATGATGTTTCTTGCCACAGTTGTTAAGTGAATCATTGCAGATTGTTAAATTAGTAGCATGGTTGTTAAGGGAATCAGGCTTCCCAATTGATCTTGCTTGTCAGAAGCTTGCAAAAAGAGATCACGTGAACTCGGGATACTGCAACCATCATAAATAGGTTGCCAAGCATCCAAATTTTTACCATGTGACCATGAAAATGCTGCAACAGTTGTAAGTGTGAAAAATGATGGTAAGTCCCTTTTTTCATTGTAACTTTGAATGGTCACTAAATGAATTGTTGTAAATCAAGGACTACCTGTATACCATTTATTTTGCTGCTTCTCTATTTGTACCACTGGCAGAAATGGAGAGAAGATAAAGAGATGTAGATCAAGAAGGAGATAGACCATTAGATGTATTTTATTTTATTTATTTTTTATTTAATTTGATTTATATGCCGCCCTTCTCCGGAGACTCAGGGTGGCTTACAATGCGCTAAGCAATAGCCTTCATACTTTTGTATATTTATACAAAGTCAGCTTATTGCCCCCACAAACTGGGTCCTACCTTAGAAAGGATGGAAGGCTGAGTCAACCTTGAGCCTTGGTGAGATTCGAACCTGCAATAATTGCAGGCAGCTGATGTTAATAACAGGGCTTTAGACCACTGTACTATCCAAGGCTCTTTAAATGTAGATTATGTAGATACTATAATCTCTCTTTCTCTCTCTCTATCTATTGCAATTTCTATCTGTATCACCTATGTGTTCCAAAGCCTTTTGCTGTGTGTCCCCAGCCATAGCAAAATTGCATCTAAGGAATACAATGACAAGCCATTGCCCCAAACCTTAGAGAATCTACTGTGGTGGCAATTCTTTGCCCTACTTCTTTGTGTGCTGTAATTGGCCACTCCATCAAACAGGCAGCTAAAGAAAATGAGTTTGTTTTGTTTTCTGCTTCATGTGTAATTTAAAGGGATTTGTTCTTCCCCTCAACCCACATTTGAGCTCTAAATCGCTCATACAGCAGACTAAAAAACAAAAACAAAAAACTCAACAAGGACATATCCTTAAAAAATAATAATAACTGCATTTGAAAAAGAAAATTTAACCTGTGTGATACAATAAAATAATAACATTGTCTATACCCTACCCCATTTTTTCCAGGTTAAAAACTAAACCTCTACCTATCAGTTATTCCAGCATGGAATGATTACCCTAGTCATGTGACTTCACCCATGTATTCCCCCAATGGGACTCAGGGCAACCAACCCTCCTAAGCGAAAGGCCATTGCCAACCACAGAGTAAGGACCCATTAGCCTTGTTTGTGTCCTAACAAAGGAACCACCTCCCACGCTTAATGAGTCACCCACTGCATTAATATTGCTCATTAAGCTGCTTTAAGTCTAATGTGTTGAAATACATTAAAGAGCAGCTGTAAATAAACTGTTGCGGATTCAACAAAACTGTCAATCTCTAAATAATTGCAGAACTGGAAAAGTTACAATTAATGTCAGTAGTTAATGTTGTAAGTGTTGGAGGAGGGAGTGGGGCGGCAATAAACAAGTGCAGTCAATTACAATTTAAGGGCAGTTCTAAATTCCCACACTGCTGCGGCTCAGCCATCCTGTCTGAAACCGGCAATTGGGTTTCTGTTGGTCAAAACAGCAGGGACATCATTTGTTTTCCCAGAGAGTGCTCAAGAGTTGTGAGAGTGTGCAGTTTGGAAAACTGCCGCTTTAGCAGAACATAGGTATAAACAGCATTATAAAATGAACTGGGTGAAAGCCAGATTGTTTGGCTGAACAAATGTCAAAAGAAATGAGAAAATGCATTGACAATTGCCCGCAGCAGACATTCACCAATATATCTTGAAGAGGGTTTAAAAGTTAACACGGCACAACCTTCTTCTGCTAGGAAGCATCTTAATCACCCGCAAAATAATTTTCTTGCTTAGCAGATGAGGAACATTCTAGCTCTTAAATCAATTGTTTATTGTGCTTTACTGTCTACAATATTTTAGAAGTAAGTCATAATAATATTCCATATAGTATAGCAATAGCACTTAGACTTATATAACGCTTCACAGTGCTTTATGGCCCTGTCTAAGCAGTTTTACAGAGTCAGCAAAATGCCCCCAACTATCTGGCTCCTCATTTTACCGACCTCAGAAAGATGGAAGGCTGAGTCAACCTTGAGCCGGTAAGAATCGAACTGCTGGCAGTTAGCAGAATTAGCCTGCAATACTGCATTCTAACCACTGTGCCACCACATTATATTATTCATACCTGCAAGTTTATGGAACATTAGATGGGAGTTGAAATTTGTCTTTGCTTTTTATTTACATGTTTCAAAACTTACGATATCCTAGCCTCAGCAGATTTTTAGTTCTTAACTCCATCTATCACAGCCTATAATTCTTTCAAAAGATCTGATTATGGTTTCTTTCCAAAACCTGGCTGCTCCATACATAACAATCTTCAAGGAAGCAGAGATAAAAAAAAATACGTTTTGAGGACCAGAGCTTTGGAATCCTGTTAGCAGGGTCAGTGGCATCCATTAAAGTGGGAGAGTCAAAATAGGCAAGATGACTTGCGTGCATAACTCTGTAAGTACCCACCTCTTTATAGACACCCACCCAATTTGACCTCCTTTCTGGATACTGTTGAAATTGTGACATACAAATGGATGGTTTGGTGATTTGGCCAGTACTAAAACTGACTGATAAGTGATAGTATTTATATGCATTTCATCCTTTTCCATTCCATCATATTAAGCATTAAAATTCAGTGATAACAGTTGAAGAAGCCTCAAGGGTTACATCCAAAGGTTAGGTGTGACATTTGCCTTTGAATTAACAGTCATGCTCTATTTGAAATGCGACAATATAGGCTTCTCACAACAACCCCTGGGATCATTCTTTGACTGTTTCTATCACCCAAGTGTTTCATTGACAAATAACCCCAATTATCTGATCTTTGTTCTCATTGTTTTATTGCATTTAATATTCTAAGCTGCCCAGAGTCTTATGGAGTTAGGCAGCCTCTCGGTTGAATCCATGCATCCACCCGATCACAGAAATTGAGAGGCAAATGAATATAATGGCTTCAAAATAAAATTCATTTCCCCCATACTAATCATGCTGTCATGTTGCTTAGAAATGTAGACAGTAACTGAATTCCTGAGTGAGGTATAAGGAGTTGATCTACCATCTGCATCCTATGAAGGCTAAAATATTTTCCAAGTTTATGTTGTGTTTAAACAGAACCCAGAAATAATAGCCAGCTGCATGCAAACAATTTTAACAGAATAACAGAATTGGAATGGACCTTGGAGTTCTTCTAGTCCAGTGATGGCTAACCTTTTCCGAACCAAGTGCCCAAAGCATGCACGTGTGCTTGGCAAACGCATGTGTGCATACCTGAACCCCCCAAATGCAATGCACGTGTACCCCCTGTGCATGCGAATGTCCCCATGCATGTGTCCCATCTCATTTGCATTCGTACGGGCCCCCACACATGTGCCCTGCCCTCGTGCATGCATATGCAGCCCCCACATGCCCTCATCCCCTGTGCATGTGTGACAGAGACCCGACAACAAGCTGGCCGGTGGGAGGCGCATACGCATACGCGGCAGAGTTGAACTGGGGTGATGGCTCACGTGCCCACAGAGAGAGCACTGCATGCCACCTGTGGCACGTGTGCCATAGGTTCACCATCACAGTTGTAGTTCAACCCCCTTCTCAGGCAGAAGACCTTATACCATTTCAGACAAATGTTTGTCCAATCTCTTCTTAAAAACGCTATACTGGAGCACGCACAACTTCTGGAGACAACTTTTTCCACTAATTAATAGTTCTAACTGTCAGGGAATTCCTCCTTAGTTCTAGGTTGGCTCTTTCCTTGATTAGTTTCCATCCATTGCTCCTTGTCCTGCCTTCAGGTACTTTGGAGAATAGTTGACCCCGTCTTCTTTGTGGCAGCCCCTTAGATATTGGAAAACTGCTATGATGTCACTCCAATCCTTGTTTTCATTAAACTAGACCAGGGGTGTGAAACTCACATCAACACGACAGTATCATGTGACGTATCAGGACGTTTTCCCCCTTCACTAAACCATGCGTGGGCATGGCCAGCGCATGACTCATCTGGCCCACGGGCCACAAGTTTGACATCCCTGAACTAGACATATCCAGTTCCTGCAACTGTTCTTCATATGTTTAAGCTCTCAGTCCCCTAAACATTTTTTTCTTGTTCTTTTCTGCAGTGCTAGAGTCTCAACATCTTTTTTTGTATCGGGGCGACCAAAACTGGATGCAATATTCCAAGTGTGGTCTTACTAAAGCATTATAAAATGGTACTAACACTTCATGTGATCTTGATTCTATCCCTTGGTTAAGACTGCAGTGTACACATTTAGAGCAAAGCATACAATTGCTGAAGATCTACACTGGGAAATGTTTTTTTTTTTTTTAGTTTTCTCCTGGCTAAGTACAGGTGACTACCAGGGTAGGTCACAACACAGCTGAAGAAAATGGGCAGACAAGTAATTTCTATGTTATCAAGGCTTTCCAGACAACAGAGTTACTGTAAGTAGCCTTACTTATACAGTGCTGCGGTTAAGAACAAATGTCAGTGGGTCTCAAGCAGCTGGTCGTCTAAACATCTCCATGTAAGCATCTGCTCATAGTCATGAATTTAGTAGAGATTCTCAGCTGGAAGTCTCACTGAGCAGCTTTGAACATTACAGTTTGTCCCAAAATACAAGAAAAACAAATGATACAGTGTTTCACATGTGTAAACCTGTGGTTGTTGTTATTTAAATAAAAGCAATTCACCTTTTTATTATTTGTTTTAATTTGCTCATGTCCCCATGTTAAAAAAGCCACCTATCTAGCTATTTACTTTTGTCTTTTGAAATTAGAAATATTTTTATGCAATCCTAGAACCAAGCAAGTCTATACCAACCAACAATATCAGGAGACTAGCAATAGATTAAAAAAACTTTTTTAGCAATCCCTCACCTTGCTTACTTTTTTACTTCCTTTTTTACTTCCTTATTTTTATACATATCAATGAAGCCCTTCTTGCCATTGGCCAAGTATGGGGAAGTATCTTTGGATCATTCTCTGAGATGATCTTAGATAAAATGAAAGTTGGACCAGGGATGCTATTCAGCAGGTTCTGACAGGTTCTGGAGAACCGATAGCAGACATTTTGAGCAATTTGGAGAACCGGTAGTGGAAATTTTGAGTAGTTTGGAGAACTGGCAAATACCATCTCTGGCTGGCCCCAGAGTGGGGTGGGAATGGAGATTTTGCAATATCCTTCCCCCAGGAGTGAGGTGAGAATGCAGATTTTGTAGTATCCTTCCCCTGCCACACCCACCAAGCCACACCATGCCCACAAAGCCACGCCCATAGAACCGGTAGAAAAAAAATAATAATTCCACCACTGAGTTGGACCATAAATATTCTCTTCCCTTCCTTTTTCTATTTATATACAGAAGGTAATGCTGGATTACCTTGGATGAATTGCTTTGTATTCTCAGCATATTTCATTCATTTTTAATGGCTGTTCATCTAATCTGGTTAGGTGCCAAGATATCGTTTGGCATAACCATGCCCTGATAATACAGAGGACAAGAATATATTCATAAATTATCAATCACTTTTCACCTTGCCTTGGAACATCTTCAGTATGCTCTTGCACAATCATTATTTTTACATTCCAGATCTCTTTTCCAGCAAGCACAACTTTTTAACCCTTCAAAATCTTGGCCACTAATTCATCTTATAATATATGCACGCAGTTTTGGTAATACAATTAAAACAGAAAAGAGTTTTTAAAAACCAAATAATAATCATTAACCGAAACATAAGCATTCAGAATAATAACTTTATAAACATTCTCCTACAAGAGAGATATTTCATCTGAGTTTTTATTTTTTGAAATAACCAGTTTTTAACGGATTTTAATGCCTTTTCCATGAGTCACTTGATAATACCCTACACAATTGCCTGAGATTCTCTTGAATCTGTTACACCAGAAAAAAGATATGAGGATTGCCTGTGTGATGAGATCAGCAATGTTTAAGTTAGATCTTTGCCCTTCTTCAACAATATAGGTGTTCCACTGTCATGGGATGGAAACTGTATTAGTTACCTTTGCACATGTTCTGTGATAGGATATTCACAAACACCCTCTTGTCTTGCTAAATCTTTCAGGAGTGTCCAATACCAAAAATCATGGTGTTCTTTTGAGCCACCTGCGAGTTTTGGAGATTGGAGGGATTGTTTTACAATGGCTTTACTCCTCCCTGATTGGATAGTTCCAAAAGATATTGTTGGGGAAAGAGAAGTAAGGTCTTTGGGCACTTCAGTTAAACAAAGGCACAGACAAAGAAATACTACTAGATTTCTGCACATATGCTTGCACAACAGTTAAACTGAGCTTTTGCTATTTCCCCCCCTATTTCAATTAAAATAAGTTCAAAGGTGCAACTACAAATCAGAGCTTTTTCCAATGCATCAACAAAATAACTGGATACATAAACCTGAGCAAGTTTCTTTTGGGAGGGTGGGTAGGGGTGGTAAATGGCATAATACTTTTGGGGATTAGAATAATAATGGATGAAACAAATTATTTGAAGGTATTTGAGGAAGTTTTTTTCCCCTCAATCCTCCTTGGGATTTTCTTGGGAAAGCTATCTTTTGTAATGAATTGAACATGAAGGATAACAACACAATCATAGAAAAAAAACCCCATAAATTGCAGAAAGTTTATCCACGACTTCCAGCAGCCTATTCTGTATAAATACTAAATTTGTTCCATGATTTCATGTGCTTTGCATTAGCATAATCCCAAAGGTTCTTTTTCAGGAGGCAACTGGACTTTCTTGTTTTTTCTTTGAAGACGTTTCAGTTCTCATCCAAGAAGCTTCTTCGACTCTGACAGGATAGTGGAGAATGGAAGGATTTATATTTTCCTTGCAGACAGCTGATCATTTGCATCCCTTTAAGGAATTGTTGAAGGAGGTTAATCTATGTCCTCAGGGTCACCTGAGTAGTGCTCCTAGTTCCTGTAGTCTGCAATCTTTTTCTCTGGAAATCCATTCCTACTCCCGCACCATTCAAAGGATGTTCATCTCAAATTGTATAGCTAAAAGTCTGTAGAGATTCTCAGTCAAGGAATATAAATACTTCCATTCCCCACTATCCTGTCAGAGCTGAAGAAGTTCCTTAGGATGAGAAGTGAAACCTCTTCAAAGAAAAAATGAGAAAGTCCAGTTGCCTCCTGAAAAAGCACCTTTGGGACAACCATGACCTGGATGACTGAGAATCTCTACAGACTTCCATTAGCATGTTTATTCTAAAAGTTTTGATTTTGACTGCAGTTGAAGGAAACCTGAAGTTGACCTATCCCTCACTACATAAACAGATTGTCCACCTGCACTTTCTCAAATTCTGCTGAATGTTCTTTTTAGATTAATGTCACAGGAACAATCAAATTCTGCAAAATGTGAAATCTTTAAAAGCAGTGAATTAAATAAAGGCAAATAGCCATTGTCTTCTAAAACGTCCTACAAAACGCAGTACAAAGAAAGAATTGATTACAGTTTATTATGCAGTCAAAGGAGGAACACAAAGTTGATCTCTCTCCTTCTCTCTGAAGCTGCAATAAGTTAAAATAAAATACTGTTCTCAGTTTAATACTCCACTGAGAAAATGGTATGTTAATACATTTGAGTCTCCAATAACATCGTTTTAACTTTCATTCTAAAATGCCTTGGGCACTTTTTTCTAAACTAATATAAAGTTAAAAAATAAATCAAAACAAACAAACAAACAAAAAATCCCTAGTCACAACAACAAAAAACACTTGTTAAAAGTGTTCCAGGTAATGCTTTAATTACATATACACATAAATTCATCTCAAATGAATTCTGTAGATTCTTATTTTTGCAAAGATAAATATTTATCTCTGGCAAACTTATAGATACTTCACAGATAATGATTTTCCTATAATAAGCTTGTTCTCTTAAATCTCTAATGAGAAGTTTTAGAAGTTGGTCACAGGATGCATTCATGACAGTGGTTTGCAACAATTTAGTAGGCAGCTAAGCAACATCTCACTGAAGATTAATAGCTGCGTCATTTCAAGGTTCTGTGGCTACCATTTTAATTAATGACTCTGGGTGATAATAGTTTAGATATGTCTTCATATACATAATTCCTTGCCAATGTATCACCGTCCATGTTTGTAAAACAATCTCTTCCAAAATGTGTCCTTTTCTTATTTTTTCAAGGGAAACTGTTATCTGCTTTATTTTATGCCAAACCTAGCAATTGAATTGTAAAAAGTCTAAGGTTGCTGGGGGAATTAAATCTCAGTGAATTCCAGCATGAATACTCTAATCCATGCCTTTTGCCTTTTAAACAGTCTATCACAGTTCTCAGTTTTTTTAAAAAAAAAGTATTTTAAACTAAATACGGTTGGAAAATGTTTTAGGTACATATGTTTTGAATGACACAATGAGCACAGCAAAGTGACAAGAACTAGAAATAAATCCATCTGCACTTATTCTCCAAAACATATCAGAGAATACAGTTAAATGAATTGAACTAGGGCCAAATTTATTAACAAACTTAAAAACAATTCCTGCAGCAATAAAATGTTATTCCTTTACAATGGATATGTTGATTACACATTCAAACTACTAAAGAATCCCAAGACAGCATGTCTAACATCTTAATTTTAACAAATTCTATCTAAACCATTTTTTTAATCTTTAGAACAAAGCCTTAGTCAAACAATAGAGTTCTGAGTAGGTAAGAAGGGTTGGCTACAAAAGTGGTCTAGAATTTGCCAATAGGTTTCAGAGACTTCAGCATTAACTCTTTGGATCCACCATTCACTCATAAAGATGCCTCAGGTTGACCACCTATATTGCAGACAACTTTTCAACATTTCCTTGTGAAACATGGTCAAATGAATGTATATACCGTACTGGCTTCATTCCCCCTCCCAAAGGCAGATAAATATTGAATACAGGGAAACGAACAAAATATATATTTGGTTCTCCAGTTTCTTCTAAATTGGGACAAGTTGTTGGATATTGAAGGAAATTGATCTAAGAACAAGTTTAACTAGTTTCTTACATTATAAACAGTAACAGTATCTTCTCTGCCTTGCTGTCTCTCTACACTGAATGCAACTTTGCCCCATACAAATCCTTCCATTCCCTGCCATTCAGTCAAAAAATAAAGAAGCTTCTTGAATGAGAAGTGAAATGTTTTCAAAGAAAAAAACCAAGAAAGTCCAGTTGCCATTTGAAAAAGCACCTTTGGGATATCCATGACCTGGATGATTGAGAATCTCCATAGACATTTGTCTCATATAGGTAGCTACTAGCACCTAGTCAACCTTGGCTGATCTGGAAAATTTAAACAGGCTCAGGCCTTTGAAAGTCCCAGTGATATAAACTAGACAGAAAGATTAAACCAAAACCAAACTGGATGACAGTGGAACTCTTACTTTCATGCTGTTGCCAAAGAACTACCGTATATAAACATGCCATGAAGACACCAGGAGTCTTCCTTGATATGAAGGAGAATCTCTGCAACTTCTATCTCCAATAGATGCAAAGCATTAAATAAAGCCCCTGAAATCCTTAAACTGACTATTTGGTCATGTTCCATCTGCAACCTAACATCTTCATAAACCCGTACTTTGATCACCACTTGCTTAGATGTGTGCTCTGTATTGAGTAACATTTAGAGGTGACTGAGAAGCCATATCTGATCCAAAAGGCATCGGTTACATTGTTGCTCAGACAGTCATGTCATAATGGAGTAATATTGTTGGAATATTTTCTTTAATTGTTTACAATAATATCTAAAGTGACATAAGAACTTATTGAAAGCTGGGAGGTGATGCTGTTTTATAGAGGTGGGCTTGATCTGTCATTATGGGTAAGTGAGCATGTGACAAGAGTAGAGTATGTAGGGGGAAGATATATTGTGTGGGCAGTGTAGTTAACACTAGGTGTCACATTTGTGGTCATTGTGGCTAATCACACATAAAAGAGGAGGGGGACTATACAAAAGATATCCATGCTAAGAGAGCATGAACAGGTAAAGTGGTGTATGTGGTAGACCAATGCTTTACATCCACATCGTTGATCGTTGGCTTAAATTTGTAAGTAAGTGTCAAGGACTGGTAGGTATGGTTGCCATCCATATCTGCCTTCTGGCTGATTTGGGCTCTACTACAAAAACTAGTTTACTGTTCCTCCATATGGCAGGAATAGCCAACACTCCAGAAGATAGGCTTAAAATACAGAAGGATTTTGACAGACTTGAACATTGGGTGCTATCTAACAAAATAAAATTCAATGCTGAAAAAAGTAAGGTTCTACATTTAGGCAAGAAAAACAAAATTCACAGGTACAGTATATGTGGTACCTTGCTCAATAGTAGTAACTGTGAGAGGGATCTTGGAACCCTAGTGGACAATCATTTAAACATGAGCCAGCAGTGTGCTGCAGCTGCCAAAAAAGCCAACACAGTTCTAGGCTGTATAAACAGAGGGATAGAATCAAGATCACGTGAAGTGTTAATATCACTTAAGGGCATACTTGGAATACTGCATCCAGTTTTGGCTGCCACGATGTAAAAAAGATGTTGAGACTCTAGAAAGAGTGCAGAGAAGAGCAACAAAGATGATTAGGGGACTGGAGGCTAAAACATATGAAGAACGGTTGCAGGAACTGGGTATGTCTAGTTTAATGAAAAGAAGGACTAGGGGAGACATGATAGCAGTGTTCCAATATCTCAGAGGCTGCCACAAAGAAGAGGGAGTCAAGCTATTCTCCAAAGCACCTGAAGGCAGGACAAGAAGCAATGGGTGGAAACTAATCAAGGAGAGAAGCAACTTAGAACTAAGGAGAAATTTCCTGATAGTTAGAACAATTAATTAGTGGAACAACTTGCCTCCAGAAGTTGTGAATGCTCCAACATTGGAAATTTTTAAGAAGATATTGGATACTCATTTGTCTGAAGTGATGTAGGGTTTCCTATCTGGGTAGAGGGTTGGACTAGAAGACCTCCAAGGTCTCTTCCAACTCTTCTATTCTATTCTATTCTATTCTATTCTATTCTATTCTATTCTATT
>WNWU01000006.1:1215661-1233508 GCA_012654045.1 Ptyas mucosa
TTCTATTCTATTCTATTCTATTCTATTCTATTCTATTCTATTCTATTTGTATTTTCTTGCCTTTTAATGTAGCTTGGCTTGAGATCGAACTTCTTAACTTTTAATAACACACCCACTAAATATACTGTAGGCTTCTAAACTAGGTGTAAAATGCATTTACCTTTGCTACCAGGTCAGAGATATGAACACGCACGCCTCTTCTGCGCATGTGCAGAGCCTTCAGCGCATGCGCAGAGGGTAAAAAACAGGATATGATGATGTCCCGGCGGGGTGTGTGTGCGGAGCCTCCTGTCACCGGCCCTATCAGCTCACACAAGCCGGATAGATCCAGCTGGATTTCACCACTGTTCTAAACCCAATTGAAAATGCTGGAACCTCCAAGGGCCTACAGGGAATAGCACCAAGTTCCATCAGGGACCCCTTTGCCAAGATTGCAACCCCCCATCTAATAAGAACATTACAAGTACATTAGTTTAGAGTTTCTTCCTCTAGTTGAGATCAGAGGAACATAGACCAGGTGACAGACCTTCTCTGTACTTTGGCACTCCCTGTCTCTGGAGGTTTACGGAATTCCTTGAACTACCTGACAATAATAGTAATCCACCATTTTTTTGGAGGGGGGGAATGGATATCATATTTCATTCTTAAACTAAGAGTTGAATGTAAGTATTCATTAGATTTTTGGAAGAAGTCAAAGGTCATTCTTGGTATATATTTTTTCCTTTCTTTTTCTTCACACCTTTTTGCACTTCTATCCAGTGGTGAAATCTGAATCGTACACGCAGTACATACACGCAGTGCACGCCAAAAGGAGGCATGCAGTAAGTAGAACAGCGCGGGGGAGTGTGATCAGCTGTGGCGCAGGATCTTTTTTTTAAACTTTTTTTTCAATGCTTTTTTTTTTAAGCATTGCTTTTAAAAGTTAAAAAAAAAAGCCTCTGACGATGGCGTGGCTCAGCTGTGATCGTCAGAGCCTTTTAAAAGCATTTTTTTTACTTAAAAAAAAGCCTCTGATGATTAGGCAACTCAGCTGACATATGCATATGCTTTTTAAAGGCTCTGACGATCCCAGTTTTTTTTTCTTTTAAAAGCATTTTTTCTACAACCTCTTCAGCCGAAGAGGTTGTAGAAAAAATGCTTTTATAAGTAAAAAAAAAGGCTCTGATGATCGCACAGTCTATCTCTATTCTCATTTTACAATTTTTCTTCTCTCTTGATTGTTAGTTTGTGACGTTTTTTCTGGGTATGCTTTGTAAAATGTAATAAACCTATTAGAAAATAATCCACCATGCTTTTAACCAAGCTTCATTATTTACGATTGCCATTTGGAAGATTTTTATTAACTGTATGTTTTTTTAGCTTTCTTTTGACTTTTACTGTCTTGTACACTTCTCAGAGTCTATGGATTGGGGTAGATTACAAAACATATGAAATCCACTTTTAAAAATAAAACAATGACATTCATATTTACAGTTGTGAATTTACAGAAATATTATGAATTTACATTAGATGAATTATTTGCCTCTGGATGTATTAACAGTTTTACAAGATTTCTGAAACCAAACCTAAAGAGTTTATGCCCTCCCCCAATATTCTGAGGGCAAATAACATCAAAACACCATGCTAAGTATGATTAAAACCCTCGGAACAAGCAAGTGGCCATTTTTAGTATCTTAAAATCAAATGAAATTATACAAGTTAACATTTGACTTATTCTGCCTGAAAGAAGAAATTAAAGCTAGGGTGTCATGATTGAATTAACAGAACAAGAAGATAATGGCTGGAAAAAGAATAAAATCAGTTTGTCCTTTTGTATTAAGCAAGTATAAAAGGATATAATACATTGCAATATGTCTTTGAATGTACAAATGTCATCTTTGTCACTTAAGTAGTGTTGTCATTAAAGAACCATAATTGTCCTTTGGCTATTATCTTAAAAACATGAGGAATGAATTTAAATGTTTTCACCACATTATATCAGGAGCATTTTTATAGCTAATTTCTGAGCCTGTGAATTATTCATAACACACTTCAAACTGACTGTCTTGGATAAGGTAATTGACCTTGTCTGTATGAAGCACCAACTGCCTTGCTCTGTGATAATTAAATCTGTGATGTGGTCCATTACTTAATGAGAATGTCTTTTCATTAGGTTAGGTGATATATTATGGGTTTAAACTTGCTATCTAATTCTGCAATTAGGGCTTGCACATTTTCACAATTTTGCAAAGGTCTACCTTTACAGCAGGAGCATCTATACTAGAAGATATATTGGTGTGGAACAACTTTCTGAAAAGTGAACACACCAACTATATGAATAACCATCTAGAAATAGCCTTGATTGCTAACCGCTCAGAAAAAACTACCAATTAAATTTTAGGTTCTTGGCTTGGAATCTCCTTTAGGCCTGTTCTTTCCCTCCAGGCTACAATTGTCAACCTAGGAGAGAGATTTTCCCCACAAAGAACATACAACTACTGCAGGAAATTAGAATTGAGATGAAGTAATTGTTCTGGTTTTCCTCGTCTCACATCAATTGTATGGATGGATTTTGTTTTCTGTGATTGGATGGTGAACAAAGATAGGGAAAATGTTGCTCTCTATAGGTTCCCAGATAGGATGGCCAACAGTGACAAATTAATTCAACAATTTCCAGAACACTATACATACCCCAACCTTGGTATAAATTCCAGACAGACTGTTTTTCTAATCTACCTTCTTCAGGAAGAATGGTTGGAGAAAAAAAAATAATCCTAGGAAATTCATATTGTATATGGAATCAATTTTTATTTCTCAGGATAGATTTTTTTATTTCACTAACAATATTTAATAAAATGCAAAGGATCTGCAAACTCTATTACTAAAAGTCAAAGAGCAAATGAAAAAAATGGGACTAAAATGAAATATAAAGAATAAAAAGAATAAGTTAATGAAAACAGGTAGAACAACCAGCCTTAGAAATAACAATGAAGATATTTAAGTGGGAGAGATGGAAGGAAGACAAGGATGACCAGTTGCAAGATGGATGGACTCAGTTGTAAAAGCCATGAGTACACCATTTGGAAACTTAAAGGAAAAAGTTGGGGACAGATAATCATAGAGGATGTCTGTTTATGTGGTCACTAGGAGTTGAAAATGACTTGATGTCACATAGTCAATCAATTATGAATATATTCCCACCAAACTTTAAATGCTAGTTATCTTTGTTTACTAAAGTGTGTTTTCCATCAGCTCTCATTCATCAAAACGAAATGTAGCACAAGAATTCTTAAAACTGTTTTGCAAGAATAAACTCTACTTACCATAGCTTAATTAATATATTAGCATTTTATTTAAATTATGTATTTATTCATTCATTGTTATTTCTTAAGCACTTTGGATTTTATTATACCGTATTAAAATAATATTGGCGCCAATAGATTCTTAGCAGAAAATATTGTTTCTGCTAAAGAGGACTTTTGACCATTTTGGAGTTATTTCCCTTATGATTAATAATATTGTTCATTTATTTATTTATTATTTTATTTGTTACATTTATTTGCTGACTATTTCACTCTGGTGCTACTCTAGGCAGCTTATAATAATAAAAATGGAGAAATGAAAAGAAGTGCAAACATATCAATAATAAAGTAACAGAACAATAGAATAAACAAGGGAAAAGAAAACAACGATACAGCAATATGAGAATAAAAGATGGGTGGCTAGGGAAGCAGATAGCAAGGGGGTAAGTAGGGTTTGCTATCAATTTAGTAGCCACCACCTCCAGTGTGGTACTCCTCCCTTGGTCCCCATGCCAAATGGCAGAGTCAGTCTTTAGGCTCTTACGGAAAAATAGGAGGGTGGAGGCAGATTTTACATTGGAGGGTAGGATAGTAATAGCAATAGCACTTAGACTTATATACTGCTTCACAGTGCTTTACAGCCCTCTCTAAGTGGTTTACAGAATCAGCATACCCAGCTCGGAAGGATAGAAGGCTGAGTCGACCTTGAGCCTGGTGAGATTTGAAGTGCCAAATTGCAGGCAGCTGGCAGTCAGCAGAAGTAGCCTGCAATACTGCACTCTAACCGCTGCACCACCATGGCTCATGTTCCAATGGTGGGCTCTATGGCAGAGAAGTCTCTTCCCATCAGTTGGAGTTTTTTGATTGTTGGGATCTGAAGTAGACCGTCTCTGCTGCCACAGAGGGTTGGAGGGTAGAACCGAGGATTTTGTACAGAATCTGCATGACAAAATCACTCAGATTCGGGAAAACCTGGACTCCGACTGGGTGTTCTCAGGGGGAATGACTGGGGCGGGTCTTGTGAATATAATCTGGGATGAGTTTGATCCTGTGGCTCCTGATGATGTGGACAGGATTCTGGGTGGACTGAACGCAACCACGTTTGTTGGACCCATGTCCCTCCTGGTTAGTGCTGGCTTCTCGGGAGGTGATGCGAGGCTGGTTCCAGGGGATTATAAATGCTTCGTTGAGTGAGGGTGTCTTCCCCACCACCTTGAAAGAGGCAGTGGTGAGGCCTCTCCTCAAGAAGCCTTCCCTGGACCCGGCAGTGTTATCTAATTATTGTCTGGTCTCCAACCTTTGCTTTGTGGCGAAGGTTGTCGAGAGTGTGGTTGCACGGCAGCTCCCCCAGTACCTGGCCGAAACAGTATATCTGGATCCATTCCAGTCGGGCTTCAGGCCTGGGTACAGCACAGAAATGGCATTGGTCGCATTGGTTGATGATCTCTGGAGGGCTCGGGACAGAGGTTGCTCCTCTGACTTGGTCCTATTAGATCTCTCAGTGGCTTTTGATACCATCGACCATGGTATCATGCTGCACTGGTTGGAAGAGTTAGGAGTGGGAGGCACCGTGTTGCGGTGGTTCTCCTCCTTTCTCTCTAACCAGTGGCAGTCTGTGTTGGCAGAGGGGCAGAAGTCGACCCTGAGGCACCTCATTTGTGGGGTACCACAGGGGTCGGTCCTCTTGCCCCTTCTGTTCAACATTTATGTAAAGCCGCTGGGTGAGATCATCCGTGGTTTCGGGGTGAAATATCATCAGTATGCTGATGATACTCAGTTGTATATCTCCACCCTGGACCACCCCAGTGATACCCTTGAAGTGATGTCCCAGTGCCTGGAGGCCGTACGGATCTGGATGGGGAGTAACAGGCTCAGACTCAACCCATCCAAGACCGAGTGGCTGTGGTTTTTGACATCCCGATATAGTCAGTTGGTGCCATCACTGACTATTGGGGGCAAATCATTGGCCTCCATGGGAGGGCTCGCAACTTGGGTGTCCTCCTGGATTCACAGCTGTCTTTAGAAGAGCACCTGACGGCCGTGACCAGGGGGATTTTTTATCAGGTTTGCCTGATCTGCCAGTTGTGTCCCTTTCTAGATCGGGACTCTTTACACACGGTCACTCACGCCCTCGTCACTTCCCGCCTGGACTACTGTAATGCTCTCTACACGGGGCTCCCCTTGAGGACCACCCAGAGGCTCCAACTGGTGCAGAGCGACATGGCGTTCCCGTGTGACACCTCTCCTGCGCGAGCTGCACTGGCTCCCGGTGGTCTTCCGGGTACGCTTCAAGGTTTTGGTTACTACCTTTAAAGTGCTCCATGGCTTACGACCTGGTTATTTATGAGACCGCCTACTGCCACCAGTGGCCTCCCACCAGCCGGTACACTCTCATAGAGAGGGCCTCCTCTGGGTGCCATCGGCCAAACAATGTTGACTGGCAGCCCCCAGGGGGAGAGCCTTCTCTGTGGGGACACCTACTATCTGGAATGAGCTCCCCCCGGAGATTCGGAGGATCTCAGACCTACGCACCTTTCGCCGCGCTCTTAAGAACTTTTTATTTCGTCAGGCAGGCCTGGCCTGATTCCCCCTTTTTAAATTAATATTATAAATTTTAATTTGTTTTAAATTATTGGGGTTTTAATATTTCTATGGCCAAATTTATTTAATTGGATTTTAGTGGGTTTTAAATGTTATATTTATATGTTTTATTTATGGCTGTTCACCGCCCCGAGTCCTTCGGGAGGAGGGCGGTATACAAATTAAATAAACTTAAACTTAAACAAATAGGAACGGCTTGTGCTAGCAGGATGAGGCAGTTCATCAGGTAGCCTGGATCTATGCCATTAAGGGCTTTAAAGTTCATAACCTTCATTTTGAATCTTTAATTCTTCTCTTCTTTCCTTTTAAAAGTCATAATGTGCTACCATTATACAGGTCTTCCTGCCAGTATATATTATAATTTTTTTTAACTAAAATAATTGGGATTTTACCTTAATTCTTCATTAAAGTCCTATTCATGTTTACTTAGCAATAAGCCTTCTTGAGTTCAATTAGGGTTTATTTCCAAGTAAGTTTTAAGGGAGCATTAGCATCTAATAAAAATGATAACTGTTTTATCTTTGTATGTTAGTGAAATGTTGCAATATGTTACATTCTGATTTCAGATTTGTTTCCTCATCATTTTGTTGTGTATCCAAGAAACTAAAAGTAATAAAACTGGGTTATAAAATATACTGCTTTCAAGTCTTAATGCACAAAAATAACCTTGAGCTTATGAACCACAATTTTAGAATATTGATCGCCTTTAAAGAAACAGAGACAAACATTATTATGGCAACTCATGTTAAAGCAGTACTTTTGGGTTTATTCTGTTACTTCTGCCTTTACTCCACTATATTTCCTCTGTAATAATTTTGTGCATCTGAAATGCCTGTAACAATTAATGTTTGCAAAGTTAGAAGTTATATGGAGCATAACAAAACATAAATATGGTTTGGGACCTCTTTGTGTCTTGTAGAAAGATGAAATTATAGATGTCTAAAGTTCATTTTTAGGAAGCAGAGGAAAGGAGCATAAAGTAACTTTTAACTTGAAAAATATGAATTACACATGAGATTAATTTTTGGGGAGGGATGGTGAGCATATGCAACTATAATGGGCTTTTAAAAATATACATTATAACATACAGGGTTTGGTTTTATTTTTTAAAATATATTGTCTTATGTTATTATTGGAGTAAGGGTTATTCTTTATCTTGGAAATCTTAACTGTATTTTAATTCACATTTTAGAGTTTGAATTACCACTTTATTGTTACCAGTTCATATGGTGTTTCCATTTCCATTTAATTTAATTTTATTATATATGATTTTATTCAAACTGTACTTTTCAATGTGCTTTTGTTGTAAACTATTTAGAAAACTTCAGTTATTTAGTGGTGGAAATATTACAATAAATAAATAAATTGTTATAAGTCACAGTGAATGTAAAATATTAAATTTTATACTGAATGAAAACTTAATAAACAAACAACATAAAATACCAAGGAATTCTTATGTTGTAGTTGAAAATCCAAACTGTAAAAATAAATAATAATAATAAAACAAATCAGATTCATGATCTGAAAATAGTTTGTTCTTCCCTGTTTTACTAGAGACGGGAACAAATAATAATATTTAAAGGAACTGTGAAGAAGATGGACTAAAGCTAGTATACCAGGAAGGCTTACCGAGTACTGGAGAGACCAAACTGCCCTACAAGAAAGACCAAATGAAGAATAGAAAAGAGACATGGGAAGAAAAAGCATTACATGGCCAGTACATTAAAAAAAAAAAAAAGCAGGCAAAGCAGATAATAACAAGACCTTAGCAACCGCTAAGAGCAGGTAAGTTGAAGAAAGAGACAGAGGGACTAATTCTGGTTGCACAAGACCAAGCCTTAAAATCAAATGCAACAAAGTCAGAATTGAGAGGACAACAACAGAAAGCAAGTGTTGCCTCTGCAAACAAGCTGAAAAGAACAGTGGATCACTGCTTAGCTTCTGCAAGATTGCACAGACTGACTACAAACGACGACATGCCAAAATAGCAACAATAGTGCTTTGGAAGATATGCAAAAAATACCATTTGCCTGCAAATGCAAATGCAAAAACTGGTGAACCATAAAACAGAGAAAGCAATAGGAAATGTAGAAGCTAAATTTCTCTTGGATTTTAGAATTCAGACAGATACGCACCACATAACACCCCAGACTTAACAGTTGTCAATACGAAGGACAAAAAAAGTCTGGATAGTGAATGTGGCAATACCTGGAGACAGCAGAATAGAAGAAAAAGAACTAGAGAAGATAACAAAATGCAAAGACCTGCAACTGTGGCAAAAGAAAGCAAAGGTAATACTAATAGAAAGAGGTGCCTTGGGTGCAATCTCAAAACAACTGGAGCACTACTTGAATATCATTGGCGGTGACAAAATCACCATTGGTCAATTAGAAAAGGCAATTTTACTCAGAACAACTTCCATCCTGCAACAATACTTATAACACTATCAAAAATACACAGCTGCCTATCCCAGGTCCTTGGGAAGGACTCGATAGGTGGATAAAAATGCCAAACCCAGTTTGAACATCTAGCTGACTGTGTGATAAAAACTTCAACAGCACCTAGAAAGCCCTTAATTTGTCAGTGTGAAAGATCAGATCTGACCTTGGGAACAGAAAAGGAATCAGCAAGTAATTAAGGGCAAAGATGAATAAGCCTACTTTAATGAGTATTGTGGCTCGAATGGTTAGGATGCTGGGTTAGAGGTTAGTAAACCTGCATTTGAGAATAAGTGCTGTTGTGGGACAGGATGAGTTCCCGACCTTTGCTCCAACTCCTGCCAGGGACATGAAAAGAGCCCCCATCTGGGCCTCCCCAGCAACAGTGATGTCACCGGCTAATCCTTTCAACCTGGAAGCCCCTCAGTGCTTCCAATACAAGTGAAATGTGAGACCCCACTGTGATGTTGTATGGTTATAAAGAGGGAAAGCATCTTTCAAATTATATTATAATTGTACCCTATAATCATAAAAAGTATTCCTGGAATCCCTGCCATGAACCTGTTTCTTGACCTTGTCCACCTGAAGGGGCTGACAGTTAATAAGTAAAGCTTGCCAGATGAATATTAAACATAACATTAGAAAATGGAAGAGTGAAGAGGAAATACCGTACACTCCAGGAACTTTTATCACATTTGCTTTCCCATCAGTAAATTGCCACCCATAAAATTTCCTCATTAATTGATTTCAGCTGAATAAAAAGAAATTAAAAAGAGAAATACTTCCTACTGTAGACAAAATCATTGTGAGATCTTTTTCATGAAACATGTGATCCTTAACTTGGACATTAATTTGATTGAGTCTCAATTTTGATGAAGAGAATTCAAATATTTCACTTGGCAGGGGAAGATTCCAATGTGTTTCTTCATTGTTATCCTCCAATCTGCCTAAACTTGTATATATTAATACAAATCTCTAAGGAATTTTATTTCAAAGCCTCTCTTAATACAGACTACTAAAGACTTTTTTGGTCTTTGGGAGAATTCAGTCACAACATCCAAACTCAATTTGAACGCCCCCCCCCCCCACTCCAGTATTTTTCCATTATATTTTAGTATAATTCATAAAAGTCAATTATTACTTTTCCAAAAAGCATTGTGCCACATTTAATACGCACTAAATACCTTTTTTCTCAATCTCTCAAACTTTTAAAATGAGATTTTTAAAAAAGGAGCATAAAGGGGCCTTTTGAAGACGTAGTCATTCATCACCAGATGAAGACTTCTTCTGCATGTTTCCAATTAATATGGTCCTGAGATTTCTTTTGCCAGTTGGGCCTGCAATTCTTGCGTGTGCTACCTGCTCTAACATATGCCAGTGAAATATGGACACTAATCTCACAATCAATACAAAAGCTAAGAGTGGTACAAAGCGCCATGGAAAGATACATGCTCGGCATTACAAAACAAGATAGAAAGACCTGCATATGGATTAGAGAACAGACAAAAGTATACAGTATCATCAAGAGAGTAAAAAGAGGTAATTGTCTATGGAGATTCTCAGTCATCCAGGTCATGGTTGTCCCAAAGGTGCTTTTTTCAAGAGACAACTGGACTTTCTCTCTGTGTTGTTTTTGTTTTTGTTTTTTTGAAGGCATTTGAAGAGAGCTGAAGAAGCTTCTTGGATGTGAAGCAAAATGTCTTCAAAGAAAAAAGACAAAATCCAGTTGCCTTGAAAAAAGCACCTTTGGGACAAAAAAGGTAATATTTGTAAAAAGGATAGTGTGTGTGTGTGTGTGTGTGTGTGTGTGTGTGTATACACACACACACACACACATTATATGTATGTATTTATGTGTATATAGGCTAAGAAATCTCCATGTCAGCAAAAGGATTAAGCCACAAATGGTACTAAACTGATAAGTATGAGCACTTAACCAGCCATTATTTCAGCTATGGAAGAAAACAATATTTTGCCAGAGCAGTTATGAACAGATTGGACCACTTTAACTTCACAGAAGTGATTACATTTCATGAGCATTTTGTCAAAAAGCAGAACTGAATTCTGCTGCTCAGGGTTGATCTTTTCATTCTAGAACCAAGAATACTTTCTTTATTTAAATTTCAAGTATAAATTACCTATCAGGCCCTACTGAATATTTTATAACAATATACTTAGGTGTTACACATGATACTTTGTGAATCCTGTATCTGTGATGCTGTAGGTATGAAATGTTTTCCATGTCTGAAATGTATTTTTTGAAGTGCTTATTAAAATGGTTACAATAATATGCAGAAATGTGACACTTAGTTCTGAATTCTTAAACAAACTCTCCTTCTATTGATGCTTCTAAATATATTTAAGAACTGGTACTTAAAGTTTAGAGTCCCTAAACATCTAGGTTTTTCAGAATGAGGTAAAACAGATATTCACATTCAACAATCAGTGTTATTTTGGTTAAACAAGAATTGAACAAACATAGTTAAATGGCTAATTTAGTACATATATAGTCTCCAGTTTAACCTTTCCTCCTGTTTGGTTTCAAACGCAAAGATTCCAAATCACTGTATTCATGGGTGGGATGCTGGAAGTTCGCACGGGTTTGCAGTTTGGAGAACTCCCAAATCCCACTCCTGGCTGGCCCCACCCCTCCCCTCCCCTCCCACCTTACCCCACCCCTCCCAGGAGTCCCCACGCAGCCCGTTTTGGATGCAGGTAAGTGCAGGGCACCTGCAGAGGCTTGGGGAGGGCGAAAAATGCCTACTGGAAGTTTGGGAAGTGGGCCTCTGGAATCTGTGGAGGCCGTTTTTGCCCTCGTGGAGGCTCGAGGAAAGCCTCTGGAGCCTAGGGAGGACAAAAAGCCCCCCCCCCATAGTGCCAGAGGTCAATGAGGCCATGTCCACCATGGCCACACCCACCGAGCAAACGGACAGAGAACCCCTTGCTAAAATTTTTGAAGCCCATCTCTGACTGTACTTTAAAAACATGTGTACATGTGTATTAAATAAATGTGTAACAACTGCTTCTGCTGGCTTCATTGTGGTCAAGCACTCAGCTCTACTCCGCTAGTTCACAAAACTCCCAAAAATTCAACAATAGGCTTTTATGCAACAAAACAAACTGGCTTCAGCACATCCCTTTATATAATCAATTTTCTTACTATATATTCAACATGTAAATAAATCTGAGAAAGTTGCAATAAACTTTCCTTTTCTTCAATTTTTAGAATCACCATGCAAGAACTTACTTTTGCACTAACCTATCTTCTTTTTCAGCAAAAGTTATGCACCAACAGCCACTAGTGCTAGAATCCTTTAATTTTAAATCTGTGCTCTTCTGTGTCATCTGAGAAGCCAGCTGGGAGCTACAAGTTGCAAGGTTCCTTGGCTTATGATGTCCTTTCAAGGTACAAAATGACTCTCTATGCAAGCACTTTAGTTGCAACATTTGACTTGGACAGCCTATAAAAGATTGTCTTTGTTTGGACAACAGCCAGATCCAATTATGTGTGTCTGCTTTCCAGCTTATTCTACTTGTAAAGAATTGATCTATCTCCTTCCATCTGCTTGGTCAACCTGAATTTCTCCTTACAGTATACGCTACCATTAAAATTCTTAGAATATTGGAAAGCACAAAGCTGGGGAAGGCTGTTCTAGTATAATATAAAATTAACATCTTCATTAGCATCTGAAGTACTCTAAAATAGTCTGTGAAGATATCTTCTCTATTGGATTGTTCACATTCAGTGACATTTCCTTTTCCTTTGCATTATCATTATCAAATACCATTGCATCATCCAATATCATATAATGCATGCCTCGTAGGCACCATAACCTGCATGGTTCCTTCAAAACATGCCTGTAAAATCTACAATCAATTAAAAATATTTATATTTTAAAACAAAATTAGATGATTTAAACTAAGTCATTTGAGCTTTTGGCAACCAAGCCTGAAATGTTTCACAAAGACAGAATAGCTATAATTACCATTTTTATCAATATAGTGATAAAAAAAATTGATGTATAGATACAGTACACACCAACATACTTGCACCAAGGAACATAATCAGTGGAGCATTAGTATAACAAGATCCATTACTTTATAGCAATGTTTCTAAACCTTGGGAAGTTTAAAATATGTGGATTTCAACTTTCAGAATTCCCCAAGCAGCAGTCCTTGTATCTTAAAAGTTCCCAAGGTTGAGAAACACTGCTTGACAGTGTTAACCATGTACTAATCATTCTTGTGGACATTTGTTTGCTACAGACAGCTTCTATTCTGAGGAAGTGGACAGGATTTTCCAGACTGTGAGCTAAGTCACCTGCTCTTTAGATCCATGCCCTCCCCCTCAGTTTGTTGGGTTCTAGTGGTAGCGAATTCTTCCTTGACTGAGGCTGTTGTTCCTTCAGCCTTGGTTTGCTCTCTCTTCAAGAAGCCATTGCTGGATCCTACTATACTAGATAATGTTCATTCAGTATTAACCCACCCTTTTATTTATTTATTATTTATTTATTATTGCAATTTATATGCCGCCTTTCTCTCTGGGGACTCAAGGCGGCTTAAAAATGACAGTTTCCAATACAAATCACAATGAAATAAAAATTAAAATCAGCAACCCTATTAAAACAATTTAAACTTATAACAGTGTACCCCGAAATGGATCAGTTAAGTTGATGGAAGAGCCACATCTTCAGCTCGCGACGGAAGGAAAGAAGGTCAGGGGCTGTCCTGAGCTTGGTGGGTAATCCGTTCCAGAGGGTCAGGGCTCCCAGAGAGAACGCTCTCCTCCTGGGGGCCGTCAGCTGACATTGTTTGGCCGACAGCACCCTGAGAAAGCCCACTCTGTGAGAGCACACAGGACGATGGGAGAGTGGCTGGAGATGGTCCTGCAAGTACCCCGGGCCTAAGCCATGAAGGGCTTTATAGGTAAGCACCAGCACCTTGAAATGAATCCGGACCACCAGCAGCAGCCAGTGCAGCTCATGCAGGAGAGATGTTACACAGGAATATCTAGATGCCCCCGTAACTACCTGTGCGGCTGCATTCTGGACTAGCTGGAACCTCCGGATGCATCCCAAGGGCAACCCCATGTAGAGGGTGTTACAGTAGTCCAGCCTAGAGGTAACGAGGGTGTGAGTGACCGTGGTGAGGGCATCCCGGTCTGGAAAAGGGCACAAATGGCGCACAAGACGCACCTGTGCGAAGGCCCCCTGGTTACGGCCATCAGATGGTCAGCCAAGGACAGCCAAGAATCCAGGAGGACACCCGAGTTGCAGACCCTATCGGAGGGAGCAAGAGTATCTCCCCCAATCACTAAAGATGGAACCTCCAGATCCCGAGATACCAGCATCCACAGCCACTCAGTCTTGGAAGGGTTGAGTCTAAGTCTGTTCCTCCTCATCCAAACCTGCACCGCTTCCAGGCAGTGGGACATCACGGAAAGGGCATCCCTAGGGTGGTCAGGGGTGGAGATGTAAAGCTGGGTATCATCAGCATATTGATGATACCTCACCCCAAAACCACGGATGATCTCATCCAGGGGTTTCATATAGATGTTAAAGAGCAGAGGGGAGAGAACCAATCCCTGAGGCACCCCACAAGTGAGAGGCCTCTGGGAGGATCCCTGACCCCCTGCTCAAACAGACTGCAGACAACCAGAAATAGGAAGAGAACCACTGTAAAACAGTGCCTCCTAACCCCATCCCCGAGCCGCTGCAGCAGGATACCATGGTCGATGGTATCGAAAGCCGCTGAGAGGTCAAGAAGGACCAGGATGGAGGAACAACCCCCATCTCTGGCCCGCCAGAGATCATTTACTAGGGCGATCAATGCCGTTTCCATGCTGTGACCATGCCTGAAACCAGATTGGTAAGGATCAAGGTAGTCTGTTTCCTCCAGGAATTGAGGGAATTGTTGTGCCACCATGGACTCAACAACCTTCGCTAAAAAGCTAAGGTTGGAGACTGGACAGTAGTTGTTAAGAACATCAGGATCCAGGCTAGGCTTCTCAAGGAGGGGTCGAACCACTACCTCTTTAAGTGCAGTGGGGAAGACCCCTTCCTTTAATGAAGCGTTGACAACAGCCTGGATCCAGTTTCCAGTTACCTCTCTGGCTGCCGAAACTAGCCAGGAGGGACAAGGGTCCAATAAACATGTGGAGGACCCCAGCCTACCCATAATCCTGTCCACGTCATCCAACTAAACAGGCTCAAACTCAACCCAGATATCTCCATCAAGACTAGCCCCTGTCACTTCAACGGACTCTGTCCAGTTGGAGTCCAACCTGGTCCGAATCTGAGTGATTTTATCTTGCAGAAACTGTGCAAAATCCTCAGCGCGGCCCTGCAAGGGGTCCTCCCTCACTCCCTGGTTAAGGAGGGAGCGGGTCACTCTAAACAGGGCTGCTGGGTGGTTTTCTGCAGATGCAATGACAGTGGCGAAATAGTTATGTTTCACCACTTCCATCGCCACAAGATAAGACCTAATATGGGTTCTTAGTTGTCTTCGGTTGGACTCGGATTGGGAGGATCTCCAACCACCCTCCAGGCATCTTTTCTGATGCTTCATTTCCCTGAGCTCTGCGGTGAACCAAGGAGCCACCTCCATCTGCGTTGGATCAGAGGCCACAAAGGCGCGATTCGATCCAGGGCCCCCACCGCAGCCTGTTCCCAGGCTGTGACAAGGGCCTCGGATGAATCGTGGGCTAAGGAGGCAGGAAATGACCCAAGCTCCCTCAGGAACCTTTCGGGTTCCATCAGGCGCCTGGGGCGGAACCATGTTACCGGCTCCGCACCCCTGCGATGGGGGATGGCGGTAGGAAAGTCAAGCCTAAGGAGGGAATGATCAGTCCATAACAGAGGGTCGATAGATAAAGTCCCCTCCCCTCGATCATTTATCCACTGTCCAGAGAGAAAAATCAGGTCGAGTGTGTGTCCTCCAATATGAGTTGGGCCCTGTACAATCTGAGTTAGGTCCATGGCCATCATGGAGGTCATGAACTCCCGCACCAGCTGACGGCAGGTTGAAATCTCCCACCACCAAAACGTTGGGGAGTTCTACCACCAGTTTGGCCAAGACATCTAGTAGTGCGGGCAGGGCTGAGGCCATGCAGCTGGGGGAGAGGTACGTGATCAACAGCCCTGACTGTACTCCAGGGTCCCATTTCAAAAGGAGGGATTCACACCCGCCTATCTGAGGAACAGTGAGCTCCCTAAGACTAAGACGCTCCTTCATAATTACCGCCACTCATCTGCCCTTCCCCTGGAGTTGCGGCTGGTGCAGTATCCGGAAACCTGGGGGACATAAATCCATGAGAGGGACACCACCCTCCGGCCCCAGCCAGGTCTCAGTGATACAAGCCAGGTCCACGTCCTCCCCGTCAATAAGATCTCGAACGAGAAGGACCTTGTTCACCATGGACCTGGCATTCAAGCATACTAGCCAGAGTCCAGGGCTCCATACTCCATCACCATCGGGGGAGCAGGATGAGCTGAGGGAGCAGGAGAGTGCCACCGCTTGAAGAAAGTGATTGAAAAGCACAGGATTTGAGGAGATTATCTGGATCCTTTTAAATTTGATGGTCTCTGGCATGTGTAGGAGAAATCTTTGATGGTCTCTGGCATGTGTACAGCAATCTTTGCTGTACTTAACCTTTTAGCAGTTTTCGATGGCATTGACGACATGCTTCTAGCAGAACACATGTTACATCTCTGCTCTACAAACTGCATTGGTTAACAGTTTGTTTCCAGGTCTAATCCAAGGTGCTAGTTTTGATCATTAAAGCCCTACTTGCCATGAGAATGGGTTATCTATGAGCGTGCCTTTCCTGATGACATCTACTCATTCCATCAGATCCAGCAAAGAAGGCATGTTATGGGTCCTGTCATCTAGAGATCTACATTTGCCGGGTCCTAAGCAGTGGGACTTTTCTGCTGTGGTGCCCTCTTTGCAAAATACCTTTCCCAAGTAAGATTGGCTTTTTCACTTTTGACCTTTGGAAGGCCTCCAAAATCTATCAGACATTCATATTCCAGTGGACCCGGGAAGAATTGAGATGACTCCTGTATTATTAACATCTTCTCACCTAATATTTCGTCTTGTTCAGCTTCATTTTTGTAGATTTTGAATTTTTTACCATAATAATATTTTACTACTTATTAACTGTTTTTTTAACTTTGTTGTGATTCTCCCTATATAAAATTGACCCAAAAAACAAACATTGTCAACAATTATCAAGTTGCTCTTTCCAGTTTTTTTAAAATAAACTTTTATTTGATTTGATTTGTATAAAAGTACAAGAGAGAGATAGGGAGGGAAAACCCGTACATTCCTACAGTTCTCTTACATTAGCCAACATTTTTTTTAAAATAGGAAATCAGATGGGAAATTAATTATATGAACTATTATGAACTAATATATTCATAATTAATATTCAGAAAGAGGTGTGTGACTGCTACAAAATTACTGGAAAGGCTGTCTTTCATAATGCATGCAATATCCATTTTCTATGTCCTATAATTAAAAAAAATGTGAACATCTACAAAAACCAGTGAATCTTTCACTTAAACACAGAACCATATCATATAGACCAATATTGCACTTGAATAACATAACCCCAACAATTAGTTGAATCCACCCATCAAATCCTGAAAAGCTTCATCAATCTACATAGACCAGATTCAAATATCACACAAGCATAAAAGCATGAAAACACTATAGCAAACATTTAGCCACCACAAGACAGTAAAAAATAATTTTTCAAGAATCTTTCTTCAAATTACCTTGTTGCTAAATTACATCTTGTATCTTGCAAGTTGTTAATCAGTTTAAAAAGTGGTAACATGTTCCTTAGCTGATGCTCTTGCAGATGGATAATGTTAACACAAAAGTTGCTTGAGGGACATGCTCTGTAAATTCTAGTGTAACCTAAATTCATTGGTATGTTTCTGTCGATTGGGTGTCTTAACACTTATGCTTCTTAACTGCCATTGGGATTTAATTACTGCCTTTTAGGTTTGTAATGTATTGTAATTCCTGTGTTAAAAATCACAATGGGGTATATGTTGAAATTAAACTATATTTAGATAATGGGGTTTTAGGGAAAGCATTGAGTAGGCATATTTGAAGGAGGAAAATACCGTGAAAATAGTTACCAAGAAAATTTAATGGATCTGTCCATGAAGTCACAAGAGTCAAATCTGATTTGAGGAAATGTTTATCAATCATGTATTTAACTGTAATTTTTTTCCCTATGAACATATACAGAAAGTATTGATTTGAATGATATGAATTCATCCTATGACTGTGGTCGAAAAATATGTCCACCTTCAGCAACCCATTAATGACTCTGATTCTGGGTTTTATTATTTATTATTTATTAGTTAATTTGGTTTAAAATGGGATTTTGTTGTACATGTTTTTAACTTGTGTTCACCACCCTGAGTCCTTCTGGAGAAGGGCGGCATATAAATATATGAAATAAAATAAATAAATAAATAAATAAATAAATAAATAAATAAATAAATAAA
>WNWU01000006.1:1233518-1248374 GCA_012654045.1 Ptyas mucosa
AATAAATAAATAAATAAATAAATAAATAAATAAATAAATAAATAAATGTAACAAAACTTTCACTCAGTGAAAAGCAATGTCCCCAACAGTTTTCATTACAGAAGAGGGAATCTGCCTATTTTAATTTGGTTTAGTTTAAAACCATTTTATGTTTTTTTTTAATTTAAATTATTTTATTTACCTAATATTTACTGTATCTTTTCATAGATTTGTGATTTTAAATACAGTCTTCAACAAAACATATTATCACAGCTACTTTGAATAACATGAATTTAAATCTCTTTTTCATGAAAAGCGAACTCAGAGTTTAACACCCATCAATCCACAGAATAAAGAATATAGATTTTCTTTTTTTAATCATTCCATACTGCTACATTTTATGGGGGGGGATTTTGGTTTGAATGTGAAAATTCTTATGGTGTCAACAACATGTTTTATTTGCATTTTTGGACAAATAGTAAGAAAACTTGATTCCAAAGCCTGTCTTCCTTCCTTCCTTCCTTCCTTCCTTCCTTCCTTCCTTCCTTCCTTCCTTCCTTCCTTCCTCAGCAACCATCTTTCCCAACCAAACTATCTGTGTCCCCAAATGTGGATGGACAGAAGACATTTCTACATGAAATCCTCAATTCTCCCCTCAAAGAAGTATGTGCATGGCCTCATAAATTCACTGAGCAAGACAAAGTTGCTCAGAGCAGAACAGATGAGAAGAAATAGCGAACAAGCACCAATAGTGACAAGTTTTTTTGGATTTAATTTTGAGACCCATGTTGATAGCAGCAAGGCAGACCCACTGCAGAACTGAGGAAGTTTGGGGTAAAGAATTGAAGAATTAAGAAATGCACATCCAATACCAATAAGGGCAAAACAGTTTAAGATACCGCAAAGGAAAATAAAATGCTGAAAGCTATTATAACACATAGATTAGAACAGTTTTCCTTGTTTTGGTTTTCTGTGGTAGCTTCTGCTACCTAGCAAGATGAAGAAGGCATCAAATTGAGGGAATTAGAGCAAGATGAAAGCAAACTAAGAGCCAAGAATGAAGTCAAACAACAACGGAAACAAATAAAAGAAAGAATATATAATAAAGGTAGTCCTTGACTTACAACCATTCATTTGGTGACCATTCAAAGTTACAGCAGCACTGAACATTGACCATTTTTCACAGTAATTATCACAGAAGCATCCCAGGTCTTGTGATCAAAATTCGGATGCTTGGCAACTGCCATGTATTTATGGTGGTTGCAGTGTCTCAGGGTCAAGTGTTCCCCTTTTGCACCCTTCTGACAAACAAAGTCAATGGGGAATCCAGATTCACTTGACAACTCTGTTACTAACTTAACAATTGCAGTGATTCACTTAATAACCATAATAATAGCAGTGATTCGCTTAACAACCATAACAATAAAATCGTAAAATGGGGCGCATTAACAGCAGAAATTCTGGGCTCAATTGTGGTCGTAACTAGAGGACTACCCGTAAACAGCATGCTTTCAATGATCACATTTGTTCGAGTCCCAAAATAGCTTTCTTATGGCATACCTGAACCTAAACAATCTGAGCATCTTGCTGCAGTGTAAGATATGCAGAGCTTTGATTGCATAAATAAAGGCTAGAAAGGTGGCTATTAATCCATCCCTTTGAACTTTGAAAATATCTGTCCCATTTTCTGAAGAACCACTTATGTATATCAGTTCAAGCATTTTCTGGTAATAACATACTGCAAGCCATTTAACATTTCTCCTTTGATGACAATTATATATTTGCATTACATCTTTCTTGATTCCTTCCATGTAAAATGACTTTTTTTAAAAAAAATATGAAAAAAAAAGTGTCAGCTTTGCTGGGAAGAAACAAGGCAGCATCATGAATAGGTTGTAGGCAATCATTCCCAAAATGAAAATTTTAATTAGTCAAGTGATAATTACATTGTAGAAGATGCATCTGACAACCATTAAATAGTCTCAGAAGACAGGAGACCATGTTTCGTATAACAACACCTGATACAGACAACTGACAAATACTGTTTGGGATGATAGCATGAGAATTATCATTTGAAGCACATACAAAAGCACTTTTGACACATCATTATTGGTCTGTTATTTTATTTTTAACCACTTTACGTTGATTTTGTGATTAAGCTGGAGAGCTTAGATCTGATTCTTCTTTAAGATATAGAGCTAAATTAATGAGCCAGTTAAGGAAGAAGAAGAGCCCTGTTTGATCTAAGAAAAGTTCAGCCAGTTTGATCTAGAAGTTAAGGCACCAGGCTAGAAACCAGAAGATTGTGAGTTCTAGTCCCGCTTTAGGCATGAAAGTCTGTTGTGTAACTTTGGGCCACTCATTCTCTCTTTCAGCCCCCCCACTTCAGAGAGTTGTTGTTGTGGAGAAAACAGGAGGAGAAGGAGTATTAGGTAAGTTCTCTGCCTTGAGTTACTTATAAAAATAATGAAAGTGAGATAAAAACAAAGAAAAAAAAGATTGGTTTTGTTAAGCCAATATCAAATCCCTTTGTGAGATATCCTTAATATTTCAGTCAAAACCATCTCAAGAGTTCCTGATTTCAGCTGCCAAGTATTAAATTGCAAATGTATAATAACACATTTTTCATAAACATGTCTAGCTTCATTTTGGGGGGGAAAAACATCTTTATATCTTTAAGAGCTCTCCCAAATGGTAATTACATGCTAATTAGTTGTAAGCATGAAGAGTGCTTATAACCATTCTCCATTAATGACTGAAGTTCTGTTCCTCCCCATAATTATTAGCTATTCTGCCCTATTGATTACTTAGAAAGAGCTTTAATTTTGTCTACTACAAATATTGAAAAGACTGTATTTACTTAAATTAAGAACATGAGTAGTCAAAAGAACTAGTGTTTCTGTATCTCTTTGCTGCCTTTTAATGGGTCACCTGGATTTTTCAACATGGATGTGTTAGCCCTGTGTAAGAACAGTTTTGATTTATGTGTGGTAACATCAATAGTTTTTATTTATAATTATAAGATTTTGACTTTTCTTTTTCACTTTCTCTTACCGGTAATTTGTCTTAAGTAAATGGAGCAAGTTGACCGTACAGCATTTGCTTTTAAAAGATCATTTAAAAGTTATGTGTCACTAACATAAGGTAGTATTTGCTATTAAGACATTGCTTTTTAAAGTGTTTTATATTATTTTATACTTCCTATCATTTTTTTAAAAAATTGATTTATATGCCACCCTTCTCCGGAGACTCAAGGCGGATTATAATGCGTTAAGCAATAGCCTTCATACTTTCGTATATTTATACAAAGTCAGCTTATTGCCTCCACAAACAGGGTCCTCATTTAACCTACCTTAGAAAGGATGGAAGGTTGAGTCAACCTTGAGCCTGGTGAGATTCGAACTTACAGTAATTGCAGACAGCTGGTTTTAATTACTATGCTTTTTAGTCTGCTGACTCCTTTATTATTGACTTTGGGCCAGTCACTCTATCTGAATCCAACACCCATCACAGGGTTATTGTGGTGGAGAAAATAGGAGGAGGAAAGAGTATCAGGTATGTTGGCCACTTTGAATTATTTATAAAAAAAATAATAAAGGCAGAATATAAATAAGTGAATAAAATTACGCATGCTCTCACGTCAATTATTTGATCTTATCTGAGAATATGTATATTGTTATATTACAGACATTACAACAATAAACATAAAAACAAACAAACAAACAAAAACCCAGAAAGACTTCAATAGATGGCACTTACTTGGGGAATTCAGCAGACGTGACTTTTTACAGTGGTAAATTGTCTCCTGTTCACAATATTCAGCATTATTTGTTATTGCTTCCAGCTGATCCCCACTGCTATTGTAACTGAAGTTCATGGTGTATGGCTTTCTAGGATCAAATCCGTGGACATGAGTCAATTCTGTGTTATTGTGCTGCACCACTGTCCAGATTTTGTCTTCTGTGGTGAAATGAAAGGGAAAAGAGATAAGAAAGTGAGTGGTTTGTTTTTTTTTGTTTGCTTGCTTGTTTCATCTGAAGCTTGATGTTCCTGTTACATATATTGGTGCATGGAATATGAAAATAAGTATTTTTGACAAAGTGTTAATTCAAAAGAAGGAATTATTTAATCTTTCCATTTTTAAACCAAGATATCCAACAAAACTGGAACACACAGCAGTCTGACTCTGAAGAGATTTACAAATAAACCCCCAATTGTTTTTATCAGCTGAATCAGGGTGAAAAAAATATGTTTGAATATGTAAACTTGGAGTCTTATGAGTAATTTTAGGAGTCCATCACTTTATGGTTTTACAGCTTATATTGCATTTTTGTTCTATTTTCTGGGTCAATATGGATCAACATAGTATTATGGAAGAAAGGGAAGAAAAATCCATGGATTTCTGTAGAAGCAGATTTTCAAGAGAGATGCTGCTATAGCAGAAACATTAATAGGATTTGCCTGATTATTTTTGGCAATGAAAAAAACAAAACAAAAAACAAAGTCATTGGTTTCCAAAAACCATGTACAACAAAGATGTGGTGAAAAATAACAATAGATGGATGGATGGATGGATGGATGGATGGATGGATAGATAGATGATAGATGATAGATGATAGACAGACAGACAGACAGACAGACAGACAGATAGGTAACAGACAGACAGTCAGACAGACTGACTGACTGACTGATAGACAGACAGATGATGGACAGACAATTTTACTGTGCCACACTCCCCACAAGGAAATTGTACAGTGAGATAATTGAGATCCCTGGATCAGACCATTGTTCTGACTGACTTTCAGATGGAAGTAGGAAGCTTTGCCAACCTATGCTATTAAGTGGTGACCTCAAGGACCCTTGGCTGATGGCAAGACAACATCACACTTGAGTTTTAGTGCAGTGGAAAATATATTCTGTCCTTTCATTTTAGGAGTAAAATGGAATTGATTTTCCCTTTCTGTTATTGACTTCTTTACCATAATAAAGAGGAAGGAGGGGGGAGGGAAGGAGAGAAGGAGGGAAGAAAGGAAGGAATATAGCAAAATAGCAAAACTGAAATAAAAATAGTGTTCATTTTCACCCAGGATTTTAAGATTGGCAATAATTTACCATTTCCCAACACAAAACTCCCTTTCCCTTGATTGTTCCCAAGTAACTGTTATTCAAAATCATTCTGGGCTTTCAGGCACTCACTCATAACAAATGAGATGCATTGCTACTTTATATGGTCAGGCTTGGCTGCACTCATGTATGTATAGCTGATATCTCAAATGGACTATTACAATGTGTTCTTCTTGGGACCCCAACGTAATTTGGGAACTTCAAATTCCCAAAATAACTTTGGAATGACCAATGATACAGATTTAACAGATTATCAGAGTTGGAAAGGACCTTATAGGTCATCTAGTCCAACCCCCCACTCAAGCAGGAGATCCTACACCATTTCTGATAAATGGAAGTCCAATCTTTTCTTGAAAGTCTCAAGTGATGAAGCTCCCACAACTTCCAAAGACAAGCTGTTCCATTGGTTGATTATTCTCACTGTCAGAAAGTTCCTCCTCATTTCTAGGTTGAATCTCTCCTTGGTCATTTCCATCCATTATTCCTTGTCTGGCCTTCAGGTGCTTTGGAAAACAGCTTGACCCCCTCCTCTCTGTGGCAGCCCCTTAAGCATTGGAAGACTGCTATCATGTCTCCCCTAGTCCTTCTCTTCTCTTCACTAGACTAGCCATGCCCAGTTCTTGCAACCATACTCCGTATATTTTAGCCTTCAGTCCCCTAATCATCCTGGTTGATCTCCTCTGCACTTTTTCTAGAGTCTCAACATCTTTTTTATAGTGTGGTGACCAAAATTGGATGCAGTACTCTAGGTGTGGTCTTACTAGGGTTTTATAGTTGGTTGGCAAAAAGGATATCTATTTTTTTCTGCTTGATTGTGTGGCCTATAGTATATACCTATGGCATGTCATTCTTTTTGTCTTTTATGTTGACCCATATGCATTCTAGGAAGTTTTTGTCTTTGGTTTCATGCAATTCTATAGCAATATAGTGACCTGGGTACTCAGATGATGGCAGGCTGGGATCATGTTAGATGTGATGGTTATGATGGCCAAAGCTGGTGAGGATCTTATTCACTTACTAGAGAACAGCTATTATGAGGCTGGCAGGTTGGGGATGCTGGTGAAACACTATTGTAGTTTGTTGGTTTGGAGAATCATGAGCAGTGGTGGCAGAGGAAGACTGAGTACCAATGAGTAAATAATTGGTACAAGAACCAATGTTTTGGAACTAAGAAGATGAGTGTTAATCAAATGCAACTCCCTGGGACACATGCTGGTTGATGAGGGTTGGATACAGGGATGAAATGCTCCCGGTTAGGACCGGATCACCTGATCCGGAGCGATGGTGGCGGGTGGTTCGGAGAACCAGTAGCAAAAATCCCTGCCTCCCCCCCATTCCCAACTGAGCTGCGCGATCATCAGAGGCTTTTTTTTTTTTACTTTTAAAAGCATTTTTTCTACAACCTCTTCAGCCGAAAAAATGCTTTTAAAAGTTAAAAAAAAAAAAGTTGGCCATGCCCACCCAGTCACATTACCCCCCCCCCCCCCCCACCAAGCCACGGACACAGAACCAGTAGTAACAAATTTTACATTTCACTACTGGTTGGGTGATGTGAACTGGATGGCAAGTGGTTCTCGGAGCCTAATGTAACTCCTTGGAGATTTGGGAGAGATTAGATTTATGGAGACTGGAGGGCAGGCGAGAAGATTCCAGTGGGGGCAGGGAGAAGCATAGCTAAGCTAAGATAGAGTCCCACTGCAAATATGCACAACCCCCATACTAAAGCTTAAATTTAATGGTAAGGTTGACTTATTTTTCTGTTGATATCACATCCACACAATGCCAAACTGCAGGGTTTTTTAAGTATAACATGACCTTAACACAGATTCATCTTGCATGCCAGGCATACCTGGATTAGGAGGCACTCCAAATGATCATGCATTTTTAGATCAACTTTTGTTTGGACTACTGTTGATGCACAAGGACATACTGTGAGGAGGTATCCTTGAAGACCAGTCAGACCTACAGCTGGTGTCAAATGCAGGGGTTACCCCTTGTTTAGTCCCTGTAACACCTTTACTTATGGGTGCAAATTAAGAAGATGGTTGTCTCTTATAAAGCTCTTCATATCTTAGAGTCTAAATACCTGCAGGGTTGCTTCTCTTTGATTATTTATGTCCCTCTGATAAAGTCTTGCAGGATCAACGTGCTCCAGATAGCATTGTCTTATGGGACTTTGGGGACTAGTCTTCTCTGTGACCATTCCTGCCCTCTGGAATACAACTCTCACATATGTCATAAGTACATATGTCTCCAACCTGATAGTCATTTAGGAAAGTTCTAGTTTTTTCATCATCAGACCTTGGGGCAGACTGATCTGCAGCATCTGATTGTATGTTTCATATAATACATAATTGCCTTGGTATTTCCCTGACATGATTGCTATTTGTTATTTGTTTGAAAGATTTTTATCCTGTTCCGATTTGAAAGCATAATAACACCTCTTAAATAGCATCAGCAAGGACAAAATCACCGTAACTCTGTTTAGAGCAACTTACATTTCTGCAACAATATATTTAATATTATTAAATAACAACCTCTGCCTATCCCAGGTCCTTGGAAAGGACTTGATAAGTGGACAAAAATGCCACCTACAGTTTAAATGTCTGTCTATCTGTATGACCAACCATAATAATAGCAATATACACTGCCTTGCTAAGTTGACTAATAAATTAAGCAAATAAATGAAAAAGCCCAATAACATTTCATAAACCTTTGCATTGGTCTGGGGACAAGGACCGTGAATTAGGTTATTAGATTTTCAGAATCTAATCTGAAATCTGCAGCTGTTATGGTGTGTATTTGGCCTTCCTATTCCTTTAGATATGTATTTTTTTGCATGCAACTAAACGAAAGACACCAGTTCTCTGCACGTTTACCTTAATACTTATCTTTTTGAATGTTTTTTTTTTCTCTATACCACTTGGTTTTCTATCAATTTCCTCAAATATAGGATATTTTATGTATTTTTCTAAATATATATTAATATTAATTTTTGAACATTTTCCAAATTTATTTTAGCAGTCATGATTAATAATTTACTGCATTTATCACTGTCACCCATGACCTCATGGCATTTCATTTGGTAGATCAAATCATTTGAGGCAAAACAAATCCATTACAGATTTCCTTTACATACCTACTGCTGAAATAACTCTCAAATATCTCATACAGAAACAGAGGTAAATTTGTTTGATTTATATTTTAATGTGAACACTTTTCTAATCAATATGCAGATGAATATATAGCTTTCTTTCAATGTTTTTACCTTTCAACAGGCTGTAATGTAAATTCTCTGATCAAGAAATACATATATTAAGGAGAAATTTACATACATATTTATATGTTGGTGCAAATAATGTCCCAAAATACATTATGTTTAAGAAATTTGATTTTTAAAATATATACTGTATTAAAACAGTATCTCTTGGGAGAAAGAAACGTGAATTTATGAACTGATAAAGAATGAGGGTAACAAAAACATTAAGAATCCTAAATAGGTTTAAGAACCTATGCTCTCCATCCCCCTACTCTATTCCCCAATTTTACCACATTCAGCAGCCAGAGAAGAGATGAAAGGGGGTGGGGGTGGGGAGTGCAAAATAGAAAAAAGCTAGAAGAATGCAGAAATTATAAAATCATAAGGCTGGAAGGGACATTGGAGGATGTCTACCTGTGAGAAAGCAGCCCTGCCTTTCTAAATGAGACACACCAGGTATTAACTTTGAACTGAACCTGGCCATAGACATCTTTCTGTTCCTCAGTTGCCATACAGGGGGGAAAGGGGGAAGGAGGTTTTTTTTTTAAAAAATTGATTTATATGCCGCCCTTCTCTGGAGACTTAGGGCGGCTTACAATGCATTAAGCAATAGCCTTCATACTTTTGTATATTTTATACAAAGTCAGCTTATTGCCCCCACAAACTGGGTCCTCATTTTACCTACCTTAGAAAGGATGGAAGGCTGAGTCAACCTTGAGCCTGGTGGGATTTGAACTTGCAGTAATTGCAGGCAGCTGATGTTAATAACAGTAATAACACTGCTTTAGTCTGCTGAGCCACCAGAGCTTGGATGGAATGCATTACTACACTGTGTAATGGTTGGAATGCATTACTACACTGTGTGCACAATTATTAGGCAAGTGAGTATTTTGATCGTACCATCATTTTAATGCATATTTTCCACCTCCAAGCTGTATAAACTTGAATGCTTAGCGGATATAAGCATATCAGGTGATGTGTTTTGTGTAATGAGGGAAGATGTGGCCTAAGGAGATCAACATCAAGGTGTGCATAATTATTAGGCAGATTCTTTTCCTCAGGCAAAATAGACCAAGAAGGAGATTTAACTGACTTTGAAAAGTCAAAAATTGTAAAAAGTGTTTCAGAGGGATGCAGCACTCTTGAAATTGCTAAGATATTGGGGCGTGATCACAGAACCATCAGATGTTTTGTTGCAAATAGTCACAAGAAACATATTGAGACGCACATTAACTGCCAAAGATTTGAAAATAATCAAATGTGAAGCTACCAGGAATCCATTATGTGCTGTCATATTCCAGAACTGCAACCTATATGGAGTGTCTAGAAGTACAAGGTGTTCAGTGCTCAGAGACATGGCCAAGGTAAAGAAGGTTGAAACCCGACCACCACTGAACAAGACACCTAAGTTGAAATGGCGACACTAGGCCAAGAAATATTTGAAGACAGATTTTTCAAAGGTTTTATGCACTGATGAGATGAGAGTGATTCGACGGATCAGATGGATGGGCCTGTTGCTAGATCAGTAATGGGCACAGAGTTCTACTTTGACTCAGACACCAGCAAGGTGGAGGTCGGGTACTGGTATGGGCTGGTATTATTAAAGATGAGCTATTTGGACCTTTTAAGATGGACTCAAAATCAACTCCCAAACCTACTGTCAGTTTTCAGAAGACACTTTCTTCAAGCAGTGGTACGGGAAAAAGTCTGCATCTTTCAAGAAGACCATGATTTTTATGCAGGACAATGCCCCATTGCATTCGTTGAAGTACTCCACTGTGTGGCTAGCCAGTAAGGCCTTAAAGATGAAAGAGTAATGACATGGCCCCAGTGGTGGGATTCAGCCAGTTCACACCACTTCGGGAGAACCGGTTGTTAACTTTCTGAGCAGTTTGGCAAAGTGGTTGTTGGAAGAAATCATTAGGGCAGAGAACCGGTTGTTAAATTACTTGTGTTGTGGCTCCAACCCCCAAGCCCATCGCATTGGAGGAAGAAGGCTCCAAACATGAAGGAGAGGGGCCAGCCAGGCCTCCCTCCCCTGGCCCCTCCTCTCTGGCAATTCCTCAGCTGCCGGCCAAAGGAGAGGAGATTAGCCAGGAGCCAGGTGTCTCCGATCGGTCGGAAAGTGATGAGGGAGACAAGCTGTGGCTGGACCCATGTCAGCGCTGGCGTGCTAAAGGATCCCAGCAAATAAGGAGGCATGCCAGGGATTAGCTGAGTCACTGGACCACACCCCACAGGCTATATAAAGGAGTGGGATGGCAGTTTGAATTCTGTGATGGACAAAGTTTCATTCTTGTTAGTTTCTTGGTGTCAAACCTCAGTCAGCTTCAAGGATTGGAATTTGGACTGTGTTTTTCCCAGCTGGTATGTATGTGTTTGTTATCTGGTGAAGGAATACCCCCCACTTGTTTAGTAAAGAACTTGGCAGCTGGTTCCCATAGGGCTGCCCAAGCCTTGATAACGAAACCTCCGTGCGTGCCAATCATTTAACCCTCGTCTGTCTGTGTGGGTTTGTGCGTGTGGGGGACGGGGACAGAACAACTTGAATCCCACCACTGCATGGCCCCCTTTCTCACCTGACCTAAACTCTATTGAGAACTTGTGGGCCTTTCTTAAATGGGAGATTTATGGTGAACAAAAACAGTACACCTCTCTAAACAGTGTCTGGGAGACTGTGGTTGCTGCTGCACAAAAAGTTGATCATCAACAGATCAAGAAACTAACAGACTCCATGAATGGAAGGCTTATGACTATTACTGAAAAGAAGGGAGGCTATATTGGTCACTAATATTTTTTTGTGAAATGTCAAAAATCTTTATTTGTACATTTTGAGTTGTTTGTTTATTATTCTCACTTTAACAAATGCAAATAAATGAGTGAAATGGGAAAAGTTTCATTTTTCATTTAGTTGCATAATAATTCTTCACGCTGGTAGTTGCCCAATAAGTGTGCACACATAGATATTCTCCTAAGAAAGACAAAACCTCACTTTTACTTTCTTAAATATTCAGGTTTGAGGTTTATTAACATTTTGGATTGACCGAGAGCACTGTAGTTGTTCAATAATAAAATTAATCCTCCAAAATACAACTTGCCTAATAATTGTGCACAGAGTGTAGACACAACAAAGAGGTTTCTCATGAGAACCAAGGTCATCACTACTGGCAACAGATAAGGTTGGGGAAGGAGTGCCTGAAGATCCCACCAATTAACCCAATTGGCCAACATGACTGTGACACTTGGGGATTGGGTCATTTTCTAGTTTAATTATGCTGAAACTGTGAGAAAGATTTAGAATTGGTTTTCCATTGAAGCTGTGCCAATATGATGAACTCATTAAAGATGACCTTTGAGAAGGAGCCAAGTCTCAGAGCTCTGATTTGCTTAGGTTCGTCAGTCGGAGCCTTAACACCAGGCTGTTCTTACTTAAGACGAACCTTGAGTCAAAGAGTGCCTCTTTGACTCATGATTTTGGAACCCAACTAGTCAACCCAACTAGTCAACAATCTCTTTTATGTTTTGGACTCCAAAACTATTTCACCGCTCTAGTGTCTTACTCCCAGGACTTGAAATTCTTTATTTATGCAAGTTGCTAGACTAGTGAAAACTTGGTTACTTTGCATGCATTGGTACATGGCTTTTTGTGACTTGTTATGAGTGAAAGTTTGCAACTGCCTCTTGGGTTTGAGTGTGAGCTTGGACTGAGACAGGATAGTGCCCATGCGATCCCCATCTTGACCTATGCCCCTCACATGCTCTACTTAACAAGTGTGGCACTTCTAACATATCCCATGACTCCCAAATATCTTTCTTGACTCTTCTCATGCTCCCATATGCCCTATCCAACCTAACAGCATATCTCACATACCCCTGAGCACTCATCTGACCTACACTACCCACCCCACAGCTTCTCTGATGCACAAGGCATCTGCACACACCCACACCTTCTTCTCAACCCATCTCAGCCACCCCCTTTGTAGCATTCCAGACTGCACACACCCCCGCACCTTCCCCCATCCAGCAGTAGCTACTTACTTGCTTGCTGGTCTTTGTGGCAATTTCCTGCTGACTTCCCCACTGGCTTTCTCCCTGCAAGCTTCTCACAAGCAAAGTAATTAGAGAAGCTGACTTACTAGGGAAGGGAGAAGAAAAGAAGGAGAAAATGGTAAAATGACAGGGAGGAAAGGAAAGAATGGGGAAGGAGGGAACAAGGCAGGGAAGGAGAGAGGGAAGAAAAGGAGGGAGAGAGGGAGGGAGGGAGGAAGACTGCTGATGCTCCTTCCCTAGAAAGAAATTCAATGGGGAAGCCAGTAGGAAGTTGGAAGTCACTCATGTTCCCGCTAATTTTTTCCCAGCAGTTTTGCTAAGGAAATATCTCTGAAATGATGACCCAACAGAGCATGGGTTGTCTAGTTTTTAATAATCCACTTCACACTTGGTAGTCATTTGCCACCTCCTGGGATTTCCCATTATGGGGTCAACTTATACCCAGAAAACCCAGAAGAAAGGGGAAAGAGCAACACAATAATAATATATACCAATCCAAGTATCCTTTAAATAACTACCTGAATAATGAATTCAGAATAATAATGTTTTAGGACCTCTTTCCAGAGCACGATACCATAGTCTTTTGAGACTGAAGGATGCCAATGGGAATAATGAATTGAGTGTTCTGCAGTTTACCTCTGCAATCTTATTCATGCATAAAGATAAAGGTTCCCCTTGCACATACATGCTAGTCATTTCCGACTGTAGGGAGCAGTACACATCTCCATTTCAAAGCCGAAGAGCCAGCACTGTCTGAAGATGTCTCCATGGTCACGTGGCCAGCATGACTAAACGCCAAAGGTGACAGAATGCTGTTACCTTCCCACCAAAGGTGGTTCCTATTTTTCTACTTAAATTTTTTTACCTGCTTTCAAACTGCTAGGTTGGCAGAAGCTGGGACAAGTAACAGGAGCTCACCCTGTTACACGGCACTAGGGATTCAAACATCTGAACTGGCAACCTTTCGATCAACAAGCTCAACATCTTAGCCATTGAGTCACCACATCCCTGCCTACTTCATGTCTACTTAAAAGTAAAACTTTTAGGGTTCAGTAGCTTTCATTTTTATATTAGAAATGTAAGGATTGTTTTGAGCAGAGAAGCCTGTTCACAGATAGAACGATATGTATTTTATATGCGCCATAGCTCAAAGGCAATGAATTAGGAAAGGGTGAAAGCTATCCATCTTTTTTTGGCAACAAGACATCCTGGTTATCAAGCTACAGAAGAGAGTTCCAAACCCTGAAAGTCTGATATCTATGCAAACACTCCTCAAAATTGTTTGAAAAAAAAGCAGTGGGAGGTTTTGAAAGTTTATTGCCACCATTATTTCCTTCTTGGCTTTGAGAAACAATTCCAAACCTCGGAAGCTACTGAATATTTCTTTCTGATAACGACAGTAAGAGGATTTCAGATGCTGGCTGAGTTCACAGGATGCTCCCTTCAACTGCATCCCTTTCTCAGAAACAGAAGTGCAAAGAGACCCCCAAAGAGGCTGCAGTTCAGAGACTGTGTCAACAAGCCTTGCTTGCTTTCCTCATTTCAATAAACACAGAAGAACATTATCACACTGATGTCCTATTTTTATTCTCTCCACTGACTTAAATTAATTAAGTCTTCCTGGATTTACACCTGTGTGTGAAGAGAATGGGGAAGCAGCTCTCCCTGTCTCCCTCTCTCAACATTCTCCCTTTATTATTTCATTACACTCTTAGATAAATTTCAAACCAGGTTCAGGTAAAAGTAGCTGAAGGACAAGTAATGCTCTTTGCATGACATTAACCTGGAAAAGTTAAATTAAGCTAGCAGAAGCCAAATATCATAAGTGCATGTTAAACCATTTTGTAATGCACAGCTCACAATACAAATTCTGAGCTAATGCTACAGCTTTATGTGTTAGCAAGCTATTTAATGACCCAATTATTAAAGAGTGTGCAGAAGCCCAGAGGCTTTTCGAAAAATGGTGCATTGGGTAATTTTTTTTTTTTTTTTTTTAGATTTTCCAAGTCTATTTCTTACATGACTTGTCGCTGGGATGAAATGGGGACGTGGTAATCCTCGTATTTCCTTTGCTTGTCCCAGTGCACTTTTCCCCACTTCCAGCTGATCTTCCCTTCTTTATTGCAATCTCAGCTGACATGACAGTGTTTTCCTCAAACTGGTGGCTTTCTGCATTCCAGACATGTATGACATAGAAAGAACTGTTATCCTTTAGAAATATGAACACTATTCTTATGAGTATATTTACATAGCACTTGGAGTACACATGGATGCAACTATTAAATAACAAATTGTTGTTGTAATACTGTCACTGACTTATCTGGGTTCTTAAACAAGTTGACATTTCCAGAAGCAATGTAAAGGGGGTTGTTGTTGTTGTTGTTGTTGTTGTTGTTATTATTATTATTATTATTATTATTATTATTATTATTATTATTATTATT
>WNWU01000006.1:1248384-1262284 GCA_012654045.1 Ptyas mucosa
TTATTATTATTATTATTATTATTATTATTATTATTATTATTATTATTTTACAATTCCAGTTTGGATCCTTGTATCTATTTGTTTCAGGGGGCATTTCCAGTTTTCCATTGTTTATGGTTCCAACTCTTCAAAAGCAGACTGAAATCAATCACATTCACTTCCATTAACTTTAAAAACATGACGAAGAGCACAAAGAAATTTAATTCAGTAAGACTTGCATCCCAAGCTACTTTGGCATGAAGGAGAACAAAAATCCCACATTCTGGTTCCACACACAAAAAAAGAAAATTAATTGCTAGCACCTTCTATCATATTGTCTTGTTATACGTCAACAAATCACAATAATTACTGTCAGGAGAGCTGCCAAGCTATTTGATCTGTTAAAAGTCCTGTAAAATAACAGCTTTGGTAAATCCCAAGAGTCCAGGGATGAAGTAAGGTGAGATTTTGCATTAATGGGAGAACAAATCACTCATGAACTTTGCTGAATTGCTGTATTGCAAAACAAATTACCTTCTATTTCACATAATAGAAAAATTATGGAAATGGGGTGGGGTGGGGTGGGAGGTTCTCTGTGTTTCTTTATTGTCATCTAGTGGTTATCCAGATTTATGCAGTCCAGATGTAAGAGCAATAAAGAATTTTATCAAGCTTAGCACATGATTGCCAACTTTGGATGGTTTGCTGTGCATATCATGTTTGCAATTATGAGACTATTTTAGATTCAAAGCTATATTAAAGGTCCATCAACTTTATATTTACTCTACTGTTCAAGTCTTGACACAGCTACTAATAGTCTGTGAAAAATCGGATAAAAGACAGTTGTTCCCCAGTTGAGCACTGGGAACCTAAAAAACAGCCACCTTGATCAAACCATGGTCAGCATCTTTAAAAAGGATACAGGTCGTCCTCGACTTATGACCACAATTGAGCCCAACATTTATGTTGTTAAGTGAAAAAATTGTTAAGTGAACTTTGCTCCATTTTATGACCTTTCTTGCTACATTTGTTAAGTGAATCATTGCAGTTGTTAAGTGGCTTCTCCATTGACTTTGCTTGCTGGAAGATCGCAAAAAGTGATCGCCTGGGACACTGCAACCATCATAAACATGAACCAGTTGCCGAGTGTCTGAATTTTGATCGCATGATGACGGGGATGCTGCAATGGCCGTAAGTTTGAAAAATGGTCATAAGTCACTTTTTTTCAGTGCCATTGTAACTTCGAACGGTCATTTAAAAAACTGTTGTAAGTCGAGGACTACCTGTACTAATTTGGCATACTTCCCTTTCTAATCACATTAAGAAATTGCTTATTAATTACTTTTCAATGATTATAAACCTTTGGATGAACAAATCTGAAAATCCAAGTGAATCTGAAATTAATCATTAATGAAAGAAAATATTAACTATTAGCTTAAGAACTTATTTTTTTAAAAAACCAAACAAACAAATGAACAGGAAAAAGTTGATTAAAACTTTGATTTTAGAAAGCTAAAAAACAGGCTAAGGATCCTGATACATTTGAAATAAGTTTTTTTCAATTAATTACCAGTATAAAGAATCCTTTCTGTAGGAAAATGTTTTTGTTTTGAATTTTTTTTACAAAAAATATAGCACAATTTAAAAAATTGGACACTAGAGGGAACTAAAGAGTTCAGTTAAAAGAAAAGACTACATAAACTTGATTAACAGTTACATAATGGTGCAAAATATGCTGTCAATGGAAATATTAAAAGATACTTTCAAAAAATGGAGAGAAAAAAATAATATTAGCATTCTTAATAGCTACATCTGCCTTTATGGATGGACTGTATATAAAAGATGTTGCAGAAGAGGAAGAGGTTTTGGCTGAAAAGACAGAGAGGGAGTTGAAAGTGTGCTATAAAAAAGACATGGAAAAAGATGTTACACTGACACACACACAAAACGGCCTGATGCTTGAATAATTAAAAGGGACAAAAAACCAATAAATTAAGATTTTTTTTCTACATTGAACTTAGAAAAAGAGAGCTGCTAAACCTCTGAAGAATCTTGTGAGAATGGGCAAAGAAGAAATGAAAAGAAGTAGAGTTCTAGGACATTATTTGAAGGGATTAAAAATCAAGTTTGTTAAAAACAAAAGGGATTATCTCTGGTAGCCCTTAATGGACTTTTACTGATCTGGACTGAATAATGAGAGTCTAATGATTTGTTTATAGATAGGAGATAAAATATGGGAAGACAAGAAGATTTGCTGTGTTTTAAGTGGGTGAAAAGTTACTAAAATTGTTTGTACTTGTGATGAAGAAGAAAATCATTTCTTTATATCTATCTTTTCCTTTACTATATTCTTATTGTTTCTTTTCTATGTTTTCTTTCTTTTCTGCACTATTTTATTGTTTTTGTTTTTCTTCCTTTAGCTGGTATTAGTTTTTAATCTTTTAATTGTTTAATAAAGTTAGGATATAAATAAATATCGCTCTTACAATTTACAATGTTGGTCCTTGAGCACAGTTATTTAGTCCAATTGAATCATAACCACAACAAACAAGGTCGGTAGCAGTCAGTAAGTATCTCAATGACTTTGACTGATCTTGAAAAAGTTAAATGGGTTTGGATATGATTAGCATTGGGAGAGTGCCAGGAAATCTCAGGGTTGTATGCTAGGCTGCAAAGCTGGAAATATAAATATACAGTAATAGGGAGGTGGGAGTGTCAGGGGCTAATTCTCCCAATCTTCAATTATACTACCAGGTCGATGGTTTCACCTCTACTGCTTCATGGAACTCAAGTGAGGTGACTACATTTCAGAAGCTTAACTTGGTTACGGGTTTTTGGGGTTTTTTTTTTTTAATGTTTATGGTTTCCGTAGTTTTAAGTTTCAATGTTTTTGTGTTATTGATATTGTTTTAATCTTTAATTGGGAGCCACCCAGAATTTGAAATGACTTCACAATAAACTAGTATTTTTGATTTATTTTTTTTAATTTGATTTATATGTTGCCCTTCTCCGGAGACTCAGGGCGGCTTACAATGTGTTAAGCAATAGCCTTCATACTTTTGTATATTTAAACAAAGTCAGCTTATTGCCCCCACAATCTGGGTCCTCATTTTACCTACCTTAGAAAGGATGGAAGGCTGAGTCAACCTTGAGTATTATCGGTAATCTATGCTTGAAGACTGCTGGAAAATCATTTTCCAGAGTTTGTGAAGAGAAAAGGATGACGACGAGGAGAAATGATTTAGACCAGCTTACTGCCAATTAGTTTTTCAAAATATCTGCTATTTTGCAAAGCAATTTGTATTACTAAGACTGCTCAGTGACAATATATATAATTAAAGCCACTCTAATCTCTACAATTTTGGCATCATATAAAAGCTGTGTTGGAGCGCCTACACTATTACTATTTTTAAATAAAGTTCCTGGAGCTTCTAAGCGCAGAATTAATTTTTATTTACAGTTAAAAAAAATTATATCAAGATGGATATGGGTAATTTGCAGATAATTTTGAATAATGAGTCAGAATATTAGCCCAAATGAATGGGTTAGGATCTTAAAGAATGTTAAATGAGCATTCATCACTAATCTTCACTGAGATGAATTGATCAAATAAGTCCTGTTTGTGTACACTGGACAACCCAGAAGGAATAGCACGGATTTGATTTTAATACTGGTATTAATATTGGAAATGAAATACAGTGGAAATTATTCTGATTTATATGTTTGGAGTCTGTTTTACATTAACAGTGCTTTAGTTTAGTATTCATAAGTTTATTAATAGGGAGCTTATAAAAAATTAAGGGCCTCTCTTAAAATCCTCTGTGGGAAACAAGTTTACATTATCTATGAATTTACTTACTTATAGTGGCAAAATGTCTGAAATCAGTAGGATTGTGGTAAAGATTTAATTTGTTAATTAAAATTTGGGAAAATGTAATATATTTAATTAGTTAATTAATGTGAATCAACTCCTTCCTCCCTCCCTCCCTCCCTCCCTCCCACCCTCCCTCCCTTTTATTATTATTATTTCATTTTGCTTTCTGTATTATCCTATATTATTGTTCTTGGTTGTTGCTTTCTTGTCTTCTGCTATAGATTAAAAAGCAATAAAACAATTGCAAATGGTTTCGATCCATAGCCTGCCATCAAAACATCTCTTTAAACTCTGTTTTAATATATGACAGCAATATGGAGCAAGGTAGAAAAATAGCAAATGGCAAAATATTAACTTTGGCTTCCCTAAATTATTCTTTCTGCATATATGTTACAATAATTTTCTACTAGAAGTGGCAAAACATAGGCTCAAACATTATTCAACATAAAAATCACTTAGTGACCAGAGCTAATCATTACTTCTCAGTCTAACATACCCCATAATTTATTATTAGGATAAACTGATGATGGTGGGGGGAAAAAACCCACATTGCATAAATAAAATAGAGTTTGCCATTGATCAACTTATCTTTAGTTCAATCAACAATGCCACATTTTCTCTGGGAAGTCAGGAGATGAAGTAGGATATGATAGCATATGGACAAAATCTGTTTAATACAATATTGGAGTCTTTATTATTTCCTAGGGGCAGCATGATTGCTTAGCATTTAAGACGCTGGATTTGTCATCTGGAAAGCCTCAAACTGGATTCGAAACCCTAGTGTCGCATGATGGGGTGAGTGCCTGTTTTCACCTAGCTCCTGACCACCTAGAACAGTGATGGCTAACCTTTTTGCCATCGCGTGCCAAAAGTGGGAGGAGCGCGGTGGGGTCACATGCACGCGTGCCCACATCCATAATTCTATGCGCCCTGCCCCACCCCGTGTTCCTCCCCTGCCCCCCTGCTTTTGGCACGTGATGGTCCGGTAGGCCCGTTTTTTGCTCTCCCCAGGCTCCAGAGCCTTTCTAGGAGCCTGAGGAGGGCAAAAACAGCCTGCCCTACCTCCCCAGAGGCCCTCCGGAGGCCGGAAACTGTGTTTCCTGACTTCTGGTGAGCCCAGAAGGCCCGAAAATCAGCACACGCATGCGTGTCGGAGCTGAGCTCGTGTGCCCACCGATATGGCTCCGCGTGCCACCTGTGGCACCCGTGCCATAGGTTCGCCATCACGGACCTAGAAGTTCGAAATAATGAAAATTCAAGTAGATAATAAGTACCACTTTGGTGGGGAGGAAAATGTGCTCTGTGACATCATGCTGGCAACATGATCATGGAAACATTGCCGGACAGCACTGGCTCAGGTCTTTGAAATGGAGATGAATGCTATCCCCTATAGTGGCAATGACTAGCAGTGTAAAATCTGCAGGGATTTTCTTTTCTTTTCCTTCCTTTCCTATTATTTCCTAGGGTTTACACTACTTTATTTTTATTGGCGTGTTTACTATTTTCTAGCGTTCACACTTTTCATTGAAGAATGTCTATTCTTTATAGTCATAGTTGTGAGTAGTGCAAATGAATGTGGAGCCTCCTTGGTTGCAAGATGTGGCCTCAACAACTCTCTAAAACAGTGATGGCTAACCTTTTCCGGACCGAGTGCCCAAAGTGTGTGTGTGCGCGCGCGAATGTGTGTGCATGCACCCAAACCCCCAACTGCAATGCACATGTGGCCCCTGCACATGCACCTTGCCCTCTGTGCATACATTTGCAGACACCCCCCCACACGCCCCACCCCATGCATGTGTGCGCAGCCCCCACTCATGCATCTTGACCCCCCCACCCCCGTGCATGCGCAGCAGAGACCCGATGACCAGCTGGCCAGTGGGAGGTGTGCACACATGCGCGGTGGAGCTGAACTGGGGCGATGGCTTGCGTGGCCCAGAGAGAGGGTGCCTACGTGTCACCTGTGGCATGCATGCCATAAGTTTGCCATCACGGCTTTCAAAGAATGCAAATGACCAGCTGTCTGCAAGCTTTTTGGGTGAGAAGTAAAATGTCTTCAAAGAAAAAAGAAAAAAACAAGAAAGTCCAGTTGCCTTTTGAAAGAAAGCACCTTTGGGACAACCATGATTTGGATGACTGAGAATCTTCATAGACTTTTAGCTATGCACTTTGGGATGAACACCCTTTGGTGCGGGAGTATGAACAGATTTCCAGAAAAATTGCAAACTACAGGAACCATTTGCGCTTCAGTTTGAGATGCAGACAGCACAAACTCATCCCCAATAGCCTGCATCTATCTTCAACAGTGAAGGGACACAGGACAGAAAACATTCTGCAGCCAAGGAAGTTCCACATCCAGTTGCGCTACTCAGGTGATCTGAAGACACAGCTAAACCTCCAAGTGGCCTCAGTGACTCGCTAAAAGAATGCAAGTGACCAGCTGTTTTCAAGGAGTATAAATCCTTCCATTCCCCACCATCCAGTCAGAGCTGAAGAAGCTTCTGGATGAAAAGCGAAACATGTTCAAAGAAAAACAAACATGTCCAGTTGCCTTTGGAAAGAAAGTACCTTTGAGACATTTTTGTTGGAAGATATCTGTTAAAGGTACCCAGATATCTGTAGAGATAGAAAAATGTCATAAAACAAACTGAATGGCAGAATCATTGCCAAAATCCATTTCTCTTCATCAAATTCTCATTGCATCTTATCTTTTCCAGCTCTAGCCAAATGAGGGCCAAAAGTATTTCACAGAAAATATTTCAGTACGTTCTGTCTCTGATGAGTTCAATATTATTTTTCCTCTTCTTCCTCCTCCCTAAACACACTAATCAACTTAAATGAGTCATTTTGACAAATTGTGTCCAAGTATATTTAATTCTAGGTTTCTTAGTCAAGAAACAAATGAATGGAATATATTGTAACATGAAGCTTTTTTAGCAAAATAAGATTTTTTTAAAAAATGGCAACTGGGATAAGAACAACCAGCCCTTTGTTCCCACTTCTTGAAAATTTTAGAGATATCAACAGCATTCAGATTTTCACTTGGCCTAATAAAAAATTCAAAATTTGATAATGGTGCTTTAAGCACATAGTATTATTGCCCAGTCATGTGTCTGAGGAGCACAAATAAATGTCTATGGAGATTCAGGTCATGGTTGTACCTAAAGATGCTTTTTCAAAAGGCAACTTGAATTTTCTTTGTTTTTAAAGACATTTTGCTTCTCATTCAAAAAGCTTCTTCAGTTCTGAAGCAGCTTTTGAAGGGAAGAAGCATCTTGGAAGAGAAGTCTTCAAGGAAAAAACAAAGAAAGTTCAGGTTGCCTTTTGAAAAGCACCTCTGGAGCAGCACTGATATTTTACATGTAATAAAATTATGTGCATAATTTCCTTCCATTTTGGAGGGAAAATGAGTTGTCATTCACACTATGGCCAATGAATCGAATAATGAGATTTCACAGCGCTAAAGAAAGGATATTTGGCTAGGAATCAGTTCTTATTTTTTTATGGCATTCTCCTTGGTTTTTCTTTTGTCTTTCTTTTTTGGCACTACCATTGGTTGTTTCAAGAAAAAGACCACAAAGATGATAACTTTGTTTCACTAATGGATAAATATCTGGCCAACTTAAAATTAAGCATTGATCTTGTCATATACCGAGTTCTAAGTGTTATTGATTTCTTAGCCCAGACTCCGACTACAACAAAACTGCAACACTTGGGAAAATATAACAATACCCCAATTTGGGGTTTGGTAACTAAAAATAGTTCAGATTAGTGGGATGAAAACATGGTCCCCTTGTGGACATGGAGAGTTCATTTTTTTAGAGTCTTTGGAATATAACTGTAATTTAAGAACCAATATAGCCTATGGTATGACTGAATATAGTTTATGGACTGAATTTTCTTGTAATGATCCTGACTGTCTTATTATAGAGTTACTTCACTTATTAATTAAAGATACATGTTTGATTGTTCCTATATGCCTTTGTTGCCTTTGAAAAGTTTATTAGATACATGAAATATGATCTAGTTTTTTATGGATGTAGAATCTGCACATGAGAAGATCTCCTCACAGCGTGATGCAATTTCCAAAAGTCCATTTCCCAGGGTCATCCCCAGGAAGAGAAGGCTTGTATTCACTTTTCACTCACACTTCTCTTGAGCTTGGCCTAGTAAAATGGCTGCAGTTGCTAAAAAGCATGGACCTGATGCAAAGAAGAACAAAAATAGGAAAGCTTGTGCAGCCTGATAAAGCAGAAGTGAAACATCAAGGAAGAGTTGTGAGAACAAGGAAGCAGGCTGTAGAAGTACTAACATTTGCTGACACTATCTGCTGTAGCTAGATAAGGTAAAAGGAACTCTATGTTGCCAAGGAAGGGATACAGATAATGGGACATCATTATCTGACCAAGTTTGCAGCATTACTGTATAGGTTTCTTCCCCGCCCTTGCCAAATTAATGTAACCTTATCCTCTCCCTCTCCACAGTTACAGTAAATTTGGCTCAAAGCAGAGTGTGTGGCTTTCACTCACTAAAAAGGGTAATGGATTTATTATTTTCCTCTCCAACTCCTTCAAGGACACTAACTTCTACATTATATTCCTTGACTGTTAAACTAGAAAGGACTAGAAGACAATGTAGATATGTCTATGTATGTGAACATACACACATCATTATGGCACACATTTATGTGCATACTCACTTAAGTATGGATATTTGGGCTTTTCTTCTGCTCTACGGGAATGCCACTGTATTCATAGGTCAATCACCAACATACAATGTCTTAGTGAAGGTAGGGCTAGGCAGAATAAGTATCCTATCACTTCTCACCCACAAATTTAAGTTTAAAAAAAAAATCTGAACATTTCAAAATCTGATAATAAACAAGGAATAACTTGCACAGGGGATATAACTTATTTTCTTCTTTATATTACTTGGGATTCTTTATAATTTAGACTGTATTCTAATTTTGCTGCTTTTCTTTGCAGATGTTAGAATGAAAGTGAATCACCTGCAGGCAGTGATACAAGGATACAACCTTTTGAGATATAAATCTACTGCAAGAACTAGGCAATTGTTAAGAAAAAAATTCCAGCAATTGCCATAAGCAAGATGCAAACCTTATTTTAATCACAAGAGCAAAATCTGATTTTTGCATGTCTTTCCTATCCACATAGAATGATGGGCTGAATATTTCATAGTGGTAGAAATGGTTGCTACCAGGGGTGGGTTTCAGCAGGTTCTGACCAGTTCTGGAAAACTGGTAGCAGAAATTCTGAGTAGTTTGGAGAACTGGTAAATACCATCTCTGACTGCCCCCCATCTATTCTCTGCTTCCTGAGTCCCCGCTGATCAGGAGGAAATGAAGATTTTACAGTATCCTTCCCCTGCCATACCCACCAAGTCACACCCTCTAAGCCATGCCACACCCACCAAGCCACACCCACAGAATCGGTAGTAAAAAAATTTGAAACCCACTACTGGTTGCTACCCATCTCTTGCTATTTTAATAGACTAGTCTGCTCTCTGGATGTTTGCTTTTGATCTTCTCAGAAACAGTCTCACACCACATCACCTTCATTTTGATATTTTCCCTCTTGAGCTTTCATGAAAGAGATGCCCTTCTTTTCCCTTCCCCTTTCCTCCTCTCTCAAAATGTGTGGTCCTAGAAGGATACGTCACTGCTTCAATTTGTGTCTCTGGGCCTCAGTAGTCAGGTTTGTGTCTTCTGTACATTGAAGCCAAAATACTCTCCCCCCTGATTTCCTGTATCTATATCAAGTTGGGAGGGAAGCAGAGAAAGGTAAGGGGGGGGATGGGGGAACTGGATGAGGAGAAAATAGTGGAAAATCCACTGTATCTTCACTATGCTGGACATTACAGAAAGAGATAATGGAGTTGATCTGCAAAATAATGAGAAAAGAGTCCCAAAGGTACTTCTTTTTTTTTTTAAAGCAACTGTTTTTCCTTGAAGACATTTTACTTCTCATCCAAGAAACGTCTTCAGTTCTGACTGAATGGTGGCGGATGGAAGGATTTATCTTCCTTGCACTCAGATGACTGCAAGATGACTGACCTAATGACCAGATGAAAAAAACCTTTGAGACAACCATGACTTGGATGACTGAGAATTTCCATAGACATGGGGTGTGATGCTACGTCGCCTCCTCATGGTGCACCCTGGAGAGCACGGAAGTGTGGACCGAATGACTAGCAACACTTGGTAGCCAGACTACATTGAAGAATTGGCAGTTAATGACAGTTGGCAGTCAGACATCTTTATAGAACTCCTGGTTCTCTAAATACATGGCAACAGATAAACAAAACAGGCCTTTCTCGCCAAAATTGATCAACTCTGAACAGGATCCGTACCCAACATGGTGTCTGCCAGGACTCGTTGTGGTGTGACTGTGGTGCTCCTGAACAAAATATCTTATTGCCCATCAAGAGCTTACACCTGCCCAATGTCTGATTTTTTTCAGCATAGATCACCCTATCCTTGAATGCTTGGTGGACTGGACATTAACATTTGAACTACTATAAGTCCATGTATTGTCCATATGCTAAATAAATAAATAAATCCATAGACATAATGAGAAAAGAGGCAAACAATTTAATGGCCAGATTCTTCGATGGTCATGTAAACAAGATGGACAGCCAGAGGTGAGCTTCCACAGAACTGAGAAGGGGGCTTTCTGCTGAGGTTGGTCATCAGATCTCTTGCAAGAACCTTGGAAAGTTCCCGAGAAATTGATAAATTATTTAAAGTTCAGGTATGGCTTTTATCTATCACAACTAAAATAGATGACATGAGAATAAAAGAATGAGCTGATTTATTGTATACAAATTCAGTCATAGGCAAAAGATAAGACCAGTTGTCTTCTTGATAGTTTACTGTACATCGTAATCACAATATTGCTCAAAGGTAGCATTTGATTTCTTCCATTGGATTGCGAATGATGGGCAAAGGAGACATGGATTTAACACTCTTGCTTGATATCAGATTTGAAGGCATGCATGGATGTCTAAAAAGTTGGTGAATGAACAGACAGGCCATATTTAGAATAGGGAGGGCTGAAACAGGAGATAAAAAGAGACATCTTACAAACAAAATAACCACAGCCAGGCTTGCTGTTAGAACATTGATATACAATATCATCTTCTTGGACTCAGACTGGTTGACCAATGATGACCTCTGGACTGATGTTGCTTCTGCTTGAAATTTTGCTTAATAGGATTTTGTCTATATGTTTTCATGGGAATTGGAACTGTTGGACAACATGCATGTATCTGCCCTGCCTGCTATTGCCGTAAAACCTTAAATTATGCTCCTTTGTGCATGTATGTAGGGAGTCAGGCCTGAGACAGAATGGAAAGATCATGGATGTAACAGGCTGGTTGGTTTTGTAGTTAGTGAGTTGACATGGCAGCAGTTGTGACCAAAAAGGAAAAAAAAAGAGGCTTTAATGGCTTTTCAGATATGAGGCTACCAAAGTTATGGAGTAAATACTCCAAATATCCAGCTGGCTAGTGGTCCTGACAGAACTGTAGAATGTCTTATCTCAAAGAAAGAGGAATGTATAATTAGCCGTGGACCACTAGCCAGCTGGATAGTTGGATAGCGTCTCAGTTTTCACCATTCACTATGGTTGATGAGCTAGAAGGGCTTTCTGAAAATCACCTAGTGTGTAAAGAACTAATCTGATTTCAGGCTGCTTGTTTCTGACCTTGTCATAAAGAGCTTGACAGGGGCTATGAAAACAGAGTGACATTTCTGGAATAGTTTTAGCATATCTTTAGCCAACATATTATAGTCAACCCTCACAAGCTATTCTCCATCCTCTTTCATGAAAGCAGTAATTTTTGAAACTTTTGTGTTCTTTTAATCTTAATTTTTATCTTGCTTCTTTAATTATACCTTATTTCTTTACATTAAATCATACTAATATATCAATTATTATTCTCTCCATCACATTTCCCTAAATATCGTTTCTGTACTGCACAATTTACAAATCAACAAACCCATTCTTTTGTAAGAATGTACTTGCTCAAAAGACAAGATAATTTTTTAAACATTTTCTTTAAACGTATCTTGAGCTGGATGGAACAAGCTTATGTGTGAACAATAAGTCATTGTACATCGTTACACACAAATGATGTAGTTGAGAAACAGATCAATTCCTACATTTTTCCACAATGGACCTTCTGATCAATTATCAGACCCTACAGTATCATTGCTGCAATGCAATTATCAGAATGTCATAATTATGAAGCACAAAAGGGCACACATTTCATACACAGTATACAAAATCTGAAGGAAGCTTGGACTGAACTCATACAGATTGCCTTTTACATTTATATTAGAAATCTAAGTTTGTATACATGTCTTCCCTATACTTGATTCTAAAAGTCAAGATAGTTTGACTATTTGTTTCGGTTCTGATAGAACATCAAGAAAACAGATTTTAAGCAATATTAGAAATGTATACTGTGCCACAATTCCTCAGAGACTCATGCTAATCCATCAATGGCCACCACAAATAGACTGATGTCTCATTATAATGAGGGATCAAAGGAATCCTCCAACCATGCTTTGAGTCAAATATGATAACATCTTGATGAAACAAATATGATAACATCTTGATGAAACAAATGTTCAGATTTAAGACCTCTCTCTCTCTCTCTCCCCTCCCTCCCGGAATGGAAAAAACATAAGATATACTGGAATTTAATTTCAGTAGGTAGCCCAATACCACAAAATGCATTTAAGCAGGAAGTTACATATGACCATCAGATATAAATGTTTTGCCTAAAGTACAACATGTGAAGCAGCTCTGATCACTCCTGCAACACCCACATTACCCCTGTAGAAATTAGTTGTCAAAATTAATGATCAAAATTATTATTTAAGAAACATATGTGTTTTGCCATATGATGTAGTTGCATATATACAGCCCATGAAATTTATGCATTATATTAGGCTTATCATTGAGCCTATAAATACAGTAACCCTTTTAGCTGTCATCTGCTTTATGGGGTAGATCCCATGATAACATAACTGAATTTTTTTTCCTTTATTGATTGGCCTCCTCTGTCCATTGAGTCTGGAATCATTATTCTATCACACCCCATATCATGCATCAGTTCTCCTCATATCTCACTTCTATTACAAGTGCAATGTAAGAGTAGAACAAACAAAAGCAATGAACCATTGATATGCTGTGGTTCTGTTTCTATTTCTGAAATCTAGTATGATCTGTATGCCTTAGAAGACTTTGAGAGTTCTGGTTTTCAGGAAAGGAGAAATCTCTGATTACATTTTGTTTTCCATAATAACCATAACATTATTTCACATTTATGTAACATAGAAATATTCTTTTTTGAAATAGGTCAGCAATTGATACCACCACTGCAGACCTACATGCCTTGATTTTCTTCAACCACTTCATTTCCATGAGCTCCATGAATGGGGTGAGCTCCCATTACTGTCCCAGCTCCTGCCCACCTAGCAGTTTGAAAGCATGCAAATGCAAGTAGATTAATAGGTACCACTTTGGTGTGAAGGTAGTAGCATATCATGCACCTTTGGCATATATCCATGCTGGCTACATGACCGTGGAAATTGTCTTCAGACAATGCTGGTTCCTTTGACCAAGAAACAGAGATGAGCACTGCATCGTAAATTCAGACACGACTGATAGGGAAAACTTTATCTTATAACAATGCAATAGATTTCAGGCCATGCAATAAACAACAAACCATTTGTGAGAAATACAGAAGTGGGATTTTTTTTTTTTACCTGTTATATTGCAGTATACCAAAAGTGGGGGAAGTGGACCACTCGCATCGGAGTCAATATGGAAGAAACCAGATGTTTTTCCTTGGTGCCGATAAGTTTCACAGGATTGCTCATAAATAGCTGAAAGGAAAAGAAATAGTTTCTTACAGCAAATGCCAAAATAAGAGTTCGGGATTAGTGAGATAAATTATTATTGTTTCAAAATAGAATAGAATAGAATAGAATAGAATAGAATAGAATAGAATAGAATAGAA
>WNWU01000006.1:1262294-1346741 GCA_012654045.1 Ptyas mucosa
AATAGAATAGAATAGAATAGAATAGAATAGAATAGAATAGAATAGAACAGAACAGAACAGAACAGAACAGAACAGAACAGAACAGAACAGAACAGAACAGAACAGAATAGAATAGAATAACAGAGTTGGAAGGGACCTTGGAGGTCTTCTAGTCCAACCCCCTGTCCAGGCAGGAAACCCTACACCACTTCAGACAAATGGTTATCCAACATCTTCTTAAAAATTTCCAGTGTTGGAATATTCACAACAATATATTTATTTTATTGTAATTATTTATCAAATTTCTATACCACCTATGATACTTGTGTGTTTTTATGTCTATCTCACTGCTGGCTGGCTGGATTTATTTGTGAAACAGTTACCTGTTGAGTTTATCTAGAAAAATGACTTTATCATAATTATTTCTTCCACATTACTGACATAAAGACAGTAAGAAGGACTTGATAAGCGCATCATGAGTCAGCAAAATATGCTGCTTTCTGATAGAGGTGTCACAGTCAAAAAACAGTGCTGAATCAACTTAAAACATTCATACATTATGTTTTCTTTAAGCAGAAACAAACTAATCTTTATTAATAGACAATGTGGATGGGAACAAATCCTTATCTCATTCACACAGATTTTTCCTCCAATATGGAGATTTTAGTTTAGTGTAATCTTGATACAGTTACAGTTTTTCTATAGGCATTATTTTTCCCTAGATATTTTGAAAGGTAAGGGTCAGCTGGTAATAAGAATACTACAGTATGTCTGATGAAATGGCTTAGCAATGAAGAGTTGAACAGAGTAAACAAATTATTCTAGCTAGATGGTTTTTGCTTTTATTTTTATATACAGGTTTTCAAACTGAAATTTTGAAATAACAATTAGTATTGCTATCCAAGTGGATATTGGTATCTAAGTGGATTGCTATCTTAAATGGGAATGGAATAACCAAATAATAATCTATTTAAATAATTCAGTCCCAAAATATTGCCCCCAATCAGCTGAGAGATGGTTGGATGGGAGCTAGAAGGTTATAGCAAAGAGATTATTAGAAATGGGGGGGGGGATCCTGAAACACAAAGAGCAATCCTAAAGGAAAAGGTACTGAAATCAGTATTAGAAGTTCAGTGAGAAGTACCATATCTAGGAATAAGTAAAATCCCAACCTAGCAAACTAGAAAAACCAATTGGGAAGCAAAAGTTGAGGAACAGTTAGTGTAATAGTATAGCATGTAATTCTGAGATTTATGTTAGTGTTCTTTTGAGGAATGTTTGTGAGAAGCATTGCACTCTGTCAAGAAAATTCAATCAGTATTCAATATCTATAGGTGAATATAAGCAAGGTAAAGAACAAGGATTTAAAAAGGAAAAATTTGTATTAGAAAATTCCAGAGATTTGAGGGAAATCTGTTCTATAGCTGAGGTAAGGACTGTCACATTTCCAAGCTGCTTTCCTATCTATCATGTTTGTGACAGAAAACAACCATGTACAAATTTTATTTATTTCGGTTGATTTTAATTTAATTCATTAAACTTAATATATCTGCCCACTCCAGAAAATTCTGGATTTTATTTGTTACTAGTACAGAATGCTTTTCATTCTATTTTTGATTCTTTCTCTCATATTGTCACATAAAGCCCAAATGCTTATTCTTTTTTTCTGAGACAGTTTGGATATAGAGCTGGGATTCCTCACCCCAGAAATAAAAGTGATGAGATCCTCTGATCAACATCTTGGTAAAAATAGTAAACAAACTAGCACCTTCCTTACCTATTATACTACAACAATTAGTATTGCTATCATGTATATTACATAAAGTAGTACTGTACAAAGAAGTACAGTAAGGGAAAAAAGGATAATATATTGAAATAGTGTTGACAGTTGAGGCCAATGAAAGATGGGTCATCAAGAAAAGTAAGCACTGAGAGCTTTGATGTTGTGTTGCAACCTCAACTACAAATTCCTTAAATAAACTTGGGAATAATTTATTGTCTTTGCCTCATATATTTAATTGAAGTGAATTGCAATGGCCTGCCAAAAGCATTTGATGGGATAAGGACAGTTCAAAGTGTACAAATGTTCTTTACCTAAGTGATTCCTTGATTCTATGTGCTGCCTCTTTTCTAGTTGTGAATTCTAGTGTTTGCCTAGTTTCCAGATTTGATCTAACTTTCAACTATGGAAAAATAGATTTTCATTCCCTGGGGTGGAATATAAACTGAGTTTGAGGGGCATTTTCTAAATTTAAATAAAAAGAAGAACAGACTGATTTCTGCAATAAGTTTTATGTTTTATTTTATTATATATGTAATTTTCTTCTGATAGTCAACAACAAAGTAAAGCCATTTCTGATTTTCCTGCCTTTATGTATGGGAGAATGAAATGTCGATTTTCCAAACCAGGTACTGAGTAAGATTGAATGATTTCTAAAATGACACATATTGGATTCAGGCTTTTCTGAAGTTCAGTATTCAGAAAGAAAATCAAGCGAATTCTGCATAATCAAAATATATACAACACTAAGAAGAACACTCACACTCTGCTTTTAGAAGAGAATAATTATCGAATAAACATTTATTTTAGTTCATTAATTATAACATCTTGCTTAATGTTGTTGGCTTTGCTTTTGCTTTGTTTTTCTTTAGCTGTTGAGATGCCTACACAGTTACATAAAAGTTAATTGATAGGAATTTTTTTGTCTCCACAGGAGGTAAGAATATTTTGAAAATATTTTGCAAATGTTCAAGAAAGCATAGAAGTTTATTCCTTGTAATAAATGCATAAATGTTACTGGTGCTAAAGATAAAATATAAAAATGAGATGGAAATTGGAATCGTTATTATACAATGTAAAATCTGTATTTGTGTTGCCCTGAAATCATCTACACACAGAAAATGTTTTGTAGAAAAGCAGGGCCAACAAAAGGACAACGTGTGGGACAATTTTTACAATTCTTTTATTCTTTTATTTTATTTAATGTTACTTTAATAGCTCACTGGAATTTTTTTTCATATCTGTGGATAAACCTAAATAATACAATCATCTTAATAAAGATTGGTAATAAGCAGTTCTGATTTTTCATAAAACAATTATTGTAACATTTTAGTACTTTCCTATATGCTGATATTTTGAATTTGGTCTAAGAAAGAAAATGATTCTTATTTCTTCCAATAGTTTAGCTAGCATGTGTATCTGCTGGTAAAATGTGATTCTCAAACATTGTGCAGATCACTTTTCTTTAAACCTTTCTGAGTGCAACCATTTGAATTATTAGGTGACAATTCATGTTGGATGATTCAACTTTGGGAATAACCAAGGATATTCTATAAATAGTAAAAAGTAAATGCTAAAGTATTTATTTATTGCCTAGGCTAGGGAATACAAAACCATCCTGAGGTACCCATCAAATACTCTGGAAACATACTCTGCAAATTAGAAGTTCAAAGAGACTTAATGATATTAAAGGTAGGCAGTTAACAGGCCTTTGAAAAGTGACTTATATTTGTTTTAATTAAGCAGTTCGTCTTCTGGAGAAAACAGAATATTTTGGACAGTTTCAAACTGCTTTGGGCCAGTGCTACAGAAATTTCTTTTCCCCCTCCAAATATTGGCTTAAGGTCTTCCATACTTAAATGGCTTGGAAATTGCCCATACCATGAGCTGGGCCTACTCAGCCTGGAAGAGATTTAGAGCATGAGGCAAGCAGTAATTCTGTACAAGGATCATTAAAACTTTTGAAAGTGCTCCAAAGGAGATTCCTAAGAATTGGTTTAGGTATATACAGCAATGTTTGCTATAGTCATCAAATCTGGAAATCATTTAGTGCATGTCAAGGATGCTCCAGACAAGCCACATTGCTATAGCAGCATATTATAGAAGTGTATGGGCCACTACTACATCTCTCGGCCCATTCCGAGAGAGAATGGGAGAAGGCTCTGAAGCAGGTTGTAGCAAAACACTATGGTTCCTTCAATCTTACAAGTGAGGGGAACACTGCAGTTTTGAAGGAGTGCATCATTGCTTCCTTTGAAGCTTTGCATGTTACAGAAACCCCACAGACATCTTAGTACTTCATACATTATGCGTAAGACGCAGGGAATTGCCTGAGTCTTATCTCTGATCCAACTATTTCACAATATGAATTTGTGGTCTCCTGGCAATGATCTCCAAGCATTTCCCAACATTATATGGAAATGTCAAAGACTGAAATAAGTATATTTTTCACAGAAAATAGGTGCTGTACTATGGTCTCCACAAGAACCAAGGGAGTATATCAGGCCAACAATGATTGGAAAATCATTGTAATGACATTTTTCATCTATACACAGAATTTACTAATTTCCTAAAAGTACATTTCGAAGTGGACATTTTGCCAATCATGAATGTTATACTTTGCTAGAAAAGTAAAAGGATGACATTAATACCATATATTGGCTTGGCTTGGCTGCTATTTCTAGAAACTGCTCTCTGCCACCAGCTTTTAATGATCTATTCAAATCCACTTTATTTAGCACAATCATGTATTCTGAACAAACAAAAAGGAATGTGAATCCCCATTCATTAGTAATGAAGGAGAATGGTTTTATAGAGTACTTGTGCCCACAAAAGGGATTATTAGACACAAACTAATAAAAGAAAATGCATATTCTAAAAACTAAGTGTACCATTGTAGCAAGCTGAAATGACATTCCCAGAGTATACATAATTGTTTGCAAGAAGAGAGAGAGGTGTTTGCACATATACTATATGTGGGTGGATGTGTGTATGTATGTATGTATGTATGTATGTATGTATGTATGTATGCATATAGTACACACACACACACACACACATATGCACACACACATTTCAGTTGTTTCTCTTTCCTTAATTAATTTCCTGGCACTATGGAATATGATATTCTGCAATTACTGTATGCAGAGCTTCAAGTAATATCCATGCACATTTCAGTATACTGTATTCCAAATTATTGGAAAAAAGTTCATGGCACTGTTCTGGCATTACAATATCTTCTTGGTATGTACAGCATGTATGGAATTGCCAGGTTAAAAAAACCCTATCCCTGTAGAAAGCCAATTCAAGTGGATTTGCACTCAAATATAATAACATATTGTGTGTACCATACCACATATTTTTTTTCCAAATCTCATTTTGTCTTTGGACTAGTTTATTGTTCATATATTTTCCTTTATTTCCTTTGTTATTTAATAGCTGTGATATGCTGATAGTTTAAGTCATTTGTTACTTTATCACAGAAGGCTGAGAATTTTCTCTATATGATACGCAGCTTTGGCTCTTTAAGTTCTCAGCTCTAAGGAAAGGATAAATATTCTAATAAAGAACCAGGAACTATAATTGCTCAAAATTCAAGAAGAAGTGAAGAAAGCAGAAACATTCAACAGATGACAATTCATGAACAATATTGATTTGGCTATTCAATATGACTTTATTTCTATTCAAATTTAGTCAAGTCATCAAGCATCAAATCTTATTTTTGAACCAAGAAGACAAATGGCAGGTTTCTTCCCATTATCATTTTAGCAAGTTCTTCTTCATGAAAATATATATTTAATATTGAAGCCACAGGTGATAATCCTAGACATACATACATATATTTATGCCATACTATTAATAAATTACTTCTAATGGAGTGATTTCTCATGTTAATAGCTTTTCTTTTCATATTCATCCAGATATATTTATGTAGAACACTGGTTCTCAACCTTTTCTTCACCACGGACCCTCTTTAAATACCTCTTATGGCCATGGCCATGGACCCCCCCCCCCCAAGATTTAATTCAAGATTTAAACCATAATATATCCTCAAGTCTTCGCAGACCCCCTGTAATGACACTGTGGGGAGTAGACTTTCTGTGAGACCTGATCCTTCCATAGATGCAATCCAGCCATGTGGTGCTATAATCCAAACTGCAATCCAGGTCAAATTGCTAACCAACAACTTCACATTTGATATACTTTCTTTTACATCTTGTAAAATCTTTAGTTTCATCCTCATTTGTTTCTCTAGAATAAATTGTTTATTTATCTTTGCAACACATTATGTACCTTTTCATCAATCCTTACAGGGACTGTTTTGAATAGGAAACAAAAATGACTTTCTCCCTTATATGTAACCACAACATAAACAACTTCTAAAGTGCAACACTTTTTTTCTACCATGTCACTATAATATTACGTATAAAATCTGTTAGACATCTTGTCACCCATTCCTTGAATGGAAGTCAGGTGACTTAAACAATTCAGTATAAAAGCAATAAAACCAGCAGGAGAGAAATTGGCAACGAAAGCAGCAAATTTCGGGCCAGTGTAGTTTTCTGTTAAGGATGGATGGAGAGCAGTCAAACTGAGTGGTTGGAAAAGGACAATCTAACTAAGCAGCCATTAATTCTCTGGCAAACTTTCTCTTTCCATGAGAGAAACACCAAAACAATTTCCATTATTTTTAAAGTTATGGATTTCTCTCGTAACAAGCTGAAATTGCCAATCCTGTTCTTGTGCTGATCCATTTCAATATATTCTTATATGGATGACATCTAGAAACTTATACAAAGATGAGCAATGACATTTCAGTTGCAATGTGACTTCTATGTCATGCTTTCAGCCCCAAAAGCTGTCTTCAAAAGATTGCCTTCTGGAAGAAACTCTTCTTTGATAATGTAGTAGTAGTAGTTGTTGTTATTTATTTATTTGTTTATTTTATTTATTTGCTTAAATTTCTATACCGCCCTTCTCCTTCTGGACTCAGGGCGGTGTACAGCCAAGCTAAAAACCATTGAATACAAAAGTTAAGACTCTTTAAAATAATTTAAATAGAATTTGGCCCGTGATTTAAAACAATTCAAATTAAAATCCATATAAAACTTTAAAAAAACAAGTATGGGGTCAAGCCAAGTATGGGGTCAAGCCATGTTAGTTGCGAAGTTGTGTCTGACCCATCGTGACCCCATGGACAACATTCCTCCAGGCCTTCCTGTCCTCTACCATCCCCCAGAGACCATTTACACTCATGCCTACTGCTTCAGTGACTCTATCCAGCCACCTCATTCTCTGTCATCCCATTCTTCTTTTGTCTTCAATCTTTCCCAGCATTAGGCTCTTCTCCAGTCAGTCCTTCCTTCTCATTAGGTGGCCAAAGTATTTGAGTTTCATCTTCAGGATCTGGTCTTCTAAAGAGCAGTTAAGGTTGATCTCCTTTAGGACTGACCAGTTTGATCGCCTTGCAGTCCAAGGGACTCGCAGAAGTCTTCTCCAGCACCATAGTTTAAAGGCCTCAATTCTTTGGTGTTCAGCCTTCCTTATGGTCCAACTGATAATGTAGTAGCTCCCCACAAAATTGTGCATTTCAGCAGCTGAGCCTAGAAACCAGAACTAAGTGTCGCCTTGAAAAAGAATTATAGATTTCCTCCTGATTCCAAGAATGGTGCTGGGAGGGTAAAGCTGGTTTACAGGAGATCAAAACTACAAATGTAATTGTATGAAAGTTTATTACAAATGATGGGTAACTTGCTCAGATGGAAAACTCACTAGTCAGATGTTTCTAGTTTTCAGCCCTGTGATCTGATAGGCAAAAGCAAGGGATTTTTTAATCAGTAATATTACTGAAGTATTATTTTAATAGCCCCCCCCCCAAAAAAAAGATAATAAACAACAAAAGGGGAAAAAAATTCTACCTATATACTCGAGTATAAGCCGACCCGAATATAAGCTGAGGAACCTAATTTTACCACAAAAAACTGGGAAAACTTTTTGACTCGAGTATAAGCCTAGGGTGGGAAATGCAAAAGCTACTGGTAAATTTCAAAATAAAAATAACCAATAAAATTACATTAATTGAGGCATCAGTAGGTTAAATGTTTTTGAATATTTATTTCAAAGAAAAACAGTAAACTAGCTCTGTAAGTGCATAGTGTAAACTACACTATAACTAAATTACACAAGAGAATGTAGTATATATATCAAAAATAATTCAATAACAATTTAATTTGATATATTGGGTTAAGTGATGTAGGGCTTGATCTAATTTCAGGCAAGTTCAAGCCTCTGTTAAGAGATACCTGCATTCTCTCTCTCTCTCTCTCTCTCTCTCTCCCTTTCTTTTTTTCTCTTTCTTTCTTTCTTTGTCTCTTTCTTTCTTCTCTCTCTTTCTCTTTGGCCTTAGCAAGCCTCCCTACAGCCCCTGGAAGCCAAAACGGGGCATGGGGGGGGGCACAACCCCCCATGCCCCATTTTGGCCTTAGCAAGCCTCCCTGCAGCCCCTGGAAGCTAAAACGGGTTGCAGGAAAAAAGGCATTTTCCTCACTTGAATATAAGCAGAGGGGTGCTTTTTTCAGCATTAAAAATGTGCTGAAAAACTAGGCTTATACTCGAGTATATACAGTACTTCTCTCAGTGCTTTAGCAGCAAAAACATTAAGAGCCAGGAAATGAAATCAAAATGCTCACCCTTGTAATACAATTGTCATGTTAAATGGCAAAAAGAAATGGAATCTGTGCTATATATTTAAAAAAATGACTTTGACAGGCCTCATAGTTGACAGACTAATAAAATCCCTGCTGCAGTGTGCTAGCATGACAGATGGCTGGTTTTCTCTTTAAGAAAATTACATATTTTCTCATACAATGCTAAAAAAAAATGTATGTGTAAAGATAGCTTTTAATGATCCTGGATTTTTGAACCTCTAGTAGAGTGTTCATAAGAAGTTATTTCAGTGGCAGTATATCTTTCCAAAGAGAAAACAATGTCAATCTGGCTAACAAATCAAGGTACAACTAACATTTTTTTCTCCAAATATATACACAATGGGTACCCATATAACATTTTTTTCACCAGATTTCTCAAGATAGAAGTCTTGATGGGTGATGCCAGAAAATGATCAATTTTATAAGTATATTTAGAAGGCCACTAAGCGACAGCAATAACAACAACAACAAAACTCTCTGTACTACAAGAACAGATTGCTAAAAGCAACTGTTTTCCCCTGGGTTTATTCGAAAGGAAAGGAAAGGAAAGGAAAGGAAAGGAAAGGAAAGGAAAGGAAAAGAAAAGAAATGAAATGAAATGAAACCAAGCACTTTTGGAACATTTTAATTTGTGTCTGTGCCCAGGAAATGTGAATAAAACTAGATAATTTCATTTCTTATTATTAAGCAGCCCACGGAAACTCTGTTACTGGAAAGCATATACTGTAAATATTTCAAATAAAATATAAGTTTCTTATCTTCAAGAGTAATTTCAAGTGTATTTATGAGATGCTCTGGTTAGTTGCTCCTCAAGCAACTGGAGCACTTAAACTCATCTGATCACCTTGCTGCCTATGGCCTGGCAGGATGGAAATGAAGATGGGATGTTCTAAATTTCTTCTACACAAAGGCCCTCATTCTGAGATAATCTCTCTCATGCTACTTTTGGTGGCTTTCCATAACTGGACATTTGCAACCCTAGAAAATCACGGCTGCACAGGATTTTCTGAGAAATTAAGATTTTACCCTTATAATTACCTAGCAGGCCAGCGAAGATCAGTATAAATGTTGAAATATTGTGGCTCCAATCAACCAAGGAGGGATGGAGAGAGAATACTCTCTGTCTCTCTCTCTCTCTCTCTCTCTCTCTCTCTCTCACACACACACACACACACACATACACACACACACACACACACACACACACACACAGAGGGAAGGAGGGAGAGAGGGAGGGAGGGAGGGAGGGAGGGAGGGAGAGAGAGAGAGAGGGAGAGAAATATATAATCTTTGAACAGCTTGGGCGTCTTTAGATTAAATTTTCAAATATTTATGATGCTAGAATAATTTCAGTTTGAATATACTGTATAATAATAGCAATAGCACTTAGACTTATATACACTTCACAGGGCTTTACAGCCCTCTCTAAAAGGGTTTATAGGGTTAACCTATTACCCCCAAAAATCTGGCTTCTCATTTTACCAACCTCAGAAGGATGGAAGGCTGAGTCAAGTTTGAGTCGGTAAGATTCGAACTGCCCAACTGCTGACAGCTGGTAGTCAGCAGATGTAGTCTGAGGTACTGCATTCTAACCACTGCACCACCACGGCTCTCAGCTTTTGACAATACACTAAACCTAAGTCCAAGTACCTTAAGAATATCCCCTATACAATTAGTTGCCCAGGTGCTTCTAGTGCCTTCACATACCCTTCTGCAGATATCCTACAAAAGAAAACAAAAGGACCGAAAATTTCTCAGTAGTATGGTTCAATGTAAGGGTTATATTCCCCACAAAGGAATGTTTGGAATGTGGTTTAAGGACATTTCCCTTCCCCTAAGCATCAGTACAGTGTTGTGATTAATTTTAATTTATTCTGTTCTACAGTGACTTATGGCTTTAATTATTTTATTTTTTTATTCCACATTTTAAAAAAAAAGCCTTGTAATTTGCCCAGAGAAGTTTAGTAAATGGACTAGTAATGAAGATGATAGTAGTATCCATGACGATGACAATAATAATTCTAATAATTTTCCAATGCAAACTAGAGAAACCGAAACAAAAAGAAGGCAAAAAAGATGTCTATCCTAAAAAAAAAACAAAAAACCCCCATGTTATTAAAAACTTGCACACTTTGGCAGAATAATATTTGGTGTTTACAGAGGCTGTCACTTTCTTCCTCTCTTCTTTTCAGATCATGGAATCTATTTATTTTATTACCAGTTATCCATTCAGTGAGGTGGCTGCTTGCTGATTTTTTTATATAGGCAAGACTGTAGCTTTGTGCTTCAAGCTGGGCTTCAAAAAAATTCCACATGTGCTGTATTGATTGCGAATAAAAGGTGATGGGGAACAAAACTAGCAAAGTACAGCTGGCTCAGCAGCAGTTGTCAGTGTGAGAAATCTAAAAATTATTCAAGGGAAAAAGTAATAGAAGAATACAGGAGGAAAAAAAGCTTAGTTGGGGAAAATGTTATTGAGATTGCAAAACAAATCACAAACATGGGAAGACTCACAAACTCAACAGCATTTATTTGTAATGTTAAAAAAAAGCATTATGTATATCAGGAGTCAATAACAGGAATCATTGATTTCAAAACGCTGCCCCACAGCTCACCAAATTACAAATGATCAAATTACATTAAAATGTTTGTTTAAAATATTGCATCTGTCATCAAATCCCACACAAGAATGCTGAAATCCTGATATATCTGAAAAGGTGGTTTGATTTGTTGATGATACAAAATTTTACAATGCATTAATAGTACCCTGGACAGGTTTTTCCAAATATGATTCCTGGTTCAAATCCAGGAAACATAAAATTAAAATTGAAAATGCTACAGTTTAGTCACATTGTAATAAATTTACAATCAATCTGAAGAAACAGACTGGATGTAGTTCAGAATTTATTATCAATGTTCTAGGCCCAATTTGTTCTGTCGGGGGACGATGGATCGCTCCTCTGTATTGGTCCAGGATTGTGTGCAGGTTCCAGTTTACATTAGGTAGAAGTTCACATAGACAAAAACGTGGATGTACACATCGGTCTTTTGCTATTTCCAATTTGGATATCTGATATTGATTGACAGATTGAAACATCAGAGAAACATTCACATATTTTTTTTCAAGAGTTCAAGATCAAATGAACCTCAGGAAACTGACATTCTAGAGCAAGCCGGATGCGTCATGCGCTGGCCATGCCCACGCTCGGTTTAGCAAAGGGGAAAAATGTCCCAATACGTCACGTGATGCCGCCATGATGATGCAAGTTTGACACTCCTGTTCTAGAGCATAGAGGCAGCAGCAGCAAAAAAAATTCCACTTCTAGAGTACAATGAGATGCCATAGTTTAATCAGTGGGACCCAGTGCATGTCCAACCTGCCTAATCTAATAGGATGGGCAGCAATAATTGGAGGCAAACTGTATTATAAATTACTGGGCCCAAACTATTTATAGATTTATAGGTGGTAACCAATGTCTTAAATTGCACCTAGAAGTCCACTGGTAACCATGAAACAGAACTGTTACATAGGTGTACTGCTTGCACATCCACATTCTGGATCAGCTCTAGCTTTTTTTTTTTTTATTGAACAGGGGGAAATTACCTTATACAACTATATGTCTCCAGTGATGGCATGAACTGTACGATGAGTAGCTTAATTCACTGTATGAGCAGAACTAAGCCCCCATCTGAAAGTACCCATGCATTCTTAGATGACACATGTTCTAGAATGCAGTCCCTGGATAGAAGGAACCCTATTAAAAGCCTGCTAGAGAAAAAAAAAATCTATACATTCTGGGCATGTATTTATTTATTATACTTGTCTACTTCCTATTCCATTGATTCAAGTTGGATGACTACAGTTGAACAATAAAATCCATAAAATTAATCCACCCTATAAGCCAGTTACAACTAAAAAAAACAAAACAAAAGTGACTGCTCAACTGCCTTGTCACTCACCAAGCGCAAACTTAAATAGAATAACTTTCAAAGACTTCTGAAAGATCAATATATCGAGAGATGCTTTATCTTAGGAAATAGGGTGTTGCAAATCATCCTATTGGAGCAGCAATAGGAATGTTCTGCTTTTGGATTCTCAACAATTTTTACTTATCATAATATTAAGGTAGCTAAAATCTATTTGAGAAGAAGGTTCCACAGGGTTAGAGGAAAAGCGATTTAGATCAGAACCAATATTTTGAATTAGTCTTACAAATTTATTGGCAAACACCATGGTGAGCATAATGTTAGTATTAGGCTGCTAAAAGGGTTCATACCTCTTAACAGCTGTGTTGTTTTTATTTGGGACCAAATGTAGTTTCCAGGTTAACTTCAAATACAGACCCAAATAGAGTATGGGATACATTACTCTAAATGTATAGTAATGAAAAAGAAAAAAAAAAGAGCTACTGTTGTCCGTAGGTCCTGATTCAGAAAAGAGCATAATTAATGCATCAGCAAGAACTGCACTATTATAATGTTGCAGTTGCCATGGTTTCATTTGCTCCTCAAATACAAGATGTGACTTCAAAACCACTCCATAATGTTATGAGCCATGGTGGTGCAGTGGTTAGAATACAGTACTGCAGGCTACTTCTGCTGACTGCCAGCTGCCTGCAATTTGGCAGTTCAAATCTCAGCAGGCTCAAGGTTGACTCAGCCTTCCATCCTTCTGAGGTGGGTAAAAGTTGGGGGCAATAAGCGGACTCTGTAAACCACTTAGAGAGGGCTGTAAAGCACTGTGAAGTGGCATATAAGTCTAAGTGTTATTGATACTGCTATTGCTATAATGATGGACCTGCTCATTCAGGTGAAATACAATGCCACCTAGAACACTAGAATTGAAGAGTTCAGAAGGATACCTTTTAGTACTGAATACCGATGAGGGATCAACAAGACCAGAAATGTCTCATCCTCTCCATTCAGATTGATCAATTAATACAAATTTTATTTCATGACCAGGTCTGAATCAGGGGTGAAATGCTCCTGGTTCGGAACGGATCGCCTGATCTGGTAGCGATGGAGACGGGTGGTTCAGGGAACCGGTAGCAAAGATCCCTGCCAACCCCCCATGCCCAGCTGAGCCGCACAATCATCAGAGGCTTTTTTTAAAAAAAAAATTAAAAGCATTTTTTTCTGCAACCTCTTCAGCCAAAAAAATGCTTTTAAAAGTTAAAAAAAGCCTCTGCTGATCGTGCGGCTCAGCTGGGATCGTCAAAGGCTTTTAAAAGCATTTTTTTCTACAACTTCTTCAGAGATTGTAGAAAAAATGCTTTTAAAAGCCTCTGACGATCCAAGCTGAGTTCTCTGATCGGCAGAGACTTTTTTTCTTTTAAATGCCTCTGACAATCCCAGCTGAGTTGCCTGATCGGCAGCATTTTTTTACAACCTCGTCGCCGAAGAGGTTGTAGAAAAAATGGTTTTAAAAGTAAAAAAAAAAAAAAATTGGCCACGCTCACCCAGTCACATTACCGCCCCACACCAAGCCATGTCCACAGAACCAGTAGTAACAAATTTTAGATTTCACAACTGGTCTGAATCTGAATAGAAAGTACATAGGTAATCCATTGCAACTAGGATGTTGCCTAAATTGAATGATGAGTTCTTCAACAGAATTGCATCATTACTTCTTTCAAGGTACCCAGGGGTGGGCTTCAGATTTTTTAGGTTTGCTGCCCTGTTGCTGGGTAGGTGCGGCCATGATGGGCATGGCCATGTCAGCCGCCTGCACCACAGTGGGTGGGAGGGCTTTTTCACCCTCCCCAGGCTCTGGAGGCTTACTTGAGCCTCCAGTAGGGGGAAAACCACTTCCTCCCGGGTAAGGAGGCCCTCCAGAGGCCAGAAACAGGCCCATTTCTGAACTTCCGGAACCTCTGGTAGACCCGTTTTTTGCCCTCCCAGACCTTCTGGGTGGCCCCTGCACTTATCTGGAATGATGAACAGGCTGCATGGAGACTCCTGGGAGGGGCAGGCTGGGAGGGGCCAGTTGGGGGGCATTTGGGGGTTCACCAAACCCCAGCGATCCTTGGCTAGAGGATTGCCCGAACCCTGCTGAACCCCCAGGAGCCCATCCCTGATGGTACCTCTCTCTCTTTCAAAGAGCTAATGATCACCTCCAAATGACACGTGAAACCTATCCTCAGGTGGCAAAACTCAAAGAGCAGGAAACTTGTTCTTTTGACTACAAATCAGGCAAAAGCTAAATGATCCCAGGTAATGTGAACATAAAAACTGAAGTCTCCATTTCATTGTTTCATCCCTTTTTCAAATCATTATATTGCAGGTGATTAATAGGTATATGTGTAGCAATAACCTAAGATAATATAATTTTATAAATATTAAATTATAATTTTCATTGTTAAAATTAAATAATTGTAAAGACATCATATAATCTCTAAAAAGATAATTCAAGCAGATGGTTGTTTGTCTATTCTTCCAGGGTCTTGTTTTCATAGTTATCTAATGCCTCATTAGAATGTTTTCCTGAAATAATAGTCAGGAAAAATACTTGTTTTCACTGTTACATTGCTAAACAACCAATAAGTAACATTACAACCAAACAACCAATAAGTAACATTTTATTATTAAATAAAACATATGAAAAGTTGTTCTTTTAGAAATAGTTTAATTTTAATAATCAGCATGTTTAGGGATGTAATTGATGTAATTCTCATTCAACAAATTTATTTATTTATTTATTTGTTTGTTTGTTTATTTATTTATTTTTCGTATTTCTATGCTGCCCACTCTCCGAGGACTCTGGGCGGCTTACAACAAAGACAGTATACTAAATAGCATATTGCCCCCAACAATCTGGATCCTCATTTTACCCGCCTCGGAAGGATGGAATGCTGAGTCAACCTTGAGCCGGTGAGATTTGATCTGCTGAACTAGCAATCAGCTGAAGTAGCTGCAGTACTGCACTCTAACCACTGCGCCACCAAATCCAACAGAATTTACATTTATGTTGAATGGAAATCATAACAATTTCTTTATTCATATTCAAATTTAGAAATGTAGTGTTAGAGTAGAAATATATGGCAACCTTCAGAATTTCTTTTTAAAAATTCTGTTTTTTAATCTTTTAAAGGACATTTAGAAAAGCAAAAAGTCCAGTCTATCTGAATATTCCTGCATTTAAGTATTTCATTTAAACATGAGGCCAACATGGATGCTCAAATTTTGATGTTTCTTGTGGGATGAAGTTTCCATTTATGGAACAACTTTAATATTCTGCATATATTATACAGGAAATTGCCAGAGATTTCTTGCTTACTATCTTTTTTTTCTTTTTCTTTTTGAAAAGGAATGTCCCTCTGGCATCACAGAAAGCTTGTTAAGAAATATTTATTGTATCCACATCACTTAGCATGTACTGAGTCAGATATCAAAATTGTAATAATTTTTATTAAATATCTCCTGGCTAGATATTTGTATATGCTGGAAACATTTTAAATGGAAGGGCTAGGCTATTTTTTTTACAACACTAAAATAGTAGGAAAAAGAAACATCTATTGAAGGTAGAGGAAAACTGAGAACAAAATTATGGAGATCAGGGTTGGGCAATGTATAGATTACAAGAAGTCTTTGGAGAGAAAAAGAAAGAAAGAAAGAGAGAGAGAGAGAAAGAAAGAAAGAAAGAAAGAAAGAAAGAAAGAAAGAGAGAGAGAGAGAGAGAGAGAAATCACCAGTCCCTTTCTCTGTATATTCTGAATGCCACAATTATAAAAAATGAGCATAACTATCATCCGTGGTTTTGGAGTGACACCCAGCTGTACATCTCCACCCCAGACCACCCCAACGATGCCCTTGAAGTGATGTCCCGGTGCCTGGAGGCCGTGCGGATCTGGATGGGGAGGAATAGGTTCAGGCTTAACCCATCCAAGACCGAGTGGCTGTGGTTTCCGACGTCCTGATATAGTCAGTTGGTGCCATCACTGACTACTGGGGGCGAATCATTGGCCCCACGGAGAGGGTACGCAACTTGGGTGTCCTCCTGGATTCACGGCTGTCTTTAGAAGAGCACTTGACGGCCATGACCGGGAGGATTTTTCATCAGGTTCACCTGATTTGCCAGTTGCATCCCTTTCTAGATCGGGACTTTCTACGCACAGTCACTCATGCCTTCGTCACCTCTCGTCTGGACTATTGTAGTGCTCTCTACATGGGGCTCCCCTTGAGGAGCACTCGGAGGCTCCAGCTGGTGCAGAGTGCAGCTGCGCGGGTGGTTATGGGAACAACGTGGCGTTCCCATGTAACACCCCTCCTGCGCGAGCTGCACTGGCTCCCGGTGGTCTTCCGGGTGCGCTTCAAGGTTTTGGTTATCACCTTTAGAGCGCTCCATGGCTTAGGACCTGGTTATCTATGGGACCGCCTGCTACCACCAATAGCCTCCCACCGGCCAGTATGCTCCCATAGAGAGGGGCTCCTCCAGGTGCCATTGGCCAAACAATGTTGACTGGCGGCCCCCAGGGGGACAGCCTTCTCTGTGGGGGCACCTACGATCTGGAACAAGCTCCCCCCGGAGATACAGACGATCCCGGACCTGTGCACCTTCCGGCGCGCGCTTAAGATTTTTCTATTTCATCAAGCTGGCCTGGCCTAAATCTTTTCCCCTGTTAAATGTAAATTTTAATTTGGTTTTTAAATTATTGGGTATTTAAATTATTGTCTCAGCCAAATTATTTAATTCACTTTTATTCTATTTTAAATTTTTGTATGTATGTGTTTTATTCTGTGGCTGTTCACCACCCTGAGTCCTTCGGGAGTAGGGTGGTATATAAATTTCATAAAAAAAATAGTTATGAAATATGTGCTTCCATATTTAACATACAATGGAAAATGTGCTCAAAATTCGGGCCTTTCCATCCTTCAGTGTGGTGGAATCACCTGTTGTGGTCTGCCAGCATCCTGCAAATCTGGCAGAAGAGTCAGACAGGGGAGGAACATGGACCAGTCCTGAAGTCTGGGGAGGGCCCGGACAAGGGCTCTGCGTCAGAGGCAGAGAAAGGGCCATCTGGGAGGTACGTGCTGCCTCCGGAGCCTCCAGAGTCGGACCTCAGCAAGGCAGAGGAACAGGGGGAGCCTGTTCCCAGTGCAAGCATGCACAGAGCTGCCAGAAGGCAAGAACAATTAAAACAAAAGGGACGACTTGGGAGTAGGGCTTGGAGATGATTGGCCCCTCTCATAAGACTTAAAACAGGAGCAAAGGCACGTGGGCCTTTGCAGGAAGCAACATTGTTAATTCTGTGCAGTTTAAAGTCTGAAGCTCTGTTTGATTCTGGACTCCATGTGGCTTTGCCAATTAGGTCTTTGGCAGTGTGGCAGGGAGATAAAGGTGGGTGATTATAAGTCTTATCCCAAAGGACTGTTTACAACTATTTGGGACTCATCTGCAAATGAACAAAACTCACAGCTGTTAAAATAAAACAGGTTTTTGGGACTACTCATGTGTTTTACTGACTCAGGAAGCCTGGATCAGAACATCACCATCTGAATGGGAAGGGGGGTGGTGTTAAGTGGTATCCCAATGTGAAATCACTGCAGGGAGGAAGCATCATAGTCCAGACTACGAAAGCCTTTTCTGCTTGTTCCCAAGGAAATGCAGCCAAACTGGTGAGATTCTTTTAATATCGGTGATGAACAATGAAGTAATTACTTTGGCCTATTCATGGAGTGTTCTGGTTCCTTGTGTCTGACATTCAAGTGATGTCACTACTGCATTGCTTTATCTTTTCCAGATTTAGACTATTTTAAGAAAAAAATATGTCTTGCCCAATCAGAAAAAACAACTTAAGTGACACACCTCTCCTGTGTACGTACTAACAGGTTTCTGAAAGAGCTTCTCCTGTAACACTTCTCTGTAAACTCGGAAAGTTCCTATTCATCGTTCCTCAGCTATTCATTCAATTACTATGTCATTTAGGAGTGTTAAAATGAATACCGATTAATTGCATAAAGTAAGCTAATAGGAACTACAGTACTGCACATACTTCAGCCATATACAATCATGTGTTCTCAACACCTTGCACTGGTTAACAGACTAGCCAATGCATTTGGCATCAGATGTATGTTCCAGATATATTCAAGGGTAGGTCTATATAAAATTTACTGCTGTAGCCAACATGGGATGCAACCAAGGTGCAGACAACTGTTGCCAGTGTGACTAGTTCAGAAAGAGCAGCACCAAATACACAAGTGTAGTTATCCTTATCACAATCATAAGTGGGAAACTCAGTGACAGCTGAAGATCAAAGACAGTTCCCAGGCTATAGACTAGTTCTTTTGGAGAAAGTGTAGTTTCATTGAAAACTGGACTCAGAACAAGATTTCTATTCATATTTGGATTTCATTTCAGCCCATTTCTGAAATCAGATAATGAGGAAGAGTGGAGTTTTCTGTCACTGGTATACCAATAGCAGTCCATTCCAAAACTCTGAATGACCTTTGCCACTGGCTTCATATAAATATTAAACAACAAGTGATAAAATATGGAATCCTAAGACATTATGGATCAATGGCCTAGGTGTTGCCATCCAACCAGCCAATTCAAGAAGATACTATGTCAGAGTTGTAGAATATCACAGATTGGTCTAGGAGAATCCACAGGCCACATTTTCTCTATTCTGGAATAGCTCAAGACAACCAAAGCAATCATAGCATCAGCTGAAAGCATAATTAAAATAAGTTCAGATAATCAACATTATCCAGATATATTCTAGAGTTATGAGACTACCAAAGTAGCATTACCTATTTGGTAAAATGGATTTACTTTAACACTAGATAATTGTCAGATGAATCCAAACTGCTAAACGTTTTCAGAGTTTACTTCGTACCACCGTGAGAAGTGTCAGTTTATACATTTCTTCCCTTGTCATCAGAAGAAGTCTGCCTACTTCGTTTCTTATGTAGTTTCTTAGTCAAACTGAAATTTGTTCCATCCCATGTTCCCATTTACAAAAAGTTTTAAATAGGGTACAAAAACTCTATTTTTCTCCAATTTGTAAATATTCCCAAATGTTCATATGCACCCAACAATGCAATCTACTTACAGTTATGGCAGGTTGTTCCAGTGTAACCAGTTTCATTACAATCACAGAAGAAAGTTGTCCAAGATTGGGAACATTTTCCTCCATGTTCACAGTAGTTTGGTAAACATCTAATTGGGAAGACACCAATAAAACAAGGAGCTTTAGTTTAAGCAGAATACAGATGGGGAAACAAATAACTTTTTTCCTTTACATTTCTCTAAACTTCTATATTTGGCATAGAAATGGGGGGAATAATCACCTTAACTGTTCTTAGCTTAAAACAAATACTTTCAGAAAAACAGCTTGCAGGGAAGAGATATAATTCAGAAGGGATCCCAAATTGATACTAAAATACAGGGCAATGTATTTTCTTCAGTATCCAAGCAACAATAATGCATATTTTATTCTTTCAGATAAGAGGAATGGATAGCAGGTGAAAAATAGCACACAACCTTTTAACAGGACTTTTCTTTTTAATATTACTTTTTTTCAATTCTCACTGTAATTTCAGTTGATCATATCAGAATCTAGCTATATTTACTTGCTCTTCGCAAACACAAATGGTCTATGAGTAAAATGACTTTAAAAAAAGACTTGTATTATGAATAGAATGCTTCCTCATTCTTTAGCCTTTATATTTTCACAATGAAAGCATAGAAACAGTATGACCAAAGGTTAGGATGATAACAAACACTGGGTAGTTGGTCTAAGCACTGGATAAAAAGCTCACAAAGAGCTCAATTCAGTTATATGAGCCGTGGTGGCACAGTGGTTAGAGTGCAGTACTACAGACTACTTCTGCTGACTGCCTGTTACCAGCAGTTTGGCATTTCAAATCTCACTGGCTCAAGGTTGACTCAGCCTTCCATCCTTCCAAGGCTGGTAAAGTGAGGACCCAGATTGTTGGGGGCAATATGCTGACTCTGGAAACAACTTAGAGAGGGCTGTAAAAGCACTGTGAAGCGGCATATAAATCTAAGTGCTATTGCTTTATGAACATGGTCACAGATTCTACTCTCTGCATTTAGTTATACTGCTCAAGGTTAAAACTGGATTTCCCAACCTAATTTAAACCTAATAATAAATGTTCCTGAAATATAAGTGGAGACAATTTTGCTCCAGTTATTTTCTGGTAAGAATTTGAAACACAAAGGGAACATATCTATAGCCAGTTTCATGAGACAATAAAAAAGTATGTTGTGTAAGTGTGCTCTGTCTACGTAGCCAGTCCCTACTCAGTAACAAGGCTAGAAAATATGAGGTGTCCAATACTCATAATTGATGGATTTCCAAGCTGGCAGAAAAAAATATCCACCAATCGTTCCCCATAATGTAGTGAAGACTATGGAGGGCAGTAAGTCTTGACAATTGCCTTCTATCAGAACCTTTCTAGTTTACTTTAGAGAGATTTGGTCTACAATTTTGGTGCTAAAATTGTTGAAGGAGCTAAACTACATCCAAACTGTTTTCAATAGCAACTGTGGTACTGTTATTGCTAAAGCAAACACATGTCTTCCAGTGTAAGGTTAAAGTGTAAAGTCGCCAGCCTCTGCTGTGGCCTGTCAGTCGCCAGCCTCTCCAGCAGCCGAATCAGAGGAGGAGGAGGTGTGGGAGTCAGGGTCAGTATCAGGGCAACCTGGGAGGTCCAAGGGGGAAGAGGGAGTGGAGCTGGCAGAGAGAGAGAGACAGAGGCGGAGCCTTGGCTGTCCGTCAGCCCTCAGATGGAGAGTCAACAGCCCCCAGGTCTGGAGGTGGTTGATGAAGAAGAGGAGGAACAGCTGGGTCCAGTGCCTGACACGTGGCTGCGCAGGAGGCAGAGAAGGGGAGAGCAGTGGAAAGCCATGGGCCAATTCTGGGGAAGGAAGACCCATCACTGCTATCGAGGCCTCACCTAGGGCCTCGTTATCTGGGGTAAAAAGCAGGGGGAAGATATGAATAGGTGAGGCAGACTTCCGGATGGACTTGTTAGTCTGTGAGGTAAACTTTTTGCTGGGGCTGCTGGCATTCTGAATAAAGATATCTTTTGAATTCATGTCAGAGTGTTTGTTGGCTTTGGGGAGCTGGGTCAGAACAGCCTCCTCATGAAAGCAGAACTCTTGAAATGAATGGCATTTCAAAAGGAACTTTTATTGGAAGACAGTGATAGCAGAGAGAGTGTAGGCAGAATCTGAATTGCGTGCGCTGGAGCGTTTGTTTAAATCACTCTTTTTGAGGCCCCTCCCAATGTCCATTTCATCTTTGAGCCAATCCCAAAGTGCAAAGATGTTGTGAGAACTTCAGGCTGAGAAGGTGATAACAGGCAGTTCCCAGGCACCACAATCTCTGCCCCTCCAATAGTGAGACCAAACAGATGGCCCAAAGCACATAACTTCCCCTCTCCCAACATCCCCAAAGGTACATCAAAGCAGAGAAAAGGAACAAAGAAAACCACATGCAAGTGTAACCCCAATTCTCCCCCTCTCCCACCAGAATGGCAAAGTCCCGATAGAGATCCCTGACATCCAGCTCTAGCAACCTTCTGTAATCTGATCTAGCACTTACAAAGCTCCTGGCCTACTACTTTCTCTAGTGATACAAAGAGGTTGTTTCTCTAGCAGCCTTGGTTTTACTAGCTTAAGGAGCAGCTCAGAATTTCTCTAAGCCTTTAGAAATATCCTGGTTTACGGGTGTTTCTAGCAATGTTGGTACTGCTGCTCTTCTCCTGGTTTCATGCCAGGAAGCAGCAAAAACTGAAATAACCGTGAAGCCAAGTTGGCAGCAACTGAAGAGGATAGGCTATGCCTACAGATTCAGAAGCTGAAAGCAGCCAATAAGAACTGCTGCATTATTACATGGTCATAGCCATATCACGAAAAGAGCAAGGCATGTATTGAGAGATTAAAGAAACCACATCAGAGCTGGTCAATTAACTTTGGTTGTGGGCAGTAGATAGGGGAAAGCTGCAGTGTATGGAAGTGTCCTTCAAGGATGGTTAGACATATATGTTCAAACCAAAGCTAGGGGAAAGTTTAGCTATGCTCTCAGGGATTTATTTATTTTTAATGCATGTGAGGGATGTAGTGGGGTTATTTCTGACGTTGTTTTTCATGCCTTTCCTTTCCCAGGACTGAGTTGCTTTTTTATCTTTCTTTAACTGCCCCTTCATAATTTTCTGCATAATCATACAGACAACTTGTTAGATTTGTCCAGTACACCTACATGAAATGTTAGGTTATCTTTTAATAAAAAAAAAATAGCTATTAAGACATATGTCTCTTTTACATCAAATTTGTATGGAGGAATTATGTAATCTTAGCTTTTATCCTGAGTATGAGTTAATTAATCCTTATGGAAGCCAAGTCAATGCTAAAGGAACAAATAAGGAGCAATCATCGTCAGTATGGTAGTATTAAGGAACCAGTGTTCCTTAATTATATTGCCAAATGTTAGATTCTGCAAGTCTTCCATTAAACCCTAATCCTGAGAATTTATTAGATTTGTCCAGTATACCTCAATGAAATTTTAAGTTATCTTTTAATAAGGCAATGGCTATTAACACACAGTTATCATTCTCTTTGGCATTCCTTGTTTTCTCCAATTACTTCCAAATTTGAGGGTAATAAAGTTCAGTTTTATATTCTTTATTTTTGAAGGAATGTTAACTCTTCACTTACATTTCAAGTTGCAAAAGACTTTTACCAAGCCATACAATTGTACAATTGGCTTGGATGTGCTACATATTTTTTCATGACATTCTTTTTTTTTGGGGGGGGGGGGTAATGGGTTTTCTGCAAAAATCTACTTTGATTTTTCTCATCTATAATGCTGATTAAAAACCATAATAAAAAAGTAGTACTAATAGGAAAATGACTGAAATTCATAAATTTCATCATAAATAGGACAAAACAATGGAAGGTGGGAAAAAGCAGCAACAACACAGTCCATTCCTATTTCTGGATACAAAGAAAAGATATACAGATACACATACATACCTAAATTATGGACTTCACCTCTTCCCCCTTTAAACCCATTCCTAATAAAAAGTTGTGAAGAAGCACTGTTTGTCAGACTCAAGAACAAAGGGCCAGATGAAACGATGGCTGGTGCATGATAGCACGGGCAAAAAATATTGGACATACAATAGAGTTAGATAAATGGCAGCAATTATGGAATAGAAATTATAAGTTAACAACGTCAACTGCATACAAAGAGAATCTGTACAAGATGTTTTACAGTTGGCATTTGTCACCTGAAAGACTGGCAAAAATATTTAAAGATAAATCAACTAAATGTTGGAAATGTTATCAGGCACCAGGATAGTATTATCATATGTGATGGACATGTGTAGAAGCCAAAAAAAAAAAAAAAAGTACTGGGCAAGAATTTGTATGTGGTTGGAGAAGATGACGCAGCAGCACATTGATTTAACACCTGAGATATTCCTGTTGGGGATTTTACCAGGGAACTATAGAAAATATATACTTGATTATTCATGTAATAACTGCGGCTAGAATTGTATTTGCACAGAATTGGAAAGGTGAAGAGATTCCTGCAGATGAAAACGTGATTAGGAAAATATTGGAATGTGCAGAAATGAGTAGATTAACACTTGCAATTAATGGAAAAGAAGAATATGATTATTACAATATATGGGGTTTATTTTATTAATGGATACAGAATAAATATGAAAGTAATGTATAATAAAGTCAAATAAGTTAAGATGAGAAATGTTATGATAATAGATGTGTTAAGTATTAAGCATTAATATTAAAATATGAGTAGATGTAAATAATGAATATGGTGGTAAGATTTAACTGTTATGACACAAAAAAATTGTACCCAGACGATACACTGTTTAATGAATGATGGAATGTTTTGTATTAAAAGAAAATATTTTTTTTTAAAAAAAGAAACAATGGTTGGTGCTATAACTTGTTCTTGAAATGAAAGCTTTAAATTTCATTTGGTAGAGATGATGTAACTTGGAATCACAGGAGGGAAGGGCTCTTTCCCAGAAAGAAAAGGGACAGCAGAGCTTGGAATATCTGGAAGGCAGGAAGAGGCTGAAGGTAGACCCTCCCTAGCAATTCACAGAATTAATAGTTATTCAGATAATTGCTTTAGACTGGTAAGTGTGGGAAAAGGAGTGGTGGAACCTGGGAGTGGAATGAAAAGAAGGACAAGCTTAGAATCGCTACACATGCAGTCCAACTCCTTTGAATTACGTTGACTCTTATCTAACTCTAAGCAGATGCTGACCATGAGTTGAAAAGATTCCTGGGCATAGTTTTTTTTTTTTTTAAGCAATAAAGCAATTCAATTGGACGTTCACATGTGGATCTGGTCTTTCGTGTCTGACAGCATGATTCTGTTTGTAAAGAACTAATCAGATAAAAACTAACAGAAGTAACTTCAAATGTTGTTCTTGGTTCTTTGGGCCTGACAAATGAATGGCTGCTTCTTCTATCTAAAGTGGACTTCTATTCATGTCTACTAATTATGGTCAATTAACACATGGTATGTCTGACCTACTTCCTATTCAAATTTACATAAGTTTTGATCAGGGATGAAATGTAAAAGTTGTTATTACCGGTTCTGTGGGTGTGGCTTGGTGGGGAGGTAATGTGACTGGATGGACGTGGCCAACTTTTTTTTTTTAACTTTTCAAAGCATTTTTTCTAATGCTTTGAAAAGCCTCTGCCGATTAAGCAAGTCAGCTGGGATCATCAGAGAGGCTTTTTAAAAAATACCTCTCTGACGATCCCAGCTGACTTGTCTGATCGGCAGAGAGGTATTTCTGCCAATCAGGCAACTCAGCTGGGATCGTCAGAGAGATTTTTCAAAGCATTTTTTTACCACCTCATCAGCCAAGAGGTTGCAGGAAAAAATGCTTTGAAAAGCCTCTGAGGATCCCAGCTGAGCCACGCGATCATCAGAGGCTTTTTTTTTAACTGTTAAAAGCATTTTTTTGTTGGAAGAGGTTGGAGAAAAAAATGCTTTTAAAAGTAAAAAAAAAAAGCCTCTGATGATTATGTGGCTCAGCTGGGCATGGGGGTGGGGTGCAGGGATTTTTGCTACCGGTTCTCTGAACCACCCGCCGCCATCGCTACCGGATTGGGCAATCCGGTCTGAACCGGGAACATTTCATCCCTGGTTTTGATCCTAAGGACAAACCCAAGCACACATGAAGACTGTATTGACTGTGGTCAGCAGGCACCATGCCACCCTATTTTTTTTCCAGTGCACTGAGAAGAACTACCTGAATTTCAAAGAACGGAAACTTAATCTGTCTCCCAATGTGCAAAAGGTGAGGGTCTCTCCAATGAACATGTAAAACATGAAAGTAAAACATGACAGGCTGTGGGTTTGGTGCCTGAAGCCACCGATAGACTTCACACAATTAGGACTCAGATAACATTGCACATATATTGCCTGCTACCTTCTAAATATGCAATAACTTAGAGTGATGCCAAAAATGATATAATTACCATGTAAATTGTTGTATGTGAAATATTATTTTTTTTCCTTCCAATCTTTTTAGGTTCCATTTAGGGCAAAGACTCTCCCAAGGCAAGATTCTCTCTCTCTCTCTCTCTCTCTCTCTCTCTCTCTCTCTCACACACACACACACACACACACACACACTCTCTCTCTCTCTCTCTCTCACACACACACACACACATATTACAAAAAAGAATAATAAAACATTAATGAAACCAAAAATGGCTAAAACCAGAAGTTAAAAACACTAATTCCCAACACAAAAATCAGACCCAATTTCAGAGGAACAAAATGGGACACGTGAAAAATAAAAACCAATTCCGAATAGGGCTTCAATAAATAAATAAATAGCCCTGCAGGGTTTTCTTTAAAGTTGGCTATGGTATGAAGAAAACAAAAATGCTGGTGAAAAAAGTTGAATTTCCCTCTCTTGAATGTCTGTTGTAAAAGTATAACATATAGAATAGATGCTGCTTCACTCTGCTATTTCTTCACTTTGCCTTGCTTTGTTTGAGTGAAGGGATCCAGTTGGGTGTCTATGGAGATTCTCAATCATCCAGGTCATGATTGTCCTAAAGGTGCTTTTTCAAAAGGAAACTGGGCTTTGTTTCTCATTGAAGACGTTTCACTTCTCATCCAAGAAGCCTCATCAGAACTCAAGAAGCTTCTTGGATGAGAAGCTAAACATCTTCAAGGAGAAGCAAAGTCCAATTGCCTTTTGAAAAAGCACCTATGGGATTCAGTTGGATTTTATGAAAACTTGGAAGACTTTCTGCCGGTCATTCTGTTAATGCCCTGCTTAGTACCTAGAATATGGAAATTCATAGAGTAGCTGATAAAAAATTGAAGAAAAGGCACAAAAATATAAATAAGTGAATTTCCATTTTCTTTTACAGCAGTTACAAGTATAAATATAAGTTAACATATTACTCTATGGTTATAGCATTGTTTACATTTTCTCTATAAACTATTATTTCATTTTTTTCCATTTCCCGCAAAAAAAAAATCTATAAAAGTTTCCAATCATTGTTAAACTGTCCTGTCTCTAAATAAAATGCATAATTTTGTATTCATTCATTCATACATTCATTCATTCTGTCATGGTTATGTAGTGTATATTGGAGGTAATGACCCTTTGAGAGCTGTATGCAATGAAATTTCATTTTAATGTATGCCGATTAGTGTCCATTCAAAGTAACAATAAAGTCCTATTCTATTCTATTCTATTCTATTCTATTCTATTCTATTCTATTCTATTCTATTCTATTCTATTCTATTCTATTCTATTCTATTCTATTCTATTCTATTCTATTCCAATTTGGCCATTTCAAGAAGTTCCCTCATCTTTACTATCCATTCCTCCAAATTTGGGTAAAGTTACCTTTGTGTGAAAAAATTCACTGTTCTTGCTGCAGTGAACCTATATAAAAACAAAGTTCCATTTATTTTTTTCCAGCTGCTGATTCATCAATCCCAAAAAAGTCTCTGGTATCAAGAGAAATGACTTTTTATGGATCTTTAATATCTTCTGTATTTTTATATGTAATTGAGTCCAAAAATGTGTGGCCTTAATACATATCCACCAAGCATGATCAAATGTCCTTCTTGTTGGTGCCCTTTTCCTGCTTCCTAGGGCTGAGAAAAAGTGACTGACCCAAGGTCACTCAGCTGGCTTCGTGCCTAAGGTGAGACTGGAATGCACTGTCTCCCAGTTTCTAGGTCACAGCACTTTAAACATTACACCAAACTGGTTCATCCCATCTTATACCTAATAATAAATTAATTTGTATTGAATCCAAATCCTGGAGAGTTAAGTGGCCTGGTATTTCCATTAGCTTCAGAAAAGCCTCTTTAAAACTCCATTACCAGATTACCACAAGGGAAAAATATAGCACTTTGTGGAATTTGCCTTCAAGGTGCTCTGAAGGTATAATTTGAAACCATATGCTAATAAATTCTTTCCTCAGTGGCATGGTTGTAAAATAGAATAGGTACAGCAAAAACAATATAACTTTCTTAAAGTAAGAGTAAAAAGAGAGAACCTTGAATAACACAATAGGTTTACATTTAAAAAGTTGCTTTGCTCTATATCTAGCTTGAGTCCAATGTTTTTATTCCTTTATGTAAGGTGAATATAGAGGATGGATTTGACCAGCTTGCTAGTTGGTTGATGTGTTAGTTTGTTTATGGTGCAAGGTGTCAAGTGAACATGCTCTCAGGTTCCAACTAATGCATCCATCACAAATTGAACTCCGAAGCATTCTGTTTTCTCACAGAACAAATTTATTTAGATACACCATCTTGGCACTAACTGGTGAAAAGCCAGTACTGAAGTTCCCAGACTTTTCACCCCAATATAAGTATCAGTTTCTCAAGTTTCCAAAACAAACTGTCACATTGTCCAACCAATATGGGAGCTGGTTGTTTGGTGACTTCTCTCCCGGTCAGCCAGCCATTGGAATGTGCTTATTTTTTTTTTTTAATTTGATTTATATGTCGCCCTTCTCCGGAGACTCAGGGCGGCTTACAATGCGTTAAGCAATAGCCTTCATACATTTGTATATTTATAAAAAGTCAGCTTATTGCCTCCACAAACTGGGTCCTCATTTAACCTTCCTTAGAAAGGATGGAAGGCTGAGTCAACCTTGAGCCTGGTGAGATTCGAACTTACAGTAATTGCAGACAGCTGGTGTTGATCACTATGCTTTTTTAGTCTGCTGAGCTAAACCAGGCTCCTGCTTGACTCATGGGCTAGCTATGATGTTTTGGCTGAAGGCTCTATCCTCCTCGGCTCTCCCCCCTTCAGCTCCAAACTGTGTCAAACTGAATTCATGTCAGAGTACCCAAGGATACAAACAATCCCACACCCCAATCAAATTCAGGATTGACACATGCTTTATGTGAAATTAAGAGAAAAACTGCAATGTGACAATATTTTTGGATAAAAGGACTGGTTGGGAGTTGTTTTATGAGATCTGTCAAAATCCATCTGCAGTAGGGATAGCAGCATTAAATGAGGTCCACTGGCATCATTGCATCTCTAGGTCAAACTATGCACAAAAGATGCATATAAATGAAATGCCTAGCCAATCTTGGCTGAACTAAGTTGATTTGGGTCTTGATAGGACTTGAATAAGAGTTTACTAGAAAATTCCAGTGCTGTATACAAAATTGGGAAACCAATTAGATATCATAGAAGAAAGCAATGGCAAAGCCTCTTACATGTTGTTTCCAAGAAATCTGCCAGATATGTCAAGTATCAGATGTTCAGTTTTATTTGAGGGAAACTTTATCTTTTTCTTTTTTTTTTTTTGGGAAGAGAACTTCTTTTCCAGCCTGGCAATCCGGATCCAGCAAACTTCCTTTCTCCAATCACCCACCCATACAATTAAAACAAATCCAATTCCCCCTCCCCAGCCTATTTAAATTGTCTCATTTTCTTCTGATCACTCTCATTCTAGTTACCATATATTACTACCACATCTTTAGACATAAACAGAAATTTGACCAGAATGTGTTTATATTAGGCAATATGGAACAGCCCTCTCACACCCATTTCCAACATTGTTTGTCTTTTTGCCAAGCCTACAAAAAAAAAAAAATGACATAATATTGAATGGGTTCCATTATAATAAGAATAAGTGGGGCTTGAAAAAAAAAGGAGCAGCATCATGGCCAGATGAAGTCATGAAGACATGCCAGCTACAAATCTTTAAAATATACACACTCTTCATTGCAATCAACAGATAAATATGCATTTTCCATATTATGTACTATTTATTAAAGTCGTGAAGAAAAGCTAATTGTTCATGGTTGACAAGTTCCCTAGGTCTCCATCTGTTATATAACCTTATAATAATACTAACAGAATGTGTGCCCTCACAACTACGCTAAAGTATCATTTGTTTTATTGTTGTAATTACTGTATATTTTGTCTTTTCCTTAAAAAGAAAAAGCATATGTAGGAGTAGATTTATCTCCTTCCAATTTCTCCTTCCAAATATCCAGTAGGTGGAGTGACAGTAACTGTCCAAAGTATCGGTGAGCTCCAGTAGGGGAAGAGATGAGAATTGATCCTGGATCTTATGAGCTCTGATCATTTACCTTATCCACACTATATTGCTTCTCCCTAATTGCTTAAATGTTGTTTAATTTGTTAGAAAAAAGTTATAATGGAGTCCTGATTTTTTTTTTTGAACATTTGTGCTTACTTTGTTTTTGTTTTGTTTTTTTTAAAAAAAAGCAAAAAGCCAAACTGTATGGGCTTAGGAGTTTTCTAGGACAGACCTACCATTGACTTAAATGCAACTCCCTGCTTTAGAATTCTTCTGATGGTTATAATTTAATTGTCATTAGGATTGTAATACACTTCATATTGTAAATTAATTATCAACAATAACCTCACAATTATTCAACTAATTACCTCATAATTGAATGTTCATACTCTTGTGCACATTAGAAGACAAATCCAAGCTCTACTGGATTTCGGTCATGACTCATAATGAGTTTGGCCTGTGCCATCAATATTATGCTACCTTCTTAGCTTGCTCCAAAAATATAAGATGCTGGACTCCAAGTAAAAATGGAAAGGAGGTGATCCATAACAAGCACTGTCTATTTAGGCTTTAGTAAAAAGAAAGCATGAAAACAAAGACAGAGATGGGGAAGGGAATGGGTCTGCTTTCTTTAACTTGAAAACCTTGTACTGAGGTAGAAGGCCTGAAGAAGATTTTTAATTACAGATAGTCCTCGACTTAACAATAGCTCATTTAGTGACCATTCGGAGTTACAACAGCCTGAAAAAAAGTAACTTGTGATGGTTTTTCACACTTATGACCATTGCAGCATCCCCACGGTCATGGGATCAAAATTCAGATGCTTGGCAACTGACTCATATTTATAACAGTTACAATGTCCCAAGGTCATGTGATCATCTTTTGCGAGCTGCCAAGCAGAGTCAATGGGGAAGCCAGATTCATTTAACAAATGTGTTACAAATGTTTAACATCCACAGTGATCCCATTAACAACAGTGGCAAGCAAGGTCATAAAATGGGGACAAAAGTCACTTAACTGTCTTGGTTCGCAACAGAAATTCTGGGCTTAATTGGGGTTGTAAGTCAAGGACTACCTGTATGTACAGTGACCTTCTCTTGTGGAATGCAGTCTTTCACAGAATTAGAAATTCTAAACACTCAGGATTCTCATGGATGGCTGAATCTATATTTATTTATTTATTTATTTATTTATTTATTACATTGATATTCCATCCATCTCATAATCAATCTCATATTTCTTTGAAAGAGAAAACATATAGAAAACAATTTATTTTCCATCAAGTAAAATGAACACAACCCTAATATTTTTTTTCATAAAACTTTGTTAAAGTGTTTGGATTTTCATCCCCTAGCAAAAACTACACAAAAAGAGAACAGAGTATCTCACTGCCATTTTCAATAGTAGTGCTTTATGGCTGAGGGACTCAATGTAATTGCCTCTGACTCAAATTACTTCCGCCTTAGATTTTTGAATATATACATCCTGCTTTCAAATAGGAATTAGCTGCTGCATCATCACCTCTGAGGCACAGAAGCATGGGCTATGCCCAAGGGCAGCTTAAAGAGACAAATATAGCTGTCGTTTAAGAGTCCTAGATTCTTAAATTAGTTACCAGTTAATCATGGGAAGCTCTCTAAGTGCTCTGAATGTGTCACACAACATATTCCTTCCTTGGTAACCTTCTGGCAGGAGCGAGTAAGAAAGAAAGAAAGAGAAGAAGTTTGCAAAGAATCCATGTCTTTCCTGTCCCTGAGATTATTACAACTAGTGGCTTCTGTCACCATTCTTTCTCCCAGCTTGTTTTACCTTGATTGCCTAATTTAAAATAATAAACTCTTGCCAGATAATTGTCACAGAAGCAGATCTCGGCTCTCTGACAGCTAGCAGTGCCTGTTTCTCCTATCAAGTGCACCCTAGGAATAATCAGAAAGAAAAAAACAAACCAATAATCTAGGGCATGAGCAAAATCTGCTTCAAGTAATAATAGCAATATAACAGAGGATAGTCGGCAATATAGTAAGTTAAATAAACAAAAAGAACTATTGTACCAATACATAAAACAAACTTATCTAAGGATTCTTCTTCTGCGCCTAATATATTTATAGCCCCGATGTTGTAATTATTGCTGCTGCCGCTGAGGAGAGTGTCTATTGAGATAACATAGGCATGATTATCTTGTATGCCATCATGTTTGTTAGCGTTTATTTTGTTACTATGGTGTTACAATTTAAATTGTGTAATCTTCACCTAATGTCAAGTTTGATGACAGGAATTCTCTAGCATTCCTAGATCAAGCTAAATCCAAGTATGCTAGATAGTTCCTTTAAAGCCTGGCACTCACACAAATCAGCCATCAACAGGCACGTAGAGATAAACAACATCTATATACCATTGAAAGAAACAATCAAAAAGCTAAAAAAGGAAACAAAAAGACCCAAATACTTCCTTGTCAACAATCAACACCCAGGACAGCAGAGATTAACAGCAGGATTAACACTAGACCAACAATCAGGCAGCAATACCAATCAAGGGATTACCAACTCAGACAAACAGTAAACAACAGCCTAATCAAGGAACTCAAGAATACTCCAACCAACACTGACACGGCAAGCCACTTGTTCATAAACAGAGAGAAACCCCACTTCCTTCTAGCACTGTTGCCTAGTTTGGGTAATGAAATGTCTGAAAGAAAACAACCAAGCTCACAGAATAAAAAGTCTCCAAAGTTCAACTCTGAACTACAAATATTCTCTTCTATTAGATGGACACTCTATTTGCATTTGCTTAAACTAGATGAAAAAAATCTTTCAGCAAACACTCTTCCCCACTTCTAAATTATTGGGAAGTAAAACCATTCACAGGTCATTTTTCAGTGGTATCTTTATTCTAGACTTTTATTCTTGATAGTATGCTGTAATGGTTAAGGCAATGGACTATGATAGGGGAGTCCCTTAGTCAAGCCCACAGAAGTCAAGTCCCTGAGTTCTGCCATAGAAATTCACTAAATTGCTTTGAGCAAATAAATGTCTCTCAACTCTCAACCCTCTCAACAAAGGGCTTTTGTTGTAAAGATAAAAATTGGAGGAGGAAGTTCTATATACATTGTGTTGAAGTTCACAAAAAAGGATGATACGTAAATCTAATAAATGAATAAGTAATGTCTCAGGTAATTGGGCCTGGAAATGCCTATCATGTCTTGACCATCAATGGTTATGAGACTTTGTTTAGCTCCTTGTATTTCACTGGAGGCCAATTCATGCACACAGGTTGCTCAACTGGTGTTGAAGCTCCTTTCAGGCCTTCCATGAAGCTGAAGTGGGACCATCATAAAAGTCCCATGATCATGGTCCTAACCATGACCCATAATTTAGGCACCATTGTTTGGCTACCATCATTTGTAGTATGGAAAAGAGCAGGATGAACGCAGAATAGATACTGCAGTTCTCTAAGTAAATAATATAACCACAAATTTATAGAAGGACGACAAAGAAGTATCCTTAGACAGCTTTTCCTAGCTGACTGCACATTAATTATTTCAGGGCACAGACAATTATTAAATATTTGCTTCCTAAATCCAAGCAAAGGGATTTGATTTTGATATAAAATAAATGCAATTGAAACACATGGGGCATAATTAGAGAGGAAAGTCTCTCATTTCTCTGGCCAGTCTCATTTAAAGAAAAGGCATTAATAATCTGAACTCCACTCTACAAATTAAATATGGAAGAAGAGCTGAAATGCGCAAGAATAACTGTTTTTTTCTATTTTTTTCCCCTGATTTCTTTTTTTTTTTCTTCCTTAGCTTTCACTAGAATCTAATTTCCCTCTGGTCTATTTTCTGTAATACAACATAGAAGCCAATAGAATGAGTATGTGAAAGAATAGTTAAGAGAGGGGAAAAAATGTTAAGTCTGAAATTACACTTCAGAACAAACAACAGGAAGGCAGGCGGCAAGGAGGTCCATGTTTCCATGTAAATTCTAAATGATAATCTCCTCCAAGAAATTGATCAGTCCCACCCATGCTGCCAGAATGGACATGCTGCAGATCCTATCAGTCAAGGAATTCTGGCCGGTGGGGTCCAGGGGAAGAGCTTCTTTTCCATGGTTCTCACTCTCTGGAACATTGTGCCCTGCCAGGTGGGATCCACACCCACCCTTTTGGCTTTCCAAAAGGTCCTCAAGACTGGGTCTTCCAACTGGCTTGGGACCTCAATAATCTGGAGGTGATTAATGGACTAAAACAGGGGTCACCAACCCCCAAGCCACAGGCCACTATTGGGCCATGGCCTAGTTGGAACTGGGCCACATGAGTGGTGGGCCAGTGCATATGAGCACATGCACAGCTCAACTAATCTAAGTGCCAAGCCAGTGCATGTGCAGCTTGGTTCCCTTGTCCTCCAGCCATTGTCCCACCCCCACCCCCCCACCGGCCATCAAGCCGCAAAGGCTGGGGACCACTGGACTAAGATAATACCCCACCTCCTCCCCATGTGCATCCTGCTCCCTTCTTCCCATCTTTGTCAATTTTAAACCAAATTTAGTATTACTTTCTACTGTTTCAATGTTTTATATAGTTGTTGTTATTGATTGTAAGCCACCCAAGTCACTTCTAGGTGAGATAGGTAGCATATAAGTTTAATAAACAAACAAACAAACAAACAAACAAACAAAATAATGGATTCCAACCATAGAAAATAGTTGCAGTTTTATCAACTCCTCATACTATAGTTACATGCCTTCTGCCTTCACCCACCATAGACTTTGGTGCTTTACACAAAAGTTTCTGCAGAAAATGGTAATAGAGCTTCATCAGACATTTTATGTTATGGTGCATGTACATTGACTACTTCCAGAAGACAGGATAAGTCCATGGCACAACATAATCCCAAAGGCCGAAATTCAGGATTCATGGACTGAGTTGGCTCAAAATCTGTTCCAATTAAAATCCCTTAAAGAGTTTTTGCTGGGGAAAAAAAAAGAACTGATAATTTTTGGATTTGATCATTAGAAAAAATAGAATATAGAAAGAAGTTTGATGTAACCTTGGAGAGAGAGGGTAAAATCTAAATGTATGTATAATTGCTTTTAAGAAGATCAGAAGCCTCTTTTGTATTGTACTTGCTTTTTTAATTTTTCCTTCTTTTTATCTTTTTTATTTCCTTTTCACTTTTCTATTCCTTTTCTCTGTTTCTCTGCTTGTAACTTAAAATTTGTATTGTTGTTTACTCTGTGAAGAAAAAAAAATCTTTAACAAAAATTATACATGAAAATAATAAACAAACAAACAAACAAACAAATAAATCTGTCGTGTGAGATAAAGATTCAGTGATCAAGAGAAGAGGCCCACCACGGAGACCAAGACAGGAAGGAATTTAGGGGGTGGGGTGGGGGTGGGAAGGACACTTGATCCAGTTTCTCAGAATATTATTTGACCACAAAGAGCTGTAGTAATGGAGAAGAACAGAACAGAGTTCTACTCTCCTTAATGTAACCCGAGCAAGTATTTTTTGTTCTTTTATTCTCCAGAAATTATCCGGTGACCCATAGCAGGTTTCACAAAGAAAGAAAAGAATCCTGTAAGTGAGTGTGTAGAGCCTGATCTAAGTGTTAAATAAAGAAACAGTGGCAGTCACCTTCCCTTGTAGAAGTTGGTCCCTTTTATTTCTCTCAGTCTCCTGTTCTTAGAAAAGAACCCATCTCAACATGCCTCTCTTAGTTAGCCTTCAGAGTTCAATCTGAACTTGAAAGAGGGAGTTAATCAACAGCGGTTGCCTTCTCTGCAGGAGGTGACTACGGTACTGCTGTTTCTCCCTTTCTTTAGAAAATACTTAGAAGAACCAGAAGTAATAGATGCTGAGTGGGAGTGCATGCAGGGCCCCCCTCACACCGCCTGCAAGCTAAAGAAGTTATCTCAGTTACTCCCTGCAGGAAAACAACAACAACAAATATTTCTACCCTTCCTATCACAAACATAACCAGACCTGTTGCTTAAAACAGCTTTCTTAAACCACAGTCCATGAAAACTTTTAATGACAAGATAGAAGTCCATTTAAAGGGGAAATCCCAGAGTTTTAATATAACCAATATAAATAGACCTGAGTTGTAAAAGCAACCGCTTCTACCTTTCCCTTCACAAACATAACCAGAGCTTTGAAACAATTAGTCCCTTTTAATAATTTAAACAATACAGCCAAAAGATGAACAGAGGTAGATACAAGCATTTCGTGCTGACTCATCAGTACCTACATTACAATAATATGGTTAAAATCAGCCTCAAATATAAGATCTAGCAAGAGCATTCATTAAGCCTATAACATATGCAGGAAAGCAACCAATGGTAAGCCTTATGCCCATGGGAGCCATACATTGAGATAAAGCTGTTTCTCCACGCACAAGGGCGGGGGGGGGGGGGGGGGCTACAAATAGTTAATGGCAACTGCCTCAGTAAAATGAAGGACACGAGAGTTCCGGTGGCACAGTGGAACTTTAAAGGCAGAGTTTTGATCCACCTGGTGACCTGTAGATAGTAAGTGTCTTGCAATGGCCGAAGAAGGCATTTTATGGCCATGATTTGCTGTTGTTGTTGGATTACTCAAGGCTGTTTGGACCCATTTCGGAAGATGCTCCTTTAAACAGAGCTGTTGCTTAAAACAGCTTTCTTACACCGCAACCCCTGAAAGCTTTCACTGATAAGATAGCGATCCCATTACGACTCAAATCTATATATTGGCTATAAAAGAACCTCAGTTTCTGGGATTCACTTTCAATGCTGCTTCAGTTTTTAATGCTACTGGAAAGATGAAGCTGGATTATATTTCATCATGGTACTGAAATCTGAACCATCTATTTTTTTTAACGTGCAATCCCGTATTCTTTACATTTTGATAATAAAAATTCAAGGTAATTTTAAAAAAGCTTCTGTAAGACATTGTTCCACCCCACAAATTAAGACAATTTTGTTCCTACAGTACATTTTCATTTATTTGCCCTGAATTGGTCCCACCTAGATTTCTATAGTTAGTAACAGTAGTGATCGTCAAAATAAAAAATTCTAAGATTTTATACTGTACACACCAGCCTCTAAATACTAGCTTTTCTCAAAATACAAGTAGTCCTCGATGTACAACAGTTCATTTAGTGACTATTTAAAGTTACAATGGCACTGACTAATACCGTTTTTAACATAACCGTTGCAGAATATCCATGCCAATCCCAGAACATAGTTCAGAGCAGCCTATTGCAGTATCAAAGAGCCCAACGCATCACTCATATCTCCAGCTATATCTACTGTATATAGGAAGTGAAGAAGGCACACTACATACCTTCTCCAGCAAACTTAACAACAGCAGGAAAAAAAAAACCTTTTGGATCTATGGAGCATTTTGGAAGGGTGTGAAGGGCTTTGGAGCTATCTGTTTCATTCTATTGCTTTGACATAGAAACCTGGTTCAGTTTACACAACTGCTCTCCTCACTGAGATGATTTGATGGAGGAATCATTCAGCCAAAGTACTATTGACACGTTCAAAGACAAACAGACAGACAGACAGGCAGACAATAGACAACTGATAGGTAGATAGAGATGATAGATACATACATACATACATACATACATACATACATACATACATAGAGTGAGAGAGAGAGGGAGGGAGACAAATAGCTAATAGAGAGACAGACAGACAGACAGGGAGATGGTAGATAGACAGATAATAAATAACTGATAGGTAGGTAGAGATGATAGATAGATAGATAGATAGATAGATAGATAGATGGATGGATGGATGGATGGATGGATGGATGGATGGATAGATAGATAGACAAATAGCTAATAGAGAGACAGATAGATAGGTGATAGGTAGATAGAGATGATAGACAGACAGACAGACAGACCGACCAACCAAAATGACTTAGGTTTGTTTTAAGAGATTTGCATTAGCCTAATTATCTTTATTGGTGATGATGATGAACATTTTATCAAAGTGTAGCAGCAATGTTGCTTATGCTCCTCTACTAGGATAGGTTGAAGTGCTTCAAAAGCACGATTGCCTGAAGCATGCACTGAAGATGACCAACCTTAAAGACTTTCAGGCATAGTAAGGACATTCCACATGGGTGCAAAGAAACAATTCTGCAAACAGTGCTGAAAAGGTTTTTGCTGAAAAGACCTTTAGCATATATAACTAAAAGTATTACAGTAACTGCTTTTATGCACATTTCCTTTATGCAAGGGGCTGTTCCCAAACTAATGGAGCTTGGACAAGTGAACCATGGAGCATGAAGTCCAGGCTAATAAAAATCAGAAAAATTCCATATTGGGTGGGGGGGAGCTACAGTAAGCATCCCTAATTATTTGTTTTGGGATTGTCTTTCTAGGAAGGTAGCAAAGCACTGGGGCACAATGATTTGCCTTTTTAATTTCAAAGAATGGAAATTGAGTCTGTACTGTAAGTTCAAGAGGAATTCTTAGGAACAAAGTCCATGTTGGAATCTGATACTTTACATTCTCTAGGATGCTAGTTTCTCATTTCATTTTTTTTAATTAAAATACATTTTAAAATCAAACCTGGTGATTGTACACAATAACAGAAGCTTCACATATATATTAATTTCTCAAAAAACAGTTCAAACCAGTAAATAAGTGCTAGCTGCAATTCTAGACTAATTGCTATATATCAGTATCTTTGCCATTTATGAACTAAAAGTAAATAACTGAGTTATTGAGTTATCTAAAACTTCTCTGCCTCACAAAGGCAGTTCTTCTTTGTTACTAACAACAATGCTAGGACAGTGAATTAAGACTGAATTCTTGGCTTTTGTGTTTCAGCCTGGTCCTCGGGATGATTTCTGAAATAATTTGATTTCTAGCAAGATCAATATTACTTTATTCTGCTTCTATTAAAAAAAAATTCCAGTGTTCACTACAGGCGTTTGGAACCCAAAATTTATTCAAATAAATAAGTTGAGAAGAAGGCATATTTAGATCATTCAAACAATGGTTTTGCTGTTTATTTAAACTTTAAAGCTGTCATAAGTGCTTTGGGTATATAATTGAATTCTTACCCAAATCTACAGCACGGTTTAATTTGCATATTCCATCTTTCATGAATTGAGAGAGAGAGAGAGAGAGAGAGAGAGAGAGAGAGGGAGGGAGGGAGGGAGGGAGGGAGGGAGAGCAAGCATTTCACACAATTTAGTGTTGCTTTGAAGTGATGTTTTGCGGTAGCAACTCTGTTAAACCTAATATTAATAATGATAGCATATTCAAATTTCCAGTTCTAGCAAAACTGCACTTACAAATCACTTAGCTGAAAGAAAACAACAAGACAAAGGAAAAGGAGAATAATTACCTGTCTTTGATGCCACAGATATCAATGCGCAAATCACTGTAATTCCCCAGGGAGCCTTGCTGAACTAAAGTAAGGTCCTTGGGCTGGTTATCAATAAAGATGAGCCTCATGCAACCTTGAAAAGCCATAATGGGATTTAAACATTTTGAATCGGTAAAATTGTCAGGGCACCCTGTGGGACAAAGAAGGCAGAAAAGCAGTGAGATGAAGAATACTTAAATGATAATTTATTTGCTTGGGGATTCATAGAAAGAAAGTCTAATTACTTTTAGTGTTTTCATTACTTGCTCATTGCGAACATTTAAGTTTCAAATTCTATAGAAGTAAATTGAAACATCTTCCAAAGAAAATAGGTAATAATAAGGATAGAAGACAGATATTGGGGAAAGTTCAAACTTTAGTCTTTCTTAACATTAAAAAAAAAGCATGAGCTGGAACTAAAAGTATGGTTTTTGTTGTCTTCAGTGGGAGCCCATGGATTGGAGCTGCATGACACAACCTACTTAGGATATCTGTTCACAAATTAAAAGGTTGAATTATATCAAGGCAAAACATTCACCCTTCGACCCAAATATATGATCTACTGTGACTGTAAGTTTTTAGGATCTTATGCAGAGAAATCCCTTCCCTGACTTTTTTTCCCTAGTAGGCTTCAGAGATTAAGTTCAGGTATTTTCTGATTATATAATATGTCTTTATATAATATGAGCTTCTTAAGGAGAGCTTGGGTCTATTTTATTTATTTTTACTTTATATTTAATTCTGCCTTTCTTAATTTTTTAAAAAAAATATTATATATGTTTCCAGGTGGGAACCATATATAATATTCCTTCCTCCTCCTATTTCCCCCACAACAACCCTGTGAGGTGACTTGGGCTGAGAAACAATCCTGAATATTGATCTTAAGACCCCTTTTGTTTACTGAAGTTATCAAAAATCCCTATTAAAATACTCTCTTGCTCATTTTACTTTTGCAATTATAGAAGCAGCATAATCACAATTATCACGCTATAATTAGTTTTACTTTATAGTGAGACTAGATGTGCTGATTATTAACAAAAATAAAACTCGATTAATGGACATGAAAAGGTTCAATTTACTGTTGGGCACTATTATAAAGGATGGAAGAAAACCAGACTTTAAAGTCTGATGCAGCTTCTGCTATTGGAGGAGCTGTTTTGTACTCATGCCAGGAACTTTGGGGGATCATGGCAGCTTATTCCTTCCTCTTTTTTTTTCTTGTCCCCTGATCATTTCCTTTATCTTATTTCATTTATTTGTCCTTTATCTCTCCAGTCTTTCCTTTGTCAGTTTCTTTCTGGAGTACATAATCCACTCCAACCTTGCACCTTCTACAGTAGTTTGTTTCAGTATCTGTGGATGGCACATAGTTGGGGAAAGCTGTCACTTCCTATTGAATATCAGTCTTGCAAGCCATATAGGGACTTATGAATTTAGATTTTATCTCTTCTCTTTCCAATTTCTCTCCCCGCCTCCCCCACTATGGCCATCCATTACTGTTGATAAAACAGCCTAAGTCTACAACCTATTTTCACAATGGCTCACCTAGGGGTTCAGAATAACTTCATAGCACAATGTCAGTAACTGCCAATGACATATTATTATTATTCCAAAAATACAAATACAAATGCACACACACACACACACACACACACACACACACACACATATGCAAGTTTTGGTGTATTCGGGTCTTTTCCCGTGTAAGATTAGCTACCCATCTCACCAAGGAGACTCTGGGTGGTGCACGGCAATAGATAAAAGCAAAAATACCAAATATGAATCCACAGTAATAAATAAGATAAAAACCAAATATCAACATAAATTTGTGAGATGTACCAAAGAAAAACATAACAAGGAAATAGAAAAGGCAAAGAGGTTAAAATCACAGGTTGGGAAATGAGGAGTGACATAGCTAAGCTAATAAATGAAAAATAAAAAACAAAAAACCTGTCAGTGAAGACAGCAACAACAGAAGAATGATAATAACAACCACATCTGGCTGATTGTGCAATGAATCATAACAATAATAATCCACTTTAAAGCATGGATGAGGTAAAGACAAGTTACAATGCAATAGTCTTTGCTGAGAATGTATTAAAATGCCAAGTTATACCTTATCTTACAACTGGTGACTAGTTTAGCTGAATGCTTCTCTGCTAGCTTACCGTAGGACTAGTATACTCTAAAAACTGTTTATTTTTGATATAACCTAAAGTTGCTGCAAAGTCTGAGTGACATAGTATAGGACTTGGTAAGTTCAACTAAGTGGTCACAGACCAAGCAGAACCCTTTCTCCTATGGTGCTCAGCTACTAACCTCCTAAAATTATTTCACAGCAACAATAAAGTAACAATTACTACAATTCTAGTGTCAAGTTCATGACAAGTTTGGCTTTAGAAATCCCGTGCCATCTTTTTTTTTTTTTTTTTTTTTTTACCAAGATGGTGTTTGAATTACACTGAGCTTTATGACAGCTTGTTGAAGCTATATCAGCATCTGGACTAAACCTATCATTATGCTTAGAGAGAGAGAGAGAGAGAGAGAGAGAGAGAGAGAGACGCATAGAGGGAAAATGAAAATGTCATCCAATAGCATTGTGCACCCTGGATATAATCAGGGAGCATAGAGTAAACTCTTTGAAATATCAGCAGTGCAAAGATCAGACTGAAATGAATTCTATAATACTGCTGCACCCTGAGAGCAGGGTCTGAAAGAAATAACTTCACATATATAAGCAATCCTCTGAGTAAACAGTGTTAAACAGTGCAAAACTTTTTTCTATTCTTTTTAGTATAGTACCAAAAATGAGGTTAAAGGGACATCGGTAGAATGATTTTTACAAGAAAAAAACCCCCCAACAAAAATGCACTCAGCGCTTGCTAATGCTGTGATCAATGTTACATGCTTATTAAGAAATTGAAGTAATCTGTTTTTGAAGCCATAATTCAAAACATTAAAGATTCCAGAGAGAGCCACAGCTGGTTATTGCATTTGAGAATGGAATAGGGTTTTGAATCTGCAAAAATATTTTATCGGCCTCAATGGAGCCAAATGCAAAATGCTTGTGAATCATATACACCAGTGATGGCTAACCTTTTTGCCATCGCGTGCCAAAAGCGGGGGGAGCACGGTGGGGTCACATGCATGCGTGCCCACATCCATAATTCTATGCACCCCGCCCCCCCATGCTCCCATTTTTGGCACGTGATGGCACAGTGGGCCCGTTTTTTGCTCTCCCCAGGCTCCAGAGCCTTTCTAGGAGCCTGGGGAGGGCAAAAACGGCCTCGCCCCCACCTCAGAAGCCCTCTGGAGGCCGGAAACTGTGTTTCCTGACTTCTGGTGGGCCCAGAAGGCCCAAAAATCAGCTGGCTGGCGTACGCATGTATGTCAGAGCTGAGCTCGCGTGCCCACTGATATGGCTCCGCGTGCCACCTGTGGCACCCGTGCCATAGGTTCGCCATCACGGATATACACTATGATATCACTATTGCCACCTTTCCTGATTATAACCAAAGGAACTTCCATATGAGCTAGCAGTGTGCTGCAGCTGCCAAAAAAGCCAACACAGTTCTAGGCTGCATAAACAGAGAGATAGAATCAAGATCATGTGAAGTGTTAATACCACTTTATAATGCTTTGATAAAGCCACACTTGGAATACTGTATCCAGTTTTGATCATCATGATGTAAAAAATATGTTGAGACTTTAGAAAGAGTGCAGAGAAGAGCAACAAAGATGATTAGGGGACTGGAGGCTAAAACATAAAAAGAACAGTTGCTGGAATTGGGTATGTCTAGTTTAATGAAAAGAAGGACTGGGGTGACATGATAGCAGTGTTCCAATATCTCAGGGGCTGCTATAAAGAAGAGGGAGTCAAGCTATTCTCCAAAGCCCGAGAGGGCAGGATAAGAAGCAATGGGTGGAAACTAATCAAGGAGAGAAGCAACCTAGAACTAAGGAGAAAAAATTCCTGACAGTTAGAACAATTAATCAGTGGAAAATTTGTCTCCAGAAGTTGTGAATGCTCCAACATTGGAAGTTTTTAAGAAGATATTGAATAACCATTTGTCTGATATACTATAGGTTTTTCTGCTTAAGAAGGGAGTTGGACTAGAAGACCCGCAAGGTCCCTTCCAACTCTGTTATTCTATTCTGTATAAACCTAAAACACAGAGACATTTTAAAGTGGAAACTGAGTTGTCTTTCATTACTACAAAGCAAACTTGAATCTCTAGTTGAAATATTAGCAAAGAATCCTTAATTGATATCTATATGGCAATGGGGGAGGGGGAAGAGAGAGAGGAAGGGATACTCACTCTTCTCCAAAATTTACGAGGAAAGTAAATGGAATAGCTAAATTTTGCCTCCTGTATCATCCAGCACTGGGGTGACTGGAGATCGGAGGTTCAAGTCATTTCTAAGTCATGGGAAGTCACTGAGTGATTTTTGGCTAGCCAGTCTCTTTTGGTTACACATACCTGTCAAGCTGCTGTTATGGGAATAAAATTAGGGGAAAGTCTGATGGAAATTATCTTATTTTCCCAAATATAAATTAATCCAGTAAATGGAAGCCCTATTAAAAAGATTGTAGCATACCTCATGGTTTTTGGGGATCAGACATTTACTTCCAAAGAAGTAACTATTTACAATCTGCTCTGATAGAGGATTACATCAATGTATAAATCTCATACAAATATTGTTAGAGAACAAACAATGTACCAAAACGTATAGTTCCCTATAAAATATCCTTTTTCAAGTCAATATTCAATAGGATGCTTTGTCTGTTATTGTGCCACTTACTCCTGCTCCTCTGAATGGATACATGCATTAAAGTAACCCAAAACTGGTCCTTTGGTATAACTAAAGTCTACTGGTTTTTTTAAAAAAAACACTATCTAAAAGCCAATGATCATGAACAGGGTTGAAGAAATGTATGAAAAATAATAAATATGTCTGAATATATATTGTAGCATCAGTTCTTGTAACGTCAGTGCCAAAATTTGAAACCTAAGTACCATTCTAATGCTTCCATCCTAGAAACGTTAGACAAACACTTGTTTGTGATGTGGATCTGGGAGCCTTAATATATTAAGTCAAAACGCGAAAGAAAAGTTAACAGCTAAAAAAAAAGTTTTTTGAACCATGACATATTTGTTGGATGCTGTATGTGTTATCAATCTATAAAGCAGTCTGAAGAATAGAAGATGATGGAAATGGAAAATAAGTTTCTACAGAGTGCCACTTGAAGACTCTTGAAGACTCTTCTGCTGCAGCACACTAAAGACCATTAGCAGCTGGATGTACCGGTAAGCTTCTTTCTTTGTGAAAAATAGTTACTGTGAAATATGTAAGTTGTTTTGATCAGAATGGGTATAAGAGATCAGAATGGATGCAAGTGACAAATAGGAAAGAAGAGTTAACCACTGCTTGTGTCATTGGTCCTATAGGGGGTAGAGGGAATGGCCTCTACCCATTATAGGGGCAAGAAAATCTGCTACAAAGACAATGGTCAGATGAAAACAACCTGAGTCCAAAGATGTAATTTGCGAAAGGATTTCATCTTGACCCTCTCTAGTTCTCGTGAAAATAAAGAGAAGGAAGAAGCACATTCAGATCTACAAGATTCTGTTATGTAAACTTGTGATATAAGCAGGGGTGGGCTGCTGGGGGTTTGCAGGGGTTCAGGAGAACCTCTAGTTAAGTTTCTGTGCAGTTCAGAGAACCGCCAAATCCCACTCCTCCCAGGAGTCCCCACGCAGCCTGTTTTGGATGCAGATAAGTGCAGGGCATGCACGGAGGCTTGGGAAGGGTGAAAAACAGGCCTACCAGAAGTTTGGGAAAGCCAAAACGGGCCAATTTCCAGCCTCCAGAGGGCCTCCGGAGCCTGAGGAGGCCATTTTTGCCCTCCCGGAGGCTCGAAGAAAGTCTCTGGAGCCCGGGAAGGGCAAAAATGCCCCCCCAACATGGTGCAGGAGGATGCCTAGGCCACACCCACCGTGGCCATGCTCACCCAGCAACCACTCAGAGAAGTCCTAGCTAAAAAATTTGAAGCCCACCCCTGGATATAAGTAATATTAGCCTGCTTGGCTTTGGTTTCTTATTCGGTGTACCTTGAAGGCTGACACCTCCCAGCTCAGACCTCCATGACTGATATATGTATATCTTAATGCATGCAAAATCTGATGTATGTATCTTAATGCATGCTCAATCTTTGATTCTCAAGTGGGCAAACTTTGCGGCCGCTGATCAATAAAGACAACACGTCATTGAATGGTACATGCTTTTAAAAGCACAAGGTAGGTTCATAAAGTCTTTCAGGGGAAAGGGATAGTTGGAAAATACCAGTGAAAACCTTATCAGAATCCTTTTGAAGAAGGAAGACTTGAAGAAAAAGTTATTTCTTATTGATGTTTTTAAATCTATAAGGCCAAAGGGTCTTTCAAAGACTGTCCCCATAAAGCTCTTGAAATGAAATTGGCTAAGGGGACACAACCTCACTTTTTCTCAGTCATCAAAAAATATTGGTCAGAAAGGAATGTTCTTGGCTGAGAAAACATATGGCTGGTGCTCATGCACTTCATCTGTTGCTAGAGATATAGTGATGGGTAAGTTTATTAATCCCTTCCCTTCCCTCTCGCTCTCTCTCTTCCATACACACATGCACAAACACACACACCAGCCTATATTTCTTCCATATTTCTTCAGTTTTATGACCTTATAACATTTATTTCTTCAGATCAGAAGAACTTTCTTTTGCTGATTGGTAGGCATTTGGTGCACATTTCCCCAGACATGCATTTTGCTTTCTAATTTTGTCTAATGTAAATTTTTGTAAACAATTTCCTTAACACAACAAATTTTGCACATTAGCTTCAAGAATGCATAAGGTTTCCTTAAGGTTTCCCTATTTTTTTTTTAAATTTTAAGAAAAATTTGACTCGTAATTAAGTTTGACAACACGCAATGATATATGATAGCTATGTATGGGCTTAAAAATACAAAATTAAATATACTTTCGCCCAAGCATTAACAAAATGTCTTTGTCATTACTGATGAAACTTGGAGATCTGCAGGAGAAATGGATCCACAAAGTTCATTTTAACTATTCCAGTTTTACAGTACTGGCCAAAATTGTTCGAAAAGTGTATTTTCTAAAACTAGCTAATAACACCCCCCCCCTTTTTTTAGTAGTACCATAAAATTATACAACAATGGAAAGATAATTTACTCAAGAATGTAATGCAATAACTTTTATGAAGGATTTGCTATTAGAATAGAAGTTACAGTATAAAGAAGAAAAGTGAAACACATAGAAAAAACAAGATATACAAAAATTATCACCATAGAAAAAATTGAGATATACAAAAATTATCACGTCAGTTAATACTTAGTTGGGTAACCTTTAGCATGAATTACAGCCTTACAACATCTTCCCATGGAGTGAATTTTAGTTCTGCAGCTGTTACAATGTGAAACTAAGATTGAATGATTGCTTCTATTAACTGGGTTTATTTCTGGGTCGCTTCTGATTAACAAGTTTCTTTAGTTGGCTCCATAGATTTTCAATTGGGTTAAGGTGTGGGCTATTCCCAGGCCATTCCAGCAGTGGAATATGTTTATCTTGAAACTCCCCAAAAAGAGTGGTGTTATTAGTCATCAAACCTCAAAAATACACTTTTCCCAAAAGGTTTCCACAATTTTGGCCACTACTATAAGAGAAAGCTAACACATTTTCATGGGGGGGGGGGGGGGGTGTTTGACATATTTTGGATTCTCTTTATATTGCTACTGTTTTTAACACTTGAAGCCCCCCAATATTTATAAGTGATAACTAGTCCTACATGAAATAAGATCTGGATACTTAAAGAATTTCCTCTCTCCTATAGTCTTTACCCATCCTATTCACTCCAGATCCCATCAGTTAAAGAGTATAATCTAATGAGACCCAGAAGGCAGGCCTTTGTGTTGTAGCACAGCATCCCCTGCCACCCAGAGAGCCTCATGACTCCCAGCTTGCTTGCCTATGAATGATCTTTGAAAACTTAATTGTGACTTTAAGCCTAAAAGTAAATGGATACAGCATTAAGGCTCTGCTGGACTCTCTTTGGATGATGATAAGACCCATGACCTTCTAGAGATAACACTCCTGGAGGAGTTGATCACAGCTAGGTTGGAGCCCAGACTTCGCTCCACCTGAGGCAGATCCAGCAAGGCCCTGGATTCCTGCCTGCACCCACTGAAACTTCTCCGACTCTGAGATTAATCCATCTAGCCCCAAACCGAAGCAGGCCTTAAGGATCTGAAGATAGAGGACTGAGCTACACAGCCCAGAGGTGTCAGCCAAGAAGTAGACTCTGAGGAATAACATGCATTGGAAGGAGGCTCACCATGGGTGATTTATTGACCTTACTCCCATTGAGAAAAAGCTGAGAACAACCTTTCAAACCTCAGTTCTGTTGTGTTTACCTTATCATGCTGTTGGGCCAGAGACTCTTGATTCCACTTCACTGTGTTTTCTTGTTTGTTTATTGGATTCCTGGTCTCCAAGCCTTGGCTGCATTACATTTGTCATCTTTATAGGTAAAAAGGACTCTTTGGTTCTAAAAAGTTCTGACTGAGTCTGTATATCTCTGGAGTGTGGCAGGCAACCACCTTACTATCTTATTGGTTGGCAACCATCAGTACGAACACACACACACACACAAGTGAGTGGAGATGGGGCAGTGGTGAAATGTAAAATATGTTACTACTAGTTCTGTGGGTGTGGCTTAGTGGGGGGTAATGTGACTGGGTGGGTGTGGCCAATTTTTTTTTTTACTTTTAAAACCATTTTTTCTACAACCTCTTCCGCAAAGTGGTTGTACAAAAATGCTTTCAAAAGGCTCTGATGATCCCAGCTGAGTTGCCTGATTGGCAGAGGCTTTTTTTCTTTTAAATGCCTCTGACGATCCCAGCTGAGCCGCACGATCATCAGAGGCTTTTTTCTTTTACTTTTAAAAGCATTTTTTTGGCCGAAGAGGTTGTAGAAAAAATGCTTTTTAAAAGTAAAAAAAAAAAGCCTGTGATGATTGTGCAGCTCAGCTGGGCATGGCGGGGGGGGGGGGGGGGCAGGGATTTTTGTTACCGGTTCTCCGAACCACCCATCTCCATCGCTACCAAATTGGGTGATCCGGTCCGAACTGGGAGCATTTCACCCCTGAGATGGGGCCTCCCCTTCTAGTGGTGGGTGCAATGGAGTTATTCCACCTATGTATTGGTGACTTCCCTCAATAAGCTGGTTATATGTTAGGTTTTGTTTTGTATTTTGTTAAAAAAAATATTCTGTTTTTAACCTGTGAAGCCACTCAAAGTTTAACAGTGTAGAAATAAGAGAGACAGATAGACAGATAGACAGATAGACAGAAAGACAGACAGACAGACAGACAGACAGACAGACAGACAGACAGATAAATATTTTTCCCTTAACCTTTCAGGAAGCAATATAATTTCTTAGTAATAAAAATAATCTTAAAAGGATAGGAGTTTTTTTGACAACGAAAGTAAATGTAATAGTGTATTGCAATTACAGGGGAAGCCAGCTTACCTCCAAAATAATAGCTGTGCCCTGAATAAATCTGTGAAACGGTGGTAGCATGAACAGCCGACGCTACATCGTTATCAAGAGTTAAGGTGATGCGATGTCTTCTGGCATTGATGTTAACCGAGTGCCACAGGCCATCATATAGATTGTTGCCTAAGAAACAAAGAAGTATAAACCTGATCAACCATTCACATCAGGACCAGAAGGAAGAGACAATGTCTGTGAATCATTCTGATCCTCCCAGGAAACAACAAAACCATTCAGTGGGGAATAACCAATAGTGGAATGTTTGGCATAAACACATGGCCTCAAGACCTCAGGCACTCATGAAGTTGCTATATATGGTAATTTGCCTAATTATCCCAATTGAGAGGGTGTAATCTCAAATCCAGAAAGCTCTTGTTGTGGATATTTAATGTGGACAAGGACTTGCCATGTTTTTAAATTTGTAAATAAGAATCATCCTGGACAGACAACTTTTCTATAGGATAATTATGTGTGCGTTGTTAATCTGATTATGAGCATTCTCATGGCTTACAGGACTCTGATATTACATGGAAGTGACCAATTATGTAAATCACATAAAAATGTTAAAGCTTCAGGGTGGGTGTATTTTGCCTTAAATTGTGCTTATCGTGAACCTTCGTAGCATCTGTTCTCAAGAAGCCATATGATTTAATTCTCAGCTGCATCGTGCTGGCCATGAAATAATATTCCTGCACATTTCTATGGGAATCTCATTGTTTCTAATTAAGCTTATTTCCCAGGAAGTGTTTTAGGATCTAAATTGAGAAGCATTTTTTGTGAGTTTAAAGTGCTGCTGGATACTCAGCAATAAAGTCACTGTGGAGCTCTTGGAGAAGCTGACACAATGCACTCCAGAGAGTGTTTGCTGAGTAGGTGTTATGTTCAAACTTGTAGTAATTCAGTTTTAGCAAAGACAAATGCAAATGTCTTCATTTGGGAAAGAAAAATCGAACACATTAGTATAGATTGGGGGTGGTGGTGGCTTGAGAGGAGAATCCGAATGTCTTAGTGATCATAAGCTGAACAAGGTTTTTAAGAAGAGACTGCACTGTCTGAAATGGTATAGGGTCTCCTGCTTATATTGTGATACAATATGTGCTATATCTTGGTTCAATTGCCCTAAAAATACTGTATCCATTCTGAGCACTGTAGTTGAGAAAGAAAAGACTAAGGAAATACATTTGAAGCTGTTGGGTACATTTAGCTTGGAGAACAAAAGACTGTGAATAGTCTTCATGTGTCTGAAGAAGGGTTATGTAGAATCTTCTGGAGTTCTTCCAGAAGATGGAGGGGGCAGTGGAGACAAGAATGGGTTCAAATAACAAGGATGTCGATTTTAGCTGGTAATTAGGAAAAAAAAATTCTAACTCTAAAAGGTGCTCAATAGTTGAAAAGAAGCTTTAAGAAGTGTGGAATGTCCTTCACTAATGACCATCAGAGGCTGGATGGCCATTAGTTGAATATGCTATAATATGCACTGAGTAGGAGATTAGATTAAATGATCACCAAGGTAATTTCCAACCCCACATCTATGATGTTATAATTCATTTAATTTATATTAATTTGTTCACATGATGAATTACTTAATGGAGCATTTTACTACCTGTTTCAGGCAATTTACTATCTCCAGGTCCTTGATGGGCTATTGGATCCTCTGGATCAGGAAAAAGGTTGCTTATTCCTCCTCAACTTTGCTTGAATAAAGGCTTCCTAAATTCTGATATTAATCTATTATTATTTGATTAGTCTGATCCTCAGTCCTTCCTCATAGAGTAGTTGAGATTTCTACTCTACCCAGTGATGGGTTGCTACCGGTTCACCCCGGCGGTAGCGGGAGGCTCTGCCCACCCACCCAGATGCTTCTGTGCATGCACATGTGCACGAGCGAACTGGTAGCGACGGGCTTTGGAACTCACTCTTGACTCTAGCCATAATTTATAGCTTGTCTATGTATTTGCTGTTGTGTCTCTCCTAACCCTGATAAGAATAGGGATTTAGGAATAATAACAATAATAAATACTTAGCACTATTTGGAATTCCAGCTAAGTAGTTGGAGTAAAGAATAAATTTATTGTAAGAAAATTTCTAAGGCAGCTGAGCCCTTCCATGAAAATCCTGTTCTATAAAGGGATATGTATTTAAAATGTCACAGGATTCTCTTGCTCTTGTGTATGTGTATGCTCATGCTTCTTCAATAGAATGATAGGCTTTTCTTTAGGAATTCAACAATTGAGCACTGAGCATTTAATGAGGGTTTGCTGCCAGATGTCTTTTGAAATGTCATCTTGGTATCCCAGAATAATGTCAAGCTAAGGATTTGTTATAATATCAACTACAATGCAGGAAATTGTTTAAAAACGGAATGGAATGGGATAGAATGGGATGGGATGGGATGGGATGGACTGGACTGGACTGGACTGGACTGGACTGGACTGGACTGGACTAGACTAGACTAGACTAGACTAGACTAGACTAGACTAAACTAGACTTCTATATTGTCCAAGTGTGATTGGACACACAAGGAATTGTCTCTAGTGCATGAACTCTCAGCGTACATATAAGCAATCCTTTCCATTAGAAAGGAGAGAAATGCTAAGCAGGAAAGGGAGTGTCTGGCCATAGAAATACAGAAGCTCAATTTTTATCATCCATCTGCAAATTAGATCAATGGAAACTGGAGTTTTATAATACATGACAGACTATATATTGTGCTTGGATTAACAAATTGGCTTCCCCCCTTAAAACAAAGGATCTCAATTCTGTGTTATGGACTAGGATCCTTATTTAACAACAAGAATAAAAGTGAGAAGGAAATATGTATCTGGTAAGTACTGATACCTGCGCTGATGCCCACGTATCTCTCTGTTCCTTTTTGGATGTTGAGGATCAGTCTGCCATGGTGGAGATACAACAAGAGTGAGCCAGAATTTTCTGACAATTCAGTAGACAGAAGGAGTCCATCCTTGTTCCATGTTCTGAACTGGAAGCTGACAGATAAACCATCAATCTGAGGAGTGCCGGGTAACAGTAAGTAACTGCTATTGGAGCTCTCAAAAGTGATGGGAGTGATTGGCGGTTCTGAACAGGAAAATGTCACATTCCCCTGGAAAGTAATAAGAACAAAAAGGGGAAAATACAACAGATGATATTCAAACTGTTTTCACATTCAGCTGCTTGGTAAAATTTGCCATCATCACAACAGAAAGATAAAAATGAAAAGGATCTTTAGAATTTATAACTGAATTAAGGGTATACAAATCAGCCAAAGTTTAATCAGAATTCTAAAATTTGACCTCCAGTTCACATTTACACATATAAGAAGTAAACAAAACAGAACAAAACAAAACAAAACAGATAAAATAAAAACAGCATGTAGATAAATGAATAAAAGGACTTCTTTGTGAATGTGATTCTAGGGCAGGTCTAGACAATTAATTGTTCCAAGGAGTCACATGAGAAACGGAATTTTGTAGAGGGTTGAACCAATGTGTAGATGTATAGGCATCATGCATCCACAAACATAAATTGTAAAAAAATAGCAGTCATCTTCAAAATAAAAGCAATTGAAGTTATACTGCATGCATAGTGTACACTTATTTACATTTGATTTCTAATATCTGATTCACCTCACATGGGCTGGACAGGAATAACCAAATGGCCAGTTGTGGCCAAGGGACTGTAAAATGCCCAGGTCTGTTCTAGGGTTTGGATACCTGAAGCCAGGGGTGTCAAACTCAAGACCCAGGGGCCAGACCGGCCCACAGGATGCTTAGATCTGGCCCACAGAGCCACCCTGGAAACAGCAAAGGACTGGCCCATAGTGCCTCTGGCAGTGAAAGCGGGCTCCCGAGCTCCATTTTCAGCTGTGATGGCCTCCTGAAATGGTCTGCCAGCTAAAACGGAGCTCGGGAACCCATTTTTACTGTCAGAACACTCAGGCCATCATAGGCGCCCCCAAAACAAGTGACATCAAGCTGGCCATGCCTACCCTGGCCATGCCCCCCCCAGCCCCCCCAAGGTCAAACACAACCCTGATGCGGCCCTCAATGAAATCGAGTTTGACACCCTTGCCTTAAGCCATTTTATGGCAATAGCTGTTGATTAGAACTTGGCAGTTTTGTTCATAATGCCAGGGTTCTGGCATTATGAACCCTGAGTGGAAAACAAATTATTTCTCCCTTATTAAAAGCTTGATCTCTGCTAGAAGGTGGCCTAGTATACCAGCACATATATTCTCACAAAAATGCCAGTGAAGCAGAAGTGAAATTCAGCAGGTTCTGGCAGATTCTGGAGAACCAGTAGCGGACATTTTGAGTAATTTGGAGAACCAGCAAATATCACCTCTGGCTGGCCCCAGAGTGGGGTGGGAATGGAAATTTTGCAATATCCTTCCCCTGCCCTGTCCACCAAGCCACACCACACCCTCCAAGCCACGCCCACAGAATCGGTAGTAAAATAAATTGGATTTCACCACTGCAGTGAAGAAATACATGCTATAAAGTTTTGGGTTCATGCTGGCCATTGGGACAATTTTTCTCATTAAATGTGATTTTTTGAAATCTCTCCTCCTATATTGCTGAAGACAGAACATTATAATTGGCCAATAATAGGATTCTATGGTACTTGAGTGAACAAACTGAGTACACAGTTCAGAGATCTAGAAGGTTTCCCGGAAGGAACCAACTCTTACAGGCTCTACTGCAGTCTACATAATTAGCTTTGTAGAAAACCTGTGATCCAACCCAACATGCAGGCTATTTCTAGTATAAAAAAAAAAAGAATTTGAACAACCACTGCTAAATCTAATTAACTTCAATAACCTCAGGAGTGTACCATTTATTTCCCCCCCAGTCACTTGAAGATAGAAAAGGATATTTCAAAAGTTGAATGAAGAAACACATTGTGAGGTCACTTTGAAGTGAGTGAGAGATTAATAGAGGGTGATGTCATCCATTACTGCCCTCCAGAAAGACTGCTTGCCTTGTCTGATGACAAGATAATCGGGCAGTACAGATAAAGCTTTTGTAAGCTCCTAAGAAAAGGTAAGTTCTTAGGGAAATTTTTGTCCTTTTGTCTTAGCTGTTGTGCTTCTTCTTGATTTTATGTTTGATATACTAGTAAGTACAGTGACATAACTATATCAAAGGTAAGTAACTGAATATATATATATAATAAAATTATGTGAACATACTGTATATACTTTAATCGGTCTCTTATGGAAACTTAATTTGGACTGGACAATTCACCAGTTTTCTCAATATTTAAGAGATGAGTTCTGTAGGATTGAAGATCAAGATTATTATCCAAAAAAATTATCAGGCCTCAGCTTCTCCCTAGTGCCTCCTCTGAAATAGTTGATATAATAATGTAAACCCACTTAAATTGAAAACCAAACTTTTCCCTGGCTGCAATATAGGATAAGAAGTTTCTGGACCTCAGGGGGAAAGCAGGAGATCAGATGTGTCTAGCTTCTAAAAATTTTATCTAGTGCATTCATCTGGCATTTGAGAACTCCATGGAGTCCAGTGTTTGCAGTCTGATTAATGATCCCTTTAACAGATACTGAAATCTACTCCAAAGGGGCTTCTGCTGCTTTTATAACAATTTTAACTTACTAAACTGAGACATTTAAAAGAAGATATTTAACATTTCTTTGGTAGATCCTGTCATCGGACAAGAGTTTTGCCACTACCTATTTTAACAACAAAAGAAAATTCCAATGGGTCATTGCTTAATTTCAAATGGATCCTTTTAGCAAATATAAAAGATAAAATAAATTGTTTGCTTAAAGATCATTAGAAGCGAATTGGTACAGTTGCAATGGATTATTGAACAGGATATTGGTCATGAAGAAATGATTGTGCGTTTATCTAAAGGATGCCAAACATTTTTTTTTTTTGCTTTGACTTTGTAACAGGATTTGAGACTGACCTTATCACAATCAGACTTCATCAGATATAGACTTCAATTAGTATATTTGAAGACTTTCTCTGCTCCTTTCAAGTATGGAAGTTTGATACATGGCTGCAAAATCAGCCACATTTTTCTTCTTCCCTCAATTTTTTCCTAAATTACATGATTATGAGTTCTTAAACTCAAAAAGTTGCAGCAATTTTGGAAAACTTCAGTTGACTTAACAAAAGTATTGCCCTATAGTTTAAAAAGCATTTGTTATAAGCCTGTTTACTCAATTAGTAAACCCTAAGGAACTGGAAATCTTAGCATCCTGTTGAGATAGAGGGTGAATCTTTAACAGCTGAGCCATCACATCCCACATGTGATACAAGAATTAACACAATGTAATTATTAGGATAAGAACAATAATAAGGAGGTAAGACAGAGTTAGTACCTTCTGATAACTATGCTTCTACTTTGATGTAGAGTTTGTCATTTTTCTAATATAGTTCCTCCCTACTTTTGATAGGACAACACTGAAAACAAGAAAATAAATATTTTTTTTCAGATAATTGCTGCATTATTTAACAAGACATACTAAGCTTTTTTATTATTATTATTATTTCCTGAAAATGACAGGCTTTAATAATTCGTATTCCTTAAGCATAATTCAAAAGATCTATATACTTTTTTTTTATGGGAGAAAGAGTTATTTCTAGTAGTTGAAAAACTATGGTTTATTTACTTGAATTAAATTTAGTGTCCTGCTCACCCCCCTGCCCAACTCCCTCACCTCCAAATATCAGATAACAAAAGAAAAATGCTCAGTCGAGTGAAATTTCATCCCAATGAGAGACACAAAGGATCATACGCTTGGTTTAGCAATTCTGGATTTTGTTTATCTGAGTTTCCCAAGCTTTTAGGTCACTGGCCAACTTTGCAACAAAAGATCTCACAGTCTTTCTGCTTGCAAAAAAATGAGCATTATCACTTAATGGCCTGGTACCAGTGTTTGAGACATGAGTGCCCGGGACACTCCTGAAAATGATATTTATCATTCTAATACAAAACAAATATCAAAAACAAAGAAAAAGGGAGTATCTCCCTCTTTTGAATGCAGAAAAACAAAGAAGACCTGCATCTAATCTTGCAAGCTCACCTTGGCTAAGAACAAACAAGATAGGACAACCAAAAGTGGTGAATTTTCATAAATTTCACCAGCAGTGATGAAATCCAAATTTTTTTACTACCAGTTCTGTGGGCGTGGTGTGGCTTGGTGGGCGTGGCTTGGTGGGCATGGCAGGGGAAGGATACTGCAAAATCTCCATTCCCTCCCCACTCCTAGGGAAAGGATATTGCAAAATCTCCATTCCCACCCCACGCTGGGACCAGCCAGAGGTGCTATTTGCTGGTTCTTCGAACTACTCAAATTTTCCGCTACCGGTTCTCCAGAACCTGTCAGAACCTTCTGAATTTCACCCCTGGTATACAGCATATCAAATCCAGAGTTAAATTTTTGAGGCTTATTTGGTCACTCAAAGGGTTACTTTGAAAACTGAATGTTTCTAATTCAAACCTCTTCACTAGGGTTCTAACAGTTTTCCATAGTGGTTTCTGATTTCTTGCTTTGAAAGTCAAGGTATATATTTCAGGAATTACAAAATGTCTTGCTCCATCCATTTTAAGTAAAATGAATGCTCAACAAATAGCACGGGTATTCAATCAATCAAAATGTAAATCAAAATAAGGAAAAAAAAATAATAAAATTGGCTTAAATATGTGCAACCAGTCAGTAGCTACTGGTACTGGCACAACTGCCTTTTCTGAAAGCATATACCTGGTTTTAATGAGTTTCACCTTTTAAGCAAGAAAAAAAACCCCACTATTACAACTTTATTCTCATTTGGAACTATATTCTTGGAATAATCATGGATACACTATTTGGTTTTCAGGAATTATTCAATTTACAACTCAGTACATTGTCTATATTTTTATGAAAGCCAGTGAAAATCAGAGAGGAGGCTGTGTGTGGAGATGTTCAGTGGGGGTGAGAAGAGGCATCCTAGACCAGAGGTGAGGGATGGAAGAAAGAAACATTTCAAATAGACTCCAGGTTAGTTAGATTATTGTAAGTCTGCCTAATCATTTTATGGTTTTCAAAATTATATTTTTATTTCTACTAGCATTAAAGTTGTCCTTCTGAAAAATATGTGGTATTTCTTCACAAGTTTGCCAGCTACGTAGGGCTTGATAATTTATTAAGGAGCAATGCCTTATAGATAATATGAATGAAAGCAATTATGTACTCTTTTTTTTAAATTTGATTTGTATGCCGCCCTTCTCCGGAGACTCAAGGCGCCTTACAAGGTGTTAAGCAATAGCCTTCATACTTTTGTATATTTATACAAAGTCAGCTTATTGCCCCCACAATCTGGGTCCTCATTTTACTTACCTTAGAAAGGATGGAAGGCTGAATCAACCTTGAGCCTGGTGAGATTTGAATTTACAGTAATTGCAGACAGCTGATGTTAATAACAGTTAATAACTCTGCTTTTAGTCTGCTTAGCCACCAGACCCCCACTCTTATTTGGAGAAGACACTTTTATGAAAATAGTCTACATGATCTGTCATTTATACTATTTCACAGCAATTCAATCCATCTGTAGAATATTTTAAATGAGTTCTCCCCTTTTCAGGTATAGTGGAGCACAACCTCTATTAGACCAACCATTATAGCCAAGTGTATGGAAATTATGGTACAAAACAATTGGAATGCTTCATATTGGGAAAGGCTGATTTAGACTGTCTGGGCCAAGAATTAAATCAATATTGTATCACAGGTAAGGTTATTTAAGTTGATGACAACCCCCCCACCTCTCACTTGAATATCAGCTAATTTGGAAATGCACATCAAGTGTTGCAATGCTTCGTTGAGTGAGAAGTTGAATATGAATAATATTTCGATTGCAGTGAAGCAGTGAGGGGTTTAAACCTTGCATTCAGATAGGTTTCACGGAATAAACAACTGACTGGGATCATATATCAGACAAAGTCACAACATTTTATAATCCACAATGATTTATAACCCATAGCCACTGCAAAACATGCTAACTCACAAACATTTCATGACTTAGCAGGGTATCCAAACCCTGCCAGTACAATATGTTATGACCAGTGGTGGGTTTCAAAATGTTATAATACTGGTTCTATGGGTGTGGCTTGGTGGGCATGGCATGGCTTGGTGGACATGGCAGGGAAAGGATACTGTAAAATCTCCATTCCTACCCCACTCCAGGGGAAGGATGCTGCAAAATTCCCATTTCCTCCCAATCAGCTGGGACTTAGGAGGCAGAGAATAGATGGGGGTGGGGCCAGTCAGAATTTTTACTACCGGTTCTCTGAACTACTGAAAATTTCCACTACAGGTTCTCCAGAACTGGTCAGAACCTGCTGAAACCCACCTCTGGTTCTGACGAGGAAAAATCAATGGGTCTTTAAATGATAAAGAAACATCTTGTATTGATAAATATAGGGAAGGATTCAAAATTAAATAATAAAAGAGTATGCATGCTGATCCTATTATTTCCTCTCCTGACATCCACAGAAATCTAAAAGAAAATTATACTAATGTTTTAATGGAGGGTATAGCTGTCCACACAGTCTCAGATATCCCTCTATTACCTATATCTCAACTTCAAGCAAATACGAGTAAAACTCTCATTCTACAAAGGTATAGGTAATACAGTATGGGTAAATGGGTAAATAACTGTTTTTTAAAAAGGAACACAGAAAATGATAATCAGTATTTCCTCATCAAATTGGCTTAAGGTATTCAGTGAGAGCCACAATATTCTACCTGGGGTATGTACGCTTCAGCATCTTTACTATTGACTTGATAAGAAGTAAAACCAAAATTTTCATATGATACAAAATTGAATGGGATAGCTAATATCCGATATAACAGAAAGAAAATTTATAATTATGTTGATAGGTTAGAGTAGTGGGCTTCAAATAGATTTAACAGACAAGTGCACAGTTAATCACTTAGAAAAGACAAATCAAATGTATAGGTGTTGGGAAGCATCCAGCCTGGCAGGAAGGAGGGATCAAGCGCGGAGTTCACCTAGAGTCACTATGCAACCGTAAAAGTCCTAGGACCAACCTCCCCCCCTCCGCCAAGTTCCTTGAAAACTTATCAAATTGTTCCCAAGTGTAGGCTGCCAGAATGGGGAGATTCCTGCATTATAGGCAGAACATAATAAAGTAGTTAGCTTGAACTCTGTACTTAACCATATTTGTGAAAAGGTTTTTTAGAATGATAAGTTGATTACCAAATGAATATGAATCAATAGTCTATGAAGGTTTTTAGAAAAGATAGCTGTAATTTTAGGCTGCAGCAATAAAAAGTACTTTCCCAGCCAGGGGAAATAATAGCTCTGCTATATTCTGTATTAGTTAATCTTGTGTTTTGTTCCAGGGCTGAGCACCAAACTTTAAATTTTTGACTTCAATAAAAATGGAACAGAGCCAGAAAAGGGCAATATGAAGACTTAAAGCTAAGTGATACAAAGAAAGATTGGGAATATTTAGTCTTGAGAAGAAAGTTCTGAGGGGGGGGGGGATATGAAAGCAATCCCAACTAAAGCTTGTTCTCTAGCCTTCCAAGAGGCAGGGCATGGAAGAATGGATTTAAATTGCAATAAGATCCATTCTGATTGAATGAAAGGAAACACCTCCTAACCGCTAGAGCCATCTGTGAGTAGAAACCAATTAGCCAGAGAAGTGGTGGGTTCCTCATCATTGATCGTATTTAAGCAGAAGCTTGACAGCTCTCTTTTGTGGATTCTTTAATTTAGCTTCCTGTATAGGAAAGGGGATTAGAATTGATGGTCTAAATGAACCCTTGGAAACCTATGATATATGCAGCGTTGTTCTATATCCAGTTTCAAGTGCTAGAGCAGAGTGTATGACAAATAGATAATAGATAATCAGTAAGGTATTAATGAGAAATTGAGAAAAGTGGGGGGAAAATGGCAAATATTCTATGCTTTTTCCAAGGTTCATAGGAGATAAAATACTGTTACTGTATAATAAATGGGCCAGTATACACCCTCAAGTGGAGGATAAACAAATTGTACAAACTTTCCACCCTCCACAAAGGACACAGTTTGTGGGCTTAGGTGTGCAGTAGTTACAAAGAGAAATTGTTTTATTTGGGATTTAAATAATTTTCTTCATTTTATGATACTATTTTGCCAAGGAATGTGATTATCCGCACCTCCCTGACTAAGGCAGCATCTTAAATGGATTCCATTGTCATCTTCTTGGCCCTTTTCAAACCCACCTTGTAGGCAGAGATTGTTGAAAAGTGGGGGCTGAAAGGGGAAAATGGTTAGTAAGAGCCCCTCAGCAATCCCAGTCATGACATCTGTAGAGATTAAAGAGGATGGCCTTGATGAGAGAGGGATGATTGTTACTAAGGCAACAAACAGAAGCCCAGATGAGTGTGGAGAGATCCAAAAGTATCTCAGATAGGTACCTCATATAAAGAATGTGTGTGTGACCTTAGGGAATTAAGGAAAGAAATGCTGCCTGGGAAAGAACCAAACAGGTGATGGGGAGGGGGAGTCCCCAGTGGCTTAAAGATCAGAGAAAGAAATTTGGAAGAACCCACCCTAATGGATCAAGCAATTAAACGTGGTGATGGGAAAATTGCACAGTACTTTTGACTGTTAATGCAGCCTTACAATAAAGTAGAATTAGTTCATCAAGTTTCCTCTCTGGTTTATCTGGGAGGGCTGACACACCTTAAATTCACCTAAAGAGAAAAGAAGGAGGAAAGGAAGCACCTTGAGACTTGTAAAATTCTATCACTAAAGCCAATCTGAATAAAAGTAGTTTCATGGCAGCAATACCTAAGGCTAGCAATCAAAGCAGAGAATAAAAAGTATATTATTAATCTATTTTCAAAAGCTTTTTGGAAAAAAAAAACCTTTAGAAGGGCAGCAAAAATGCCCTGTATGAACCTCTTATCAAATGCTCTAATTACAACTGCAGGCTCATCCAGCCCTTCCATAAAATGGAATATTGGAGCTTTTGGTGTCTTTGAAAGAAAGGACTCGTTCCAAATCTGTCTTGGAGGTTAAGCAATTTTACACTTTTTCAGAAAGTCTTTGGAAATTATCTCCGACCCATTTATAATTGTCAAATCATTCCGATTCAAAATGGTGCTCTGACCAATAGAATTGGAATTATTCTATATCTGATATTGATTTTAGTCACCTAATTATGTTGATGCAATTCAAACTATCAATTCTGTTATGCTCATAGGCAATTAAATTGTCACATCAATTTGATTCACTTTGTTCCACTGACTTGATCTGAAAAAAATCAAAAGAGCAATGTGATTGAATTGCCTTTGATTTGAATCTCCAAAACAAACCATCACACAGCCCCAATGTGTCAGGCATTTTACTTCTTTGAATAACCAAACTGCAAGGGTAGATTCACTTAATGATCACCACAAAAAAAGACTGTAAAATGTAGTTGGTTATGTGACCAATCACATTTTACATGATTTAAGATTATGATGGGCAGGCTCCATCACGGTTTTAAATCAAGGACCATGTGTATGAATATAACGAGACTGTTCTATTGTTGATTGTTGATTATTCATGGATACAGAATGACTTGTTAAGTCTACAGCAACAGTGGACAACACAAGGCCTTCATTAACCTCTGAAGCCTTTTATATGTGATTTCCAAAGTCTACTCCAACTGGAGCCAACAGCATTAGACTGTGAAAGGGCAAGAACTCGTGGCTTTCTGTAATTCCAAGGAATATTTCAATGTGTTAAAACTAATAACATGCTAAAACAGTGCACTGTAGTCCCCAAGAAGAAAACGAAGAAAATATGTGGAGAAAAGCTTTGGAAGATCATGGTTGTCTTAGATGAAAGAACACACAGCACGCACAGGTTCAATCCTAATCATATATTTGTTTGGTTTTATTTCAGTCATAGACCAGCATAAAACAAATATTATTCCAAAATAAAAACAGAAGTAACCAAATATGGTATTAATAAAATAAAGTAAAAATATTCTCATGGATTATGAAAATTAAACTATAAAACCAGGAACAACCCACTATAAAAATTAAAATAGTTTTATAGTTTCTTTGCTATAAATATTTAAGCTAAAAATTGGTAAATAAATAAGAAACTCTAAGAACTATAAGATATTATAACAATTTTAAAAATTATCCTGACTTGGGATCTTGATTCTTATTTGCTGTAGCCCTACTAGAATTTGACTGGGATTATTGCAACTATCAACCAATCCTTAGACATGAGATAATGGCAATGTAAAGCATAATGAATTTTGAGGATATATGTTTACCTAAAGAGAAAAAAAAGGATTGTGAGATATATTAAATTATGATAAGCTAGATAAGCAACACATTACTTGGAGAAATTGTTTGCATTTAGTCATAAAACTAGTGAGCTACAATGTCTAAAATCCCTGCCTGGAGAAGGAGGAAGGGAAGGAAAGGGAACAGAGATGGTATTCAGCAGGTTCTGACCAGTTCTGGAGAACCGGTAGCAGAAATTTTGAGTAGTTTGCAGAACTGGTAAATACCACCTCTGACTGGCCCTGCCCCCATCTATTCCCTGCATCCCAAGTCCCAGCTGATTGGGAGGAAATGGGGATTTTGCAGTAACCTTCCCCTGGAGTGGGGAGGGAATGGAGATTTTACGGTATCCTTCCCCTGCCACCAAGCCACACCCACCAAGCCATGCCACACCCACCAGTAATAAAAAAAATGAATCCCACTACTGGAAGGGAAGGGAAACTTTCAAAGGAAGTAGCAAACAGTTAACTTGAAGCTGAATCAATATACAAAATAACCAGACTAGCAATTTCTAAGATTGTATAGCTCCCCATTCAGAGGTCCTACCTTGAGGAAACTTAAGATCAGATACATCCTCCTATTTTCCTAATTTCAAAAAGCGCTGAAAGGATCCAATCCTGGGTGATACTTAAACATCTACATAATTTGCCTTTCACTGCAAGCAGCTAAAGGCAAGATCACATATAAAAATATGAATATGATACATGAATAGAGAACATTATAATAAATGGAGAATCTTTTGGACAATGGTATTGTCTTGCCTTCAGGGAATACAAAATGAACAATTGGAAGCAAAATAAACAGATTGGGAGTGATAGCTTAACACAGCACATCCAATACACTGATGGACATTTCATTTATTCTTCTTTACCAAAATGAAAGGAAGAAGTGAAAGCTTTACTTCACCTAAAATGAGTCTAGAAATGGTAGTAAATAACCTTCTATTCCAGGTGGTTAAAAATGCCTCCATGTATACAGTGCAGACTTTTGCTTCCATATAACTCATAGTGTGGGACCCTTATGCTTTCAACCCCATGATAGCTGGCTTTGCATTGAATGCACTGAAGGCTGAGGATAAGAAACACTGAAGGCTGAGAATAAGAAGCAAAGCACTATTTATGATGGTCAGAATACTCTTGCACTTCCTACATATGTATTTTTAAGTTTGCATGTGTTTCACCACTTCAGAAAACAATTCTCTACAGTCTCGGCTTTGCGTCTCATTGGATGTTTTTCTTTAGTTTTGAGGGATGCATTTTTGAGACACCGACAAACCAGAATCATGGAAGCATGTATTTGTAATCATGACAGTATAACTAATTATTACCGCAGGAAATGGATTTTGTATTTGCTGCTAAAATGATTTTTTAAAAAAGGTTTTCTAGTATATGCAAAACAAGGAGGGAGAAGAAAGATAAGCAATAACCAAAATAATCAGCAAGGAGAAAAGGAGACTGAAAGGAGACACGATAGTGATGTTCAGGTACATATAGGAAAGCTACAGGAAAGATGACCAAGAACATTTTTCATGATCATAAAAACTAGGACTAGAAATAATGGATCTTGCTTATAGCTATCTACATTTCATTTAAATATAAGGGGGGAAATCTTGATGGTAAAACATAAGCAATAGTGAACCATTTCAATGGAAGATAAATCTGTAGTAAGGTTGGACTGTGGAGTTCCTGGTGCTGTCTGAACTTGGTTGTTTGCTTGTAGACATTTTATTGCCCAACTAGGTAATGCCATTAGTGTGAGTAAGTGAGGGTTTAGGTGCCTGTTGGCTGCCTGTTTATATATATTAACTTGTCCTGCCAATTTTGGTGGGTGTGCTGTTTCTTCCTTGATAGTATATTGCTTTCTGCATGATTGTTTCTCTGGTATTGATCCCTGTTTATCTGAATGTGAGCTGGTAGAGGGAATTATTCTGTGTTTATATATATATATATATTGTTTTCTTTCTAGGTTTTTTATTGTCTCTTTTGAATGATGTGTACATGTGATTTACAGTATCACTATGTGTCTGTTGATGACTGATTTGTCTGAATGCCCAGCTTTCAGGAATTCCATAGTATTTTGATTTGGCTTAGCCTAAGATGTTAATAGTTTCCCAGTAGAAATGATGGTTGAATCTGTCTATGTGTTGTGACATTAAGGAATTTTCATTATGTTTTTTGACTGCTGTTTGGTGTACAGGAATGCACTCTGCTAGTCTTCCGCCTGTTTGTCCTACATAGTGGATGCTACAGCCCTGCAATTATAAGTTGTAGATGGCCTACTGGCTCCTTTTGGTTTGCTGGAAAACCTGAGCCTTTCAGATGTGTACTTGATGACACGTGGAACAGGACTTTGATTGCATAATCACAATCACCATCTTGAATTTTCTGATTCACCATCCCTTCTGCAGATGCCCCCAATTCCATAGGATGTGGACCTGGGCTAGTAAATAAAAACTGAATACACATTTTCAAAACGTGTTTCAGAGTCTCACTTTTTTATATTTAATACACTGCCAGTAACGACAGTACTTCTCATATTTATTTCCTTCAGCTGCCAGCTCTTTAAAACTTCCTTCAAAAGGCATACTTAAACCCAGATTGCTGAAACTTCCTTTTTGGAAGGAAGGAAGGAAGGAAGGAAGGAAGGAAGGAAGGAAGGAAGGAAGGAAGGAAGGAAGGAAGGAAGGAAAATCTTCTTACCTAAGAAACTTGCTTCACAGGATTAGCAAATTTGTCAATAAGAACAATTTCAGGAAAACAAAAAGTCAACTCCCCGTTCCCCGCAAAAAAAAAAAAGGTGCTTTAAGTTCTTACCACTGTGTGGATCTGTGGTTTCCGTCTTTTGGCTAGGTCAATAATATTGACTCCGTTGTAATATAAGTTCTCAATACAACCATGGAAATTTTTCTTCAGGAAGGTTCCTGGTTTTCCTGGGACTGGGATTCCTCCAAAACTGAGCTTTGAGACAAGAACAAATTCAAATTTTAATGCTCCAATAGCTGTATGATTTTCAGCAAAGATCACTTTCTAGGTGTTAATGAAAGAAATGCCTAGCAGAAGGACAATCCATAAAGATCAAATTAATAATTCTATTTTACTCTCTCTACTTTTCCTTTGCCTTTGCTACATTCCTTTTGCCAATCCATTGGGTTGGCTAAAGTAGTTCCAGGGGTCAAAAGCTGAAATCATCTGAAATCGACATTCATTCCAATTTCATATGGAAAAGAAGCATCAAAATAGCACAGCAGCACAATAATAGATTTTGTTTAGCAATATAATTTTAGGTTCCAAATTACTGGCAGGGTGAATTAGATTTAAAGATCCATTCTCATTCTGGAACTCATTATTACTTGCTACCTTTGCTCTTTCTTATTTTGTCCTCCAGTCTGGACTTACAGAAAATAAAATTAAAAGTGTACAGTCAATATCAATTATGCTGCTGCATTATTGCAGAGAAAAAAAAAACTTCCTTTGGTGATCAATTATACTTTTAATTAACTAACTAATCCTTTTATTTTCCGTAGCTGCACCTTTAATCCCTTAAAAATACTAAAATAAACTTTCAATAGACAATAACATTAGTGGGGTACAATGGACCCATTTAAGTCTCTGGACTAAAGTAGGTAACATTAACATAAATTGACCAAACATAATTGTGAGATTTCTGCATTTATATTAGGTTCTATAATTAAATTGTTACAGTTGATAAGTGTTGTTTTATTATAGCCTTTCTTAATCTAGCCTTCTGAAAAAGTGATCATAAGACATATTTAACTGGGTCATGGGGATGGGCCAGGCAATGTGTTACACAGGTTCAAAAACCCTGCTAATTAACCAAGGTAATTAATCAATAGGATCATATTTGTCCTCAATAGGACCATAATTGTAGCCTTTGGCTGGCCTGTATTATTCAGCAAATATCCTGGTCTACTAACTCATTCCATGTTACTTGGTCTCCTTCCTAGTGAATTAATTGTCCCTTCTTCCACCACAATCAAGATGACCATCTGAAGAAGCCTCTGAAAGCCCTCCATCTCTGGCTACTTCAGTTTTCAACTTCTATAACTACAGACGAGTGGAAAGGGGACAAGTAAGTTGCTTGCCCTTTCTCCACTAAAACACCAGGAAGTAGAAATTGCCACTTTCTCAACCTTCTTTACAGCAGTTGGGAAGCCTAGAAAAAAAAAAGACTAATGCATAACTGATCAAGTCATCTGTGATTGTGCACTGCCAGCACATGGAGACAGGCCAATTGCCTGGAGGAGAGGACTGCTGGTTCAGCTGTGATGTGTCATATTCTATCATACCCCAGCCAACATATTATTGTAATTGCTGGGGAAGTTTCTAGCTATAGTCCAGTACAAGTAGTACAGCTGCATGAGAATATTAGTTCTACGGAATATCAGTGAGATGGGGAATCAATCAACCTATTTCTACTCTGTACCACTTCATTATTTATTTATTTATTTAAAACATTTATAGGGCTGACCAACTGACTCCAGACAGCTAACAGAAGTAAAACCACAAATATACAAACCCTTATCCACCAACCCACTCAGTGATAAAATTCAGACAAACCTGTTCCATATCACCTGGGGTCCCCAAGTCTACTGGCAAAACCATGTCTTCAGGATCTTTTTGAAAGAACATCAAGGTGGGACCCAACTTATCTCTGCAGGGATGCTGCCCCACAAAGAGGGAACTACTACAGAGAAATATTTTCTTATTGGTCTCACTAGATGGACCTCCTTAATAGAGAGGAGTGGACCCCAAAAATACTTTGCCTCCCTGCTCTGGAGGTCAGGTAGATACAACTGGAAAAAGACTGTCCTTCAAATACAAATGTATGCTCATCCATACATGCTTACCCTCTTCTGGCCTATATTTCGATTATTCTATCCACATTTATTCAGCAGCTATTCATTCTTGACTCTATGCTTGCTTGCTTTACCATTGCCACTACATTCAGTATAACATGCCCAGCCTCATTTCCATGTAACCAAGGGAGCAGAATCATACATTAATATTCAGTCATTTTCACTTCTTCTGATATTCAGTCCTTTAAAAGATCACATACTACCCACTATCTTTCTCCCAGTCTTTACATATCTTAAACATCCTTCAACCATCTTGCCATCTTTAGTAAATATTTTACACAGATAAACAAACAACTATTTATGGTAGGGTTGTTGTTGTTTTTTGCCTTTTATGTACAGTTTGAACTGTTTACTTCATTTGCCCATCAAACACAACTACCATGGTCTTTCACAACAGAATCCATAATTCAAGCCTTTTCAATTTTATTATTTTCTCCAAATCATACACTAAACTTTCTTTCTCATAATGACACATTTCTGAATGTTTTGCTGAAGAGAAAAACTCTGGTCCACACTCCCCTGTCTAGCATGAAATTGCATTCTCCCGAATTTTGTTCACTGAGACATCTTCTAATCTTTCAATCAGAATTCTGCCAAACATCTGCCTAAAGTACACTAAACAATCTAAAACTATCCCCTGAAGTTTTTGTATTCATTAATGCTATCTTCCTTTTGTACAACAGAACAATAATAGCATTTTTCTTATTGCTAGACAGAGATGCTGCTATTAGCATGAACAACTAGATCCATTGACACAAGTAGACTTTCAAACTAGCTACTTTATTCTTTTATGCCTACTCTACAGGAATCTCCTGAGACTGGCAGCTTTCACTGTGAAAGAATCTAGATTAGGCTCAAAAGTGTTCAGGTGGGTCAGACATTGTCCTCTTGTGTTTACACAACGAGTCCAGACTAGTTCCCTTCTTGAGCCCTCCTTCCAATGGGAACAATTGCTCTCCAACATCTGACTTCAGACACATATTATACAAGTCACACAGCCACAAGCAAACTGCATCCATATTTTAACATTTCTGAAGCGGATATCATCTTCCCCTGAAGCCTCACAATTTTTCAACATTCTCATAGCATTTATGCCTTCCCTTTCATCATTTTTTTTTCTTGCAGACTATCATTTCTAGCATTCATTTTAGATCCATTTTCTGACATATTATTATTATCCTCATAAAAAAATCTCTAAGATACTCCTTCCAGGACACTCTCTCAATTCAGTTTCATCCCAAATCACTTTGGGACTAGATCATAACATTAATGTCCTAACACAAATGCATTACATGACTGATAGCTCATTCAATTTAATGCATTGTCAATAACACAGCAGACATAACCAAGTATTTTTTTTTCTTCTCCCATTGATTGCCCATGCTCCTCTTAAAATTTAAAGGTATGAGAGAAAGGCTGTAGAAATCTCTGAAGGGATGCTTCCTTCTGATGCAGAATCACTTTCATTCTGTTTAACAAAGCAACACATTTATTTTGCTCTGAATGGTATTGCTCTGCTTTGCACCTTCGCTTAACCCCCCACCTAGAATTCACCTTGCAAAAGAAGACTTTGAGATGCACCGTTGGCCAAAATGTTTCCAGTTAGATTTTATGGGGATTGTGGGGCTACTTGCAGTATGTGCCAAAGTCAAAGGCTAGAGCCCTTTCAGAGCACATCAAAATTATTCCATGCTGGGTAGCTTCAATGCATACTGCTCCAATGCCTCCAATGCTTGACTATTGCAACGTACACTGAAGTTGTACAGCCTTGAAGTCATCAACAGCCAGTATTTGATGTCCCCAAACAGTTCAAGGCAAAGCAACTTTGTTTTGTGGAAGCAAATTACATTTACCTCTTTGCTTCAGTGAAGAGAAACCTATTATTTCTATGGTATAAATATCTTCCTCCAAGCTAATTAAAATACCCATGTGAGACTTCTTAAGCATCAATAGACAAGGATGGCCTTCTAAGCCTAAGGATAAGATCCAATGCACATTTAAATTGGGGTCTAAGTTCCAGGACATTCAAGTAGGTGTTAGTGCCAGAGAAAATGTTCATCTCATTTTTAAATACTTGAGTTAGTTTTTTTTTCCTACAGCCCACACACTTGGACAACTAGAGTTTTAAGAAGTTATTTTAGATTTCCAACTTTCTGCCACAGAAATACCTATGCTTGGAAATTTCCATCCATGGCATTCAAAGCTAAATGCAAGCATGCTATTCCTTTTGTATATACCTTCATAGTCACATAAGGAGGCAAGGGTCAAAGGAGGACTAAAGGTGCCTTTTCAGAAGGCAACTGGACTTTGTTTTTCCTTGAAGATGTTTTGCTTCCCATCCCAAATGCTTCTTCAGCTTTGGAGAAGTGACACATCTTCAAGGAAAAAAAGCAAAAAACAAGTCCAATTGCCTTCTGAAAAGACACCTTTGGGACAACCAGGACCTGGATGACTAAGAATCTTCATAGAAACATAGGACGACAAATAATATAATTATAATAAGTGGTCAGCTTGGAGAAAATGTGGAAAAGTCAAAGATGAAGTTAAGGAAAAGAAGTCCTCCTTTTGGAACTATGCTATCATGCATGAAATGACTAGTTAGAGAAACAAATACATAAATGAGATAAAAATATCAAAAAGAACCTCACCTCTACCACCTACATGAGCATTTCTCAAACTCAGTAACTTTTAAATGTGTGGACTTCGGTTTGCAGAATTCCCCATATCCATGACATCCCCACATACATTTGGCCATATTCTTGTGAGTTTTTATTTTCTTACATTTAACTAAAACACTTTTATATGGCTTTTTTCCCAGTTGCACTATTCTTTTCACTTACTTTGAAATATAACAGTTACAACATAGTTATTTATAACATGCCACTTGCTGCTTATTTAATAGAGTGATTAGAATAATAATTATACTTTTTAGGGCAGGATAGGGGAATATGAGACCTCTCATTTGAAGCTAAACTATACTGTCCAAAAACCTCAGCCAACTTGATGCGGGGAGTTGCAGCACCGAAACCCTTTTCATTTTTAATAATTTGCAACCTTGCCTTTAGGCAGAATAGGACAATCTGTGTCCTCAGGGTCCCATGGAACTCTTTTAGTGACCCAACAAACATTTTATATAAATGAGTTTTGGTGATGTTCATGTTGAAAACTTCTTGATATTTTTAGTGGGAAACATACAAAACATGCCACTATGAGTAAAAAGGGATTTGATGGCAGAGAAATGAAATAAAGTTATAAATATATAATACAGACCTAAAGTTGGCTCAATAAAGCTGTTAATTTTTTTAAAAAAGATAATAAACATTAGAAAAATACACAAAAACTGAAAATACTCGTTGCAAATATATGAGATTGAAAATAAAGAAACAAAGACTCATGGCAATAGGTGTCTTGGGTGCAATCCCCCAACATCTGGAGCATCCAGATGAACACCAGTGGCATTGACAAAATCACTGTCAATTGCAAAAGGCAGCTTTACTTGGAAGAATTTACGTCCTATGACAACACCTTTAATATCATCAAACAACTTCAACTGCTTCTCCCAGGTCCTTGGAAGGAGTCAATAGGTAGATAAAGATGATGAATCCAATCTAAATATCCAGTTGACTATACAAAAACCCATACTAATAATATAATAATAAAAACTCAGCCCTATCCACACATGTTACATGGTCACCCCACTTTGCATTCTTGGTCTTCGTTCTCTTGATTTCTCCTCTGTTTTGAGTAACCTGCAGCCATCAAAGTTTTTCCACTCCTATTATAAATCTCAAAGTATGCTTTAATCTACATTTTGGCTTCTGTTTATGGTTTCAGTACATAAATTGTGGCTTTTTTCCCCTCTTTTAAAATGGTAAAATAAAAACATATTAATTCCTGAACTTTGTAAGAACGTTATTGAGGACAATAGAAATGTTTCTATTGCTCATAAAGCCAAATAGGCCATTATGTCTAGTTCTCTGCAGTCTCAATGAATGCTTTTATTATCAAAAAATGTCCAACACACCTCATAATCGATATTCAAATCATCAGAATCTCCTTTAGTCCGGAAATGTTGCATGTGGTTGTCCACTGTGAAATTCACTTGCTTATTGAATCGCTCAATGAGAACGGAGTGCCAGTGTTGGTCATCCAGGAGGCTGCCCAAGGTGACTGAAGTATGGCTGTTGCCAAAACGAAGCTTGGCATCTCCTGCAGAGACAGTAAGAAGTTATAGTTAAATGTACAGAATTGTGGTTTTAACACCAAACCCTTAAGATGAATGATGACATCTAATGAATAGCAATAGCATTTAGACTTAAATACTGTTTCATAGTGTTTTACAGCCCTCTCTAATTGGTTTACAGAGTCAGCATATTGCCCCCAACAAGATGGGTCCTCGGAAGGATACAAGGCTGAGTCAACCTTGAGCCTCATCAGGATCAAACTACTGGCTGTGGGCAGTGTTTGCCTGCAATGTTGCATTCTAACCACTGAGCCATCAGGGCTCATTCATGAATCATGAATGTCATCTCTGGGCTTCTTCCCTGCTATTCTTATACAATTATTTTTTAGCCTAAGAAATCCTTTACATTTGATTTTTTTTCCTGTTGGAGGGCATCCTTTCATCTTCATTTCTCTTAATGCACAACATTGTTGATGCACAAGGACTTGCCTATGAATCCCAATATCCAACACATAAAATACACATTAACACTGAATGCGCTTCTATACAAGGACAATTTCCCCCATTTAATTCTCCTATCTATAACTGGGTCTCTGCTCCAGATAAAATACATCTAAAAAGTATTCTACCAGTTCTATCTTGAATCTGCCACAATATAGCCTATGGCAAGAAAGCAGAAATCTAGTCCAGCAGATTGATTTCTGTGTAGTGCTGAAATATTAAGGCATTCATATCTTATAAGTATATTAGGAAAATTGTTACATTGCCTGATCTAAAGAACAGTTGAGTCTGTAATGCTTAAATGCACCATCTGGATTAATTGAAAACTCGCAGCATATAAATATATCAGATGTATTATAACCAGGGGTAATGCAATCTAATTACCTCTGCTTTTTCAAACCATTACATCCAGTGAGCTTTATTTTAATTTAAATGAGACTGTTGTTATCTAGGCAACTTCAAAGTGAACCATGGAAACAAAATGATAACTTTTGGGAAAACCAAAGCAAATCTGAAGAGAAAACACAGTTACATCACATTCATTTTCCACTTTCAATGCAATAGAAGAAGGATAAAATACACGGTTCACTAGAGTTGTGCAAAACATTTTGAGGCTGAAACATTATGATCTGGAAACATCCTACCTTGAACTCAGAATGGAAACATTCCACATTGGAATGAACTGCTCTGGTTTATTGGAAATAGTCCATTCAGATTCTCTGGTAAAGTTAGAATGTTCTCACTTTATCAGATAATCCGAATGGACTATTTCCAATAAACTTCACTTCGCTTCACTTCTTCACCTCACCTCACTTCATTTCTGTAATTATGAGACTTGTTTCAAAGATGAACAACTTTCCAGTCAAGGGTGAACAATTTCAAAATTGCATTACTTGGAGTGAGACTTTAATGAGACCTTCTTAGATGAAGAATGAATTTGTATTGGCATATTTTGGGGCCAAAACATTTCACCTTCAAAACATTGTGCTACTTTTATCTATTCAAGTTTACCACAAAGTATATTTACGATATTTCTTCTCTACTTTTCCTTTAAAACAATAATAAGAAACACTACAATAATAAGAAACCCTACAATTACAACATTTAATTAAAATTACCACATTGAATTAGTAAACTACTGGCTAACAAACAAAAATCCCAAAAGGATATTGATGCTGGGCAAATTCAATCTGTCATTGCTGGGGTTGGGATCAGAGGCAACTCAAGAATTCATGGCTACCATGACTCTCATGGGCCTCTCCAAGTCCTAATGGGCCCAATGCAAACAAGGGGTAACATGTTAGATCTGATGTTCACACTGAAACAGATGAGATGTAATTTGTTGTGGGGGGCATTTCTATTGGCACTTTGTCATGGAGTTCTCCTTCAGAGAGAATGAATCAAATAGGCTGGTCTACCAAAGCATCTGATCAGTGGTGGTATTCAGCCGGTTCTATTTTTTTCAGGCAAACCAGTAGTGGCGGCTGTGGGAGGCTCCACCCACCTGGCCGGATGTCATCACCTCCCGTCTTTTATCTTCTGCGCATGCGCGGAAGGCGCACGCTCACATTTGCAAACCGGTAGCGAAGATAAGTGAATACCACCCCTGCATCTGATGATATAGACCAGGGGTGTCAAACTGGCGGCCTGTGGGATGGATGTGTCACATGCAGGCCATGCCCACCCCAGCTCCATGAAAAGGAAAAACACTGTGAAATAGCAACGTGATGTGGCGAGTTTGATATCCGTGATGCAGGGGGGAAATTCACTTACCTTCCCTACTGGTTTGCCATTGTCTGTGCATGCGCAAACCCTTCTGCGCATGCACAGAGGCTTAATATGTCGCAAAAAAGTGACATCATGATGTCTGTGCAGGTGGGTGGAGCCTCCCGCACCTGCCACTACCGGTTCACCCAAGCCAGATAGAACCGGCTGAATTTCACCCCTGCCGTGATGTAGACAGAAGCAAATATAACTTTGGAAATGGGAGTGCACGACCTTTTAATTCAGAGGTTATAAATAAAACAACTACGAAAGTACCAAGATAAAGAAAGAGACTTAAAATAATACTATCCTGATTCTGTAGGGTATGAGAAAGGACAGAGGGAATCTTGAAGCCTCTGTCAGGCTTCAAGATTCTGTTAACTGTAGAGTCCCAATAGTCCTTCTTGGTCTGGCCTACTTTGAAGGGCTTACAGAGGAATCCAATGAACTTTCAAAGGAGCCAGTTTGGTCTTGTGCTTATGGCTTCAGGCTAGAAAGGAGACTGTGAGTTCTAGTCCTGCCTTAGCAATGAAAGCTAGCTGGGTGACCTTGGGCCAGACACTTTCTTTCTCAGCCCAACTCACTTCATAGGATTGTTGTTTAGGGGAAAATAGGCGAGGAAAGTGTGTTGGATACTTTATTTGTAAAAATAAGGTGGGAAACAAACAAGCAAGCAAGCAAGCATTTGGAGAGTTTTGTAACGATTTCTAGAACAGCATAAGGGTTTGTGGGAATGACATTGGGGCATGGGAGGAAGAGCCAATAGCCTGGACCCGTGATGGCAAACCTATGGCACGCATGCCACAGGTGGCACGCGGAGCCATATCTGTGGGCACACGAGTGTTGCCCTAGCTCAGCTCCAGTGTGCATGCGTGTGTCGGCCAGCTGATTTTCAGGCCTTCCGTTCCCACCAGAAGTTGGGAAAGGGGCCATTTCCAGCCTCCGGAGGGCCTCCGGGGTGGGAGGAGGCTGTTTTTACCCTCCCAAAGCTCCAAGAAAGCCTCTGGAGCCTGGAGAGGGCAAAAAACAGGCCTACCTGGCGCACCGTGCCATCGCGTGCCAAAAGCGGGGAAAGCATGGGGGGTGGGGTGCATTGAATTGTGGGAGTGGACACATGCACACGCAACCCTCCCAAGCTCCCCACGATTTTGGCACACGATGGCAAAAAGGTTAGCCATCACTGGCCTAGACAATGGTCTGATAAATGAAATCTGAGCCCAAAGAAAAATGGGTGGTAAAAGCATCTCAGAAGGGACCCTCCCTAGTTTTCAGGACCAAAAAACTGAAGGAAGAGAGGAATCCTTTCAGACTTGCAAGATCCTGTTAATGTAACCTTACAATAAAGAAACACCTAGCAATATACTGTAGCTATGCTTCTTGTCTGGGCTACCTTGCAAGGCTAACAAACAGTTTTATCAGGTACCTAGTCTACTGGACTTCTGAGTATTGATGCAATTAGACCTGAGTGGTGTCTTCCTGTCTGCCAATCCCCATAATATATTGAAGATTTGTGGGGATTGAATAACAGGAGAGATTTTGATGGTGTGAGGTTAAACAGAAAAGCAATTATGACTAGCACCATGTTAGTAAAATGGCAAAGCACCACTATATCTCTGCCCTTAATGCATCCTGGGACTTATTGCAGTCCTGGAACCAGTGAAATTTGGGGGCTGGGCAGGGGACAGAATGTATCTGCCCTCAGTGTGGAAGGGATTGCCACTCTCGAATTGGCCTTTTTAGTCACACTAGATGCTGTTTTAGGACCTCTTTCCAGAGCACGATACCATAGTCTCTTGAGACTGAAGGATGCCATATTGCATCCATAGGTTCCAACCCAGAGGGACATTTTAGAGTAACCCAACCCCCATTAGTTAAGGCTGGATCTAAAGGACCAACAACAGGCCACACTGACAATTTAGCAAGCATTTAAAGTTTATCCAGATGCCAGCCAATTCCAAGATAGTTACAAGTTTCCGCCTAGATGGGGTTGACCTTCCATTGGGGTAATCTTGGAGTCATAGACCTTGCTAGAAGAGCAGATTGAGGGCATGGCCAAGAAGGGATTTGGCCAGCTTTAGCTAATACATTAGTTACAGCTTTTCCTGGAACTGGTGAAATTGCTAGATTACTGCAACTCATTCTACCTGGCCTTGAACAGATCATCCAGAAAATTTAATAATGCAAAATGTGGCTGCCTATTTATTAGCAAGTTAAATTTGTTGCTGCCATAAAACACTAGTGCTATGTGAGCTTCCAATGTTGTGTCCCTATCCCACCACCTCCAGTGACATTTAGGAAGCTTATAAAGACCTGGCTGTTCCCAAAATACATCTGAGCATCTTTATGAGAGTAAGAGATGAGATTATTGAACATTTGTTTATGGTGATGATTTGTTGTATTTTTGCAGAATTTGGGGTTTTTTTTACAAATCATGTAGAATCAGTCCAACTGAAAAGCATGGAAGTTATTGTAAATAAATAAACACTGAACATCTAAGAATAAGTGAAAAATACAGAGAAAATTGATTTCAGATTCTATTATTCCATTTAGCAAGTCTAAATCCTTATGTTCAATGATATAGGGCAGCTGTCACACATAATACCTTCTAAATGTGTTGAATGTAATTCACAACACTTTCAGTCAACATAGTGAGGATTTCCATGACATGCCTATTTATGTCTACATTTAAACTCAAAGCAGATGTTGCCTTACAGGGGGAAGAGAGCATGGAACAGAAAAAGCCAAGTTTAAACCATGTAATGCTAAGCTACGTTTTTTGCCGTAATGTGTGAAAAAGCAAAACAAACAGAGAAAGCACAATAATTTGACATTTGCTACATAGAACCAAAAGTCATTTTTTTTACCTGCTCCACCACAAACTCTCAACAAAGATATGGGCACCAACTTTAAGATATGTGGACTTCAAATCCCAAAATGTTGCCTGGGGAATTCTGGAAGTTGATGTCTACACATCTTAATGTTGCTAAGTTTGAGAAACACTGTTCTAGGGATAAAGGGAGCTGCAGCTGCCATTGGCTTGGGCCAGAGTTGAAAAATATTGAAAGTTCATATTCTTTCTCTGACACTTCCCTTTTCTCCTTGCAGGTACGCTTTGTTTTCTCCTACACTACTATATTTCTGACACTCTTTTCTCTCTATTTGAAGCAATGGGCTGTCAAGAAGCATATCTCTTAACAAAAACCTGAACAAATAACTAACAAAGAGCTTTTCAGATTAAGTTTAGGGTCATATAAAAATAGGTTAATGGGCCCACCCCAACCTAGAATGTAGGAGCTTCTCAAACTCAACCGCTGAAGATAATTGCAGACAACTAATACTTATTTATTGAAAGAATCCAAGTATGATCTTATATCTCTCATTATCATCTCGTTGTACCTCTCTAGGAAGACTTACATCAAGAATAATGGCTTAAAAACACTCTTCAACTAGGCCACTTCCAGCACAACATCAGGCAATGCAATTTTAGCAGCAGCCATTGCTGCTAAGTGAAAGCCACAATCATTGTGGCTTTTCTTGTATTGAATATGATAGCTTAATTCCCAATGAAAGAAAGATTCTACTACAAAATCTCATTTCCTTGAGCTTTATCTCTCACTCAATACAGACTGTACCACACCCGAGAGATGAACAGGACACAACATTAGTCAAGATTAATTCTCTGGCAAATTCAATAGTATCACTGATTAGCAGGCCTGTTTTTACCCATTATCTGAAATGTAATTCTGAGGTCAGTTATGCTTTTGTATGATTGTTAAAAGATGTATTTGCACTGAAAAAAAGTTACAATAGGAAGCTTGCTTGCTAGATATGTTCAGTCAGGAGCCCAGGGTGGTATATGTTCCTTTCTCTTCTTCCTCCTCTTCCTGATATATCATGGCAACAACCCTGAAAAATATATTGGGTTGAGAGAGAGAGAGAGAGAGAGACAAAGAGTGACTGACCCAAAGTCAGTCTCCCAATGAGTTCATATTATCAAGGTTCCAACTGACAAACCAACCAAAGTAAGCACTGTCGAGATGATCCAATCTCTTATTGCAAAACTTTATTGAGTACATCATTTTGGCACCAATTAGGGCAAAACCTTGGGTGGCACAGCGGACTAAAGTGCTGTTAAAGTAGCATTTAGCTGCCAGCTGCCTGCAATTACTGCGAGTTCAAATCTCACCAGGCTCAAGGTTGACTCAGCCTTCCATCCTTCCGAGGTGGGTAAAATGAGGACCCGGATTGTGGCGGCAATAAGCTGACTTTGTATAAAAAAGAACACCGCTGGGGGGGAGGGCAAAGCCCTACTAAGCAGGTATATACAAAAGTATGAAGGCTACTGCTTAACACATTGTAAGCCGCCCTGAGTCTCCGGAGAAGGGCGGCATATAAATCAAACCAATAAAATAAATAATACCTACATAGAGGTTGATGTTATCATTGCTTAAAGTTCCATTTCTCTATGGGTATTTTAAATGTAGAGGCATCAATTTTCTTTAAGTATTTCTGATCTTTAAAAAAAAAAACACTTAAAGATTGGCTGAGAAAAAAAAACCCTGACTAATAGATTTATGTAACAAGAACGGAAAACTTTGGAAAACTGTCACTTGCATTATAAACAAATATAATAAATTGGAGCGGGAGAAATGATATGGAGAAAATTGATAACACGTTCTCCCTTTAATGCTTTTAGTTTAGTCTCCTTGGATGAAAGGAAATCTAGTTAAATTTAGCACATATAAATTAAACAAAATTAGCTGGCATCTCATTTCAAAAATGGGCCATTGCCATATACTGCCTGCTGGTTGCTCAAATTATGTTGAATAATATTCTTCAGCAATAACGTATATTAAGGCTATTCAGGCTGCGGATGTAGGATCCTTGGAACGAGAATAAATCTTTCATTTCAAGGTCAGAGAAAGGGCTCCGATATCAGAACAAAGGGTTAGCGAAACCTTTTCACCATTCCTCTGCATCAGTCACTGAAAGCGGTTCTCAGCACTGAGAATTTAACATTAGGGAAAGAGAAAATTAACTATGACAGAGGGCTGGCAGCTGTCATTGGCAGAAATGTATTGTGGTTCCACCCAGAAGAAACTTCATTTCACTCAGAAAAAAATTTAGAGCACTGGTTGCTCAAAATGAAGGGAAAAACAAAGCACCGCAGGTAGTCCTTGACCTACAAGCATAACTGAGACCAGAATTTCTATCATTTTAAGCAAGGTGATTGTTAAGTGACTTGTGCCCAATATTACAGTTTTTTTAGTCATGTTTCTGTAGAAAGTTAGCACCCATCCCCGTCCTAGAAGAATGAAGTATTTTGAGAAATATTTTTAAAAGGCAGGATAAAATATTTCCCCTAAAAGAAAAAGAAAAATCTTAAGCGAGACAGAAACTCAGAGCCCCAGCTCCCTCCCCCCAGCAGATATTTTGTGCCCATTAACAAAGACTGGGCCATTCTATCTACAAAACAAAGACCTTCAATTCCAGGATGATGGGATTAAGACCCCTCAGGACATAATAGGATTAACCCACTACTGTCTAGCAGCAGAGCTCACCACATTGCACAATCTCCTAAGGACATTGCATCACCCTCCAAACTTCAACCAAACCTTGGAGCTCAGACAACCTACACAGCCAGCTATGACCCCCTACAACAGACAATAGAATACATGTTCTTGCACAGAAACAGGAAGCTCAAGTGCAAAGCCCAAGAGAAAGTATAAAAAACCCTCACTGTCAACACCATGTGGTCAGCTGCACCAGAACCGCAAACATGTGGTCCTGTTCATCAATAAAGGGACCCTCTTTCCAATCAGCCGCCAGCCTCCATTTTGTTTCCAGTGCCTTTCTCCCGGCTTGGAATGGAAGCAAATAGATATTTCTTCCCACAGTTCTTAAGTGAATTACTGCAATGTTTAAGCAAGTCAGGCAGTAGTTAAGTGAATCTGGCTCCCCCACACACACACTCCTTGACTTTGTTTGTTGCAAATAGAGATACGATCCTTGGATGCTGCAATTGTTGTAAATACAGATTTGTTGCCAAGTGCCTGAATTTTGATTATGTGACTATGTGGGTAAGCTGCAATGGTCGTAAGTGTGAAAACCAAGTGTAAGTCTTTTTTTTTTCAGTGCCACTGTTACTTTGAATGTCACTAAACGAAATGTTTGTAAGTCGAGGATTACTTGTATCACAGAATGGGATGGAAAGCCATTTGTATTTCTTTGCCAGCCTACATTATCAGGACATAGGGAATTTTCAAGGCTTTAACACGTGAATCTTTCAAGACAAAGGATTTGGCTGCTCTCCTGAAGAGGCAAATGGTCTAATTCGATGTTCTGAATCTGTACCTGAATCAAAATACTTTTATGATTCATATTCACACTTCTCCAAATTTTCAACGCAGCTCTACAGCCAAAATGTGTAATCAAGCTCCCTACATCTGGAAGGATATGCACAAAAGTGCAACTATATTAGGGAAAATTGGCAGAGAAAATGCTTCTGTTGTTACAAATTTACCTATAAAAATCACTAGAATTTTCACATCATTTTCAAAAAGTGGGAAATGAGACAGAAAAATCAGAAACAAAGCCAACTAAAGCTTAAGTGATTCATCTAACCTTACCCTTATGTGGTATAGGTGTATTTCAGCACAAAAAAGATGTCAGCATTTTTATGATACCCTTAAGAATAACCAGTAGATTATAGTGAGGATTGTAGTAGAACATAATAAGGATGGATAGCAAGTGACTAAAAGGTTCACACTAGACTTAACTGTGGACCGCATAAGATGCAAGAATAAATCATTCAGGTGCTAATGGCTGCAGATTGGCTGCTCCACAGCTTACAACTTTGATGAATGCACAGATATTGGAAAGTTATCCCATGGATTTCCTCTATAGATAATTTGATAATAATGGTCAAGATTAAGAAGGCATTTACCATCCTTTCAAATGTTAGCCTTGGTCATAGCTGAACTTTCAAAATATTAGCCCAAACAATGTGAGGGACTTTATTAAGAAGAAGAGTGAACTATTCTCTCTCCCTCCCTCCCTCCCTCCCTCCCTCCCTCCCTCTCTCTCTCTCTCTCTCTCTCTCCCCTTTTCTTTTTGTTCTTTCTTTCCTTTCTCTTTCTTTCTTTCCTTCTTTCTTTCTTTTCTCTTTCTTCTTTTCTTTCTTTCCTTTCATTCTTCCTCCTTTCTTTTTCTTTCTTTCTTTCTCTCTCTCTTTCTTTTTTTCTTCCTTCCTTCTTTTTTTCTTTTCTTTCTTTCTCTTTCTTTCTTTTTTGAAATTTGAGCAGTGGATGCATTTAAGAGTTTGGGGCTCCTAAATACCATTAATATTCCATTAGCCCTTATCTACACTTGAGAAAGTGTACATCCTAAACCATCATTTTTCTTCATCAGTAGATCACCAGAGTGATGACTTTTTGCAATATAAAATAATTCAACAACCGTGGAGGTGGGGGTAAACAGTGTTCAAGTAACTGGTGTTAAACTGGAATAAAAACTATAAGCGAAGATGGCAGCCGGAATGCAATGAAGAATCTCAATTTTCTTCTTCTCTACCCTTAAAATTCACTCGGTCTCTCCAGTAATTGAAATGTCCATCCCTGGCTAAATTATTAAGTATTAATAGGATGGTGGCTCTGAGACTTTTTAATATAGGCTTGGTCTTTCAGGATTTGCTATGTCCTGCTTTTATAGACCATTCATTTGCAACTTTAGAAAGGGGGACTGACACATATGGCTAGTAGGCCATACATGTGACTAGTGCATTGCCCTCAATTATGAAATAACCTGAGGTTTATTTATCAATGTAGGCAGTACAATTTTTTTTTTCATATCTTCCACAAATTTATCGCCATGCCTGATAGGTCTTCTGAAAAAGGTTTGCTGTGAAGGATGATACTTTTTTGTAAAAGAAAAAATCTGACAAAAAGTATTTTAAGAAGCAAAATTCTCACTATTAAGAGAGCACTAACTTTGTCTATGCTATTACATCACCAGTATGGTGGTGTGTTTTGTTGGGTTTTTTTTTTTTTTTTTTGGCCACCCACAGCCTTCCTCCTATGTACCAGCTGTCTCCTGTTAATTTTTGGAAGTCCTTCATTCTCTCCACTTAAATGGATATAAATATAATCTGTGTGTAAGTATTATATCACTGTGCAATGGGAGGGGTATCCAGACTCTAAATAGGAATAGATGAAAAATGGATTCTCTCAGAGGTGTAATGCAAGTTGCAAATCTCTCCTCTCACCTCCATTAATCATCTATCTATCCTTCTATCCATCTACCCATTGAGAAAAGCTATACATGCCAAAATGAGTAGGTTTTTTTTTTTAGAAATGTACATCGTGGAGGAGAACAACACTTCTGTTTTAGTCTGTTCTCATTGTTTATTAGCAGCCTCTGATTAACCTAAGAAAGTTTTAGCAACCAAGTGAGGTCCTTCATTCATTTTAAAGTGGAAGAGAATCATCATACGATGCTCAATTAGGCTTTTAGTCACCAGAAGAATCATCTCCTCCATCTGATGCTGAACAACAATTGCACAGAGGTTTCAAAGGGAGGAATTAACAAGGAAAAAATAAGTGAGATTGGGGAGAAAAAGTCTACTTCTTTTCCTACTTGGAAAGTACTATATTTTTCTGTTATGAGACTTTCTTTTTAATTTCAATATACTAATATTGAAGTCTTCGGAGAGGGGCGGCATATAAATTTAATTAATTAAATTAAATTAAATATAGAGACTTTAGGTTTCTTTTTATTCTTTTCTTTCCTTGCCAACCAGTGGCAAGCTCAATGAAACATATTTAGCTAAGACAACTTGTACAAAACAGGGGTTCAGTTTTAAGAAGTTAAAAATCAGTTTTCTGCAGGGACTGAGACGATCTATCACGGAGAAGAATAGCGAAATCTGCAAACTGAACGTTTGAAATGTACAAAAGAGATGGGACACGCCACAAAAAAAGTTTCTTTAAAAAAGGCTAAAATAAATACAGAAAGAGTTCCTTAGCTGGTCATGTCAGTCTTCTCACCTAAATTTGTCCATCTACTGCATTTCTGTGCTATAAGACTATGTCACATGGGGATAGATTTGACCTCGGCAGTATTGAGATGGTAACTCATTGTGAACAGGGACACAATGTTTGAAAAGACACTTGACACACCACAAAGCATGTTTCCCAACACTTCCTTTACCTGGAGGTGCATTCCACACAGTATCATCTATATGCAGAAGTCCATTTTATCTAGGAAAGTGAAGGACTGCAGCTGTCCTTCTCCACTAAATAGAAGCAGGGAGCCATGCCACTGAGGAACACAGGAAGGCAGCCTTTATCAGTGATGTTATTTTGAAAGTGCTGTAACTTTTCTGCTCTGATTACATTGCCCCATGCATACCCAAAAGTTCAGAGCTTGTGGTTCAATGTCACTTTCATTCTTTTGGCACTTTTGGGTGGCACTTTCTCTGCAGAAGACTATTGATTATTCCATATTTTTTTCTGAATCCAGAGAGACAGATTTTTTTCTCCCTGCACAAAGAAGCAGTGAGGTTTAGAGAAGATGGCAAGGTATTTTTTGGGGGGGAGAGAAGATGCCTTTTGAGTAAATCCAAGCCTAGCAAATCTGAAAAAACAAGTAAATCTTAAACAGATTTCTAGCCCATCTTCTTAATGAGCCCACTGCAGCAGTGATGGAATGCTGCTGGTTTAACAACTGGTTTGGTGAACACTCGCTTTGTGTGCCCAAGGCGCTTGCGTGCAGCACTGAAAATGGAGTATTTAGAAGCTCAGCTGCTTACCTTCCAAGTCAACAACAGTAAGTAAAACAGTGAGGTGCGGGGGAAGGAATCAGCTCTGTTGTGTGATTGAGATGAGCTACAAAACAGGAAATAAAGGACAGGATAGAGCTGGGACAGGTGGGGGGGGGGGCAGCTGATTGTTGGAGCTACCAGTTTGCACGAACCGCTTCGAAGTGGCTGAATACCACCTCTGCACTGCAATCATGTAATGGAATGTGTGGATGAACTTGGAAAATTGGAGGTGAGACACTGCCTAGGAAACAATCAGACAGGAGAGGGAGGAGCCTCCAGTGGCTTAACAATCAGAGAAAGAAACTTAGGAAGAAGCCACCTAATGGATCAAGCAGTTAAAAGTGGCAGTGGGAAGATAATAACTTCAGTTTTGTAAAATTTAGCATAGCCTTACAGTACAATAGAATTAGTTCATCTAGTTGTGTTTCCTTTCTTGTTTGTGGGAAGGACAACAAATCATCACAGTGTCTAAAAGCCCCCAACTACCAAACACCTCCTTCTAGTCTTCATTTCACTTTGTTCTTCAACTTCAAAACTGGCATAATTCTAATAGACCAAGGTCATCTGAGACAGCAGAAATTAGATACTAGAATCTTGCCAGCCAAATGGGTATTGTACACGGCTTTTTTAAAAGAAAAAAATTGAAAAGCAAAGTCAGACTGGGGTGAAATAATCCAATCCTTGTAAACCACAGACGTCATTAGTATTTTACAGACTGCATTAGTCGTACTAGTGAGAAACCTAGCTGCTTTGCTGTTTTGGAGGCAGCCTTTATGTATTATGCTTTTAACTCTCCACTTAATCCTAAGGATTTAGCATTAGCCACAGCAAAAAACTTCTGTTTGTTATGACTGACCTCCAGCCCACTTAAAATAATAAAGAAGAATCTGCTGCTATGCAAAGAATGGGAATCCTGGAATTTGAGAGAGAGAGAGAGAGGGAGGGAGGGAAGGAGGGAGGGAGAGAGGGAGAGGGAGAGGG
>WNWU01000006.1:1350627-1367229 GCA_012654045.1 Ptyas mucosa
ATCTATCTATCTATCTATCTATCTATCTATCTATCATCTATCTATCTATCTATTCTTCTATCTATCATTTATCTATGTGTCATCTATATGTCATCTATCTATCTATCATCTATCTCTATCATCTCTATTTCTTATCTATCATAGCAGCACATTGTTCTCTGTCCCCCCCCCCAAAAAAAATATCAATTGGCTGCTGGTTACATTAACTGCAGACTAACAGCCTTTCCCTTCTAATATCTAATCTCATGACAAAACAGGCTCTGCATCATGTTTTCCCCCTGTCATGTCTCCACACTATTGTCTTCCTTTCCTCCCCAACCTCTTAAATAGCCCTACTTTTTCTGATGTTAAAATCATATGCTCCTCCTTATTCTACCTCCTAAGATGTAAAAGCAACTATCCTTGCCTGCATACTTTCCTGCTGACTCACAGATGGTCAGACAGCCCTTTAACTCAGTGAGGAAAGGTCAGAAAAGAGCCAAGAGCAGGAAGAACTTTATGCAAGATAAGTTGAAATGTTTGGACAAACCCAGGTTGATGTGCAAGGAAAGCTTCCCATTTTGCAGCTCCAGAGTAATGTAATCTCCATGCTGCCCTTCACCATGAAACAGGACCCCATCTCCCTGCATGCTCTTGAACTTCAGGGAAACCACGTCTTTGAAGGTGCTCATCAGCTTTTGATTGAATCTGTAGAGGAGGGAGCTCCTCCCATCAAAATCTGCAACATCAGATTCTGTAAGGAAAGAAAGGAAGCATTAAAATGGGGGTTCACAGGCATGGACACATATACATATACACATACAAACCCATATACTAATATTAACATATAATGTTAATTGGTTTTGTGCTTTTACTTTACTCAGTTTGCTTTCACAGGCTTTAATGGAATGCCTTATTTTGACTTTGTCTGCTTCCCAGAGTTTCCTTGGAGCAATGGGTGGCCACTAAATGGAATTAATAAATAAATATCACGAATCCAGAGTGCATCTTTGCAGATGCCTTTTAAACAGTTACACAGAATCATGTCTTTATGTTTATTCTTTTGAGCAGAGTAAAGTAGTGTCTGTGCATCTTTATTATTTATTTAGATTGTTTATCTTACCTTCATTACTTTATAAGTAGCTCAAGGTGGCAAACATAGAACTAATACTCCTTCCTATTCCCCCCCCCCCCACACACAAACTTGGAAGGTGAATTGGGCTGAGAGAAACTGACTGGCCCAATGTCACCCAGGTGGCTTACATATAAGACTAAATTGGTTCTGACTAGGACCAGATACCTTACATGCATGCGGGACTAGAACTCTCTGTCTCCCGGCTTCTAGCATGGTGCCTTAACCACTAGACCAAGCTGCCTTTCCCTTTATATTATAATTCTCAAGAGAAAAGCAAAGAGGAATGGAGGCTTTTAGGGTAGGACTCATTTTGTTAAAGTGACAAAACTCTAAGGAAATACATTCCTGGATATTCTTTCAAGCCTTACTTTTCTTTTAAAGCAACTGAACAAGTTTTGAGGGCTCAGAGCTGCCCTAGACTCTTGTGTTTCACACCGTGGGCCATACTGTAAAACCATCAGAAAGGAGTGGGTGGAGTCCATCTGAAGTTAAATGGGCTTTAATTGGCTTTTAGGAGAATTTAAAAGTAATTAAATAGAAATAACATTAATGCTCAGCTAAGTGGCAACACTTAGCTGAATATGGGTGATCTGAATACTAAGCAAGATCAGACCAGGTTAATACGTATCAAAGAATTCCTGGGCTGAAGAATAGATTGGAAAGTTTAAAAAAAAATCAGAAAAAGGCAATGGTAAACCACTTATCTAATGTACAACACACATCAGAGCTGAAGGCAAGGGCAAACTACCTTTATGTTACTGCCAATAAAACAGCATGAAAGCAGACATCAAAAACGGAGTTTGACTCGAGGGTGATTTTACCTTTAATATGATTACTCCCCATAAACGTAATAATTTCTCCCTTCTGTCACATGAAAAATGGCTACACCTACTAGGATCTCCATGGGATATCTCCAAGGCTTTCAATGTTATGAGTGACCCTTCAGCTTCAGGATACACACTTCTACTTTTTTAAAAAAATGTAAATAACTACACAGAAAGATGAATTGGCTCGGAAAAGCCACATGGCATCTATATGGGCTGCGGCCTACATAGCATCACATTAAAATAAACCTTTCCTTAGAGGTAGATGAACAACTCTATGCAATCCTTCTAAAGCACTTTTAAACTAGAATTTCAGTGTTTCGTTTTAAATCCAGCATTCAGCATCGCTTGCTGGGTCCTTTCATAATATTGGTAATCTTGTGTTTTGTAACAATGATAGGAAGCGTTATATACACAAAACTTCTTTTAAGGAAGGGAAATTTGAGAATACAATTTTTTTCTGGCCCTCATTCTTGGAAAAATAACACAGCAGATTTATTTTTTTAAAAAAATTGTCAAACGAGGAGACAGACTCTTCCTGCCTCTGTCAGAAGCTGCTGGGCAGTTTTTATTTTGGGAAAGTAGCCTGGAAGAAGTTCCGGAATCTTCGAGAAGACGAATATTCTGATTTGTGCTTGGGGCACTGAAGTGATAACAGAACACAGTCTTGAGTAAAAGGTAACACACACACAAAACGCATATACCAACTAGATGCTTAGTGTAAAGCCAGAAGAAGAACGGAACAAGACAGAACACTTTATTGGCCAAATGTGATTAGACACACAAGGAACTGTTTCTGTGTCTGATTGTTTTGGCATGCTATACTCTGTAGCAACATCCTGCGGGGAGGAATTGAAACAGTTTATGTTCAAGATAGCCAGTGGTGGGATTCAAATAATTTAACAACCAGTTCTCTGACCCAATGACTGGGTAGGCATGACCTTGGAAGGATGGAAGGCTGAGTCAACCTTGAGCCTGGTGAGATTTGAACTGTCAAATTGCAGGCAGCAGCAGTCTGCAGAAGTAGCCTGCAGTACTGCATTCTAACCACTGCACCACCGTGGTTGTGGCTCAACTTTATTTTTTTCCCAATAACCTCTCCAACCTATTGCCCTCCAAATGTGTCAATTCCTATCCTGGCTGGAGTTTGTGGGGTTGAAGTACAGAATGAGGAATGTTGGGATTTACTATAATCTAATTATATAGTATGTAGCTGAACCTATGGGGTATATAGACAGCTGAACTGGAAATACAAGTGCTAGTAAAAGGCAAAAAGGCATTTGAGGATGTTGAAGGAAATCTCAAGGTACACCTTCATTTTTTTCTTTCTGGATAGGGATTTAGGCTTCTCTTCAGAATGAATCCTCTTCTCTTATCAACAAACTATAATAACTAATGGGATTGAAACTTCAGGATGAAAAGTGTACATACAAGAGTATTAAAGAAGGGAAGATATATTGGCTGTTGGACCAAACATTCCATACCTATGAAAATTATGTTGCCTTTACTAAATTTGGATGGGGGAGAGAGCTCATAACTTCTGCTCAGAACCAAATATGATGCCACACTTTGCTTTTGTATATACACAAAAGATTGAGTTTTTATTAAAGTAATAGTTTTTAATGGTCAGAGGTAAGAATTCCAGATAAAAACACATTAAAATAAATTAAATAAATATGAACCAGGTTAAAAAATATATCACAATTAGTGATGGATTCAAAATAAGATTTTTTTTTTAAAAAAAGACATTTCTGGAATACTCATTTTAAAAAGTTTCAAAGTAAGATTTTAATAACTTTTGACTTTTAAGAAAACTATAGTATTCTGTGTATAAAAACTCAAGTCAATTCAATAAAATCTTCCAACGGTCACTATCAAAATGAATTGCATCCAACACAATCAACTTGTTACCCAACCCTACACTTTACTTTCTTGTTGACTTTCACTGGCCTATTCTGCCTTCCCCTTGATATTATTACATGCTTCCCTTATTCTAAATATTTGGGAATCTTAGCACTGTAAATTCAGTGCTAAGCTATATTATTGCCTGAAGCAGAGTTTAAATGTCCCTTTCTGTTAGCAAAGTCAACACTTTTAAAAGCCTACAGGACATTCAGACATTCTTGCCTCCATCTGCATTCATAGTGCACCCTAAAGGATATTGCTTTACCCTTATATGTAACAAAGTCTACTCTGATTCTGAAAAAAAGGTGGTTTTAGTTGGTGTGTGTGTATGTGAATGCAGGGGAGACGGTTTGTTAGTCTTCGTGATAGTCTAGTTCTGGTATTAACCAACAGCATCCTTGTGCTTATTATATTATAATAAACCATCTGGCTCTTTTTCCCAATCACTTTTCTTTTTTAAATCCTATTTCCCTTCACCCCATGCTTCATACTACCAGAAAAGCAAAGTGATTAATTGGTAGGTAGATAATGCCAAGCAAGAGGTCCAGACAAGGTGGAAATAATTCTGCTGATCTGGCATGGAATAATTTGTTCATTTTTGCATCCTACTCACAGATTCTAGTGGGAGTTGTCAATTCTATTTAGGCAACTCATTTAAGACTGGGGAAAAAGTGTTTTAATGAACAGATTTAAGTTCAAATAAGGTTAATACCAGCACTTTATCACACTGGGTAACCTATTCAAAGGTAATTGTTAGACAATTGCAAATGACACATATTTGTGCAGAAAATTCTCAGACAGATTGTTCCTGCTTAATAACAAAGTAGAGAGAAGCCACTCTTGAGTGGAGAAAAAAAAATCCATGTAGAAAGTAGCGTAAAAAAATTCTCTGTTACTTGGCAACAACCTACTTTGTATGTACTGGTCATTCTATATAGAAGGCATTTGTGGAATAACATTATCACAGAGTAGGTTGGAGGGGAGGCCACTATGTGGCATCTACTCTGTCAAAGATATAGGCTCTGTGGATGAATGAAATCTTTTGTAAATCCAATGGATCACAGCCAAAGCTGGCATTCTAACATCTAAGAATCATCAGTGGCAGTTTGCATGACAACAAATAATTGGCTTTTATTTGAGCATAATAAAGAATCTTTCTATGTCAGAAAAAATCACACATTTTTCAGAACCCAACAAAAAAAAAGTGTAGCAAGGTGAAATCTTGTCCAAGCCCAGCTTGACTCCCCATTAAGCAGCTTGAAGGCAGAAAACATTCTGCAAGCAGGGAAGAAAAACAGAGGAAGTTCTTTGAATCATTTCAATACACCATTCAGAAGGAGAAAGCGGCAGAGGGAGCCCATAAGCATGCTGTTTGATCGATGTTATTTCCAGGCACATATCCTTTAGAATATGCTTAAACCATTAGAATGCAGATGGGAATAAGGGAGGATTTGAAGGGGAGTGGTGCAGACGGGACAAAGTCTGCTCCATTCTTTTGAATCAGAACAAATCTCTTGGCTGACATAGCAAATGATAAAGGGTTGTGAGCAAAAGCAGATTCCTGCCCTTAGAAAAACTGGCATTAAAAAAGCTGAAATGTACTGTAAGTACTTACACAATTTACAAATGTGGATGGATTTACTTGTTCTACAACATATGTAGCCCAGAGTTTTATACAGAACAAATGTATAGTCTGACATAAGGAAAATTATGGCAAAGCACTAATGCACATCTAGCAGCCTTATAGACAATAAAAAAAAAATCAAATGCATACATTGAAGTTGATGTAACTTATTTTTGAGTAGAGCATTGCTTTTTTTGGCCAATCCTACAAAGGGCATAAAATGCTTAACCCTTCTTTAAGATTTAAGTCAGATCCAGGCCAAGCCTCTGATGCTTTAAATTTACACAAGTTTGTAAATCTTTCTCCATCTTTGCACCTCATAAGCTAGAAACCAGAACTTATAAAAGTAACCCAACATTTTAATTACCCAATGCTTTATTAAAGACTGTCATGTTCACAGAACTCAAATAGAACCTTCTCCAATGTAGATTTTTTTTCCAATCCTCCTCTTGAAAAAAAAATGCAAGTCCAACATTTTCATGGATGCTGTGGAGAACTGAAAATGTTGATTGATTATGTGCAATAAAATCTAGTATTCCTGACTTTAAAAAAAAATGTTTAAAAAATATGCATGGTTTTTTTTTTTTGCTTGATCCTAAACAAGCAGTGGAATCTTTCCTTGGAAAGATTATATGATGCTTCTGCAAATCTTTTTTTCTTTCAAATCATCTTTCAATTCTACCTTGTCCCTGTTCCAATTTCAACCAAATTTGAGTACAAGTAACCATTCATTCAGAGTTACAAAGGCATTGAATGAGCAGTGGTTACAACTGGTGCTCAAAATTCTAGCTGCTTCAGCATTCCTGCAACTACCATCTGGGCAATTCCAGTTATTATTCCATTTATGGAATAAATGGAATAATGGACTGGACTCGAACAGCACTAAAAACCATGGATAGGAAGACTACAAAAAGAATGACAGTGAAACATGTCCTTCATCCATGCCACAATGTTCACAGACGCTATTTACTAAGGACTATAGGTGGATAAATCCAGTCTAAACATTTAGCTGACTGTGACTATGCATAATAATATAGCATCTTTAAATATTTCAAATGGGCACCAGAATAGATTTTCTAGGAGAGCTATAGGTAAATAGAAACCTGAAGAGATATTGTAAACCTTTGATTAATCTCAGGCTTTCAAATATTGGTGGAACCAGAAGAAGACCTCTAAAGATCACCTTCAACTATGAGCAGGTTTATATGGGCTAGTCCTAAGTGTCATGGTGCATAGGGCCAGGAGAGTGATTTGTTTAATTTTAAGCTCTTGTCCAAATTCATATCCATTTGCCCACACTGGACTTTGACTGGGAATTATGGGATCTTAAAATCTAACTTATTTGGAAGACACCAGATCGAAGAAAGCTACTATAAAACATTCTCAATTCCTAGACAAGAATCAACATCTTAGCAGGAATCTATCAAAAACTCCATGCTGTTGATGCATGGCCTGTTCACTCTCCCTTCCTCTTTGATGCTCTAACCTTTTGGTCTCCCCCATCCAACCAGAAGCAACCTACTCTTTGCAAACATATACACTGATTGCCAGAAAGGACTTCTAAATATTGTATAAGGTGAGGATTGCACACAGCACGAGAAACATGGATGGGCTAATTCACATTTTATTCTTCTCTTCCTCCAAAGAGGCTGTATTCCATGACCTGCAAGGCATCCCTGCAATGTCACTGAGTTTAGCATCTGAGACCTCTATTATGCCAAAGAGCTACTTAAGATACTTGTGCAATTATCCTGATCTTGGTAGTTATTTCATTCATTTTTCTATTAACCTGTGTTCTGAAGATTTAAAGTGTCAGTTCATGAGCATGTATCCCCAGTACATTAATTTTACCTCCTGGCATGAAAGACAAAGCTGGTGAAGGGGGAAAGAGAGAGGGAGGGAGGGAGGGAGAGAGAGAGAGAAAGAGAGAAAGAGGGAGAGAGGGAGAGAGGGAGAAAGGGAAAGAGAGAGAAGGAAGGAAGGAAGGAAGGCAGGAAGGAAGGAAGGAAGGAAGGAAGGCAGGCTGGCTGGCATATTTGTTTTGTCAAAAAAAAATGCAATTTTTTTTTTATCCTCTGCTGTTCAGCAGTCCCCTCCCTACCAGTCCCCAAAGGGAAATGAGGCTTCTTGATCTGAAAGGATGGCCAAGCCATCATTGGGTTTCATTTTTTGTCCTCTGTCCCCTCCATCTATTTCTCACTAGCCAGTTTGCAGAATTTATGCTGGACTGAACCGAGCCTTTTTAGACCATTATTTATTTGGAGAGTACAATCAGCATTTGAAGTGTGGCTATAAATCTCATTCTATTTAAACAGAAAACAATACATATATATACCCTTGGTCAGCAGAATTTGCTGGTGATATGCTAACAAGACCTTTTTGAAATATAAGATAAACTGTTTTCCTTCCTGGCATCCTGAACAATCAACTTTCCATTCATCTGCAGATGTCATCTGATATAACTCTGGTTGTTCATCTTGTCATCATACCCAGATTGCTATACAGAACCAGGTAATAAGTGCTTTATGCATCTTTATTATGTATAATCTTACTGACCAAGTTTCCCACCCTTTTTTTTGTTTTGTTTTAAAATTAAGAGATTGTTCTATAAAAGGAGATGGTACCAGGTAGGGATTGTGCCTCTATGCTCACATGTAGAATAATCTCTAATCCTATGCCTGAATATTTTGTCATAATAAACAAACCGAGAGGCATGTGGCTTCTTACGCCATTATTATTTTATTTTATTTTATTTTATTTTATTTTATTTTATTTTATTTTATTTGTTACATTTATTTGCCACTTACCTCACCATGGGCCTACTCTAGGGGGCTTACAGTAATAAAAAGGAAGAAAATGAAAGGAAGGTAAATAGAACATAAGTAAAATAATAGAACAATAAAATAAAGAGTGAAAAAGAAGACACTGAAAATACATCAATATGATAACAGAGAAGAGCAATAAAGTTGATTAGGGAACTGGAGGCTAAAACATATGAAGAACTGCTACAGGAACTGGGCATGTCCAGGTAATGAAAAGAAGGACTAGGGGAGACATGATAGCAGTGTTCCAATATCTCAGGGGCTGCCACAAAGAAGAGGGAGTCAAACTATTCTCCAGAACACCTGAGGGCAGGTCAAGAAGCAGTGGGTAGAAACTAATAAAGGAGAGAAGCAACTTAGAACTAAAGAGAAATTTTCTGACAGTTAGAACAATTAATCAGTGGAACAACTTGCCTGCAGAAGTTGTGAATGCTCCAACACTGGAAGTTTTTAAGAAGATGTTGGATAACCATTTGTCTGAAGTGGTGTAGGGTTTCCTGCTTGGGCAGGGGATTGGACTAGAAGACCTCCAAGCTCCCTTCCAACTCTGTTATTATATTCTATAACCAAAAAGGTAGGCAGGTGGAAAGTAGAGCATAAGAGAGTTATGTAGCATTAAATGTGGATCTGCTTGGATAAAACAACATGGGTCATGGAATCAATAAGACTTACATTACTGAAGCAAAGAGGCTACTCACTGCAACAGTTTTGGTGGACTTGAATTTTTTGGGGCCAGCACTACTAGAAGAGGTTCTCATCAACCTTCAGATAGTGACAAGTGCTTGCAGGATGGGCAGCTTCTTCAGCATAATCAGAGAGGCTTCCAAATTGACCTCCTCTAATACATCTGTATTAGATGTATTAGAAAAAATTAAATAATGTATTAAAAAGGGGACAAGGTGACTCAGTGGCTAAGATGCTGAGCTTGTCGATCAGAAAGGTCAGCAGTTCGACGGTTCGATCCCTAGTGCTGCATAATGGAGTGAGCTCCTGTTACTTGCCCTAGCTTTGCCAACCTAGCTTTGCCAACCTAAAAATGCAAGTAGAAAAATAGGTACCACCTTGGTGGGAAGGTAACGGCATTCCATGCATCTTCGGCATTTAGTGATGATAGCCACATGACCACGGAATCATCATCAGACAACGCTGGCTCTTCGGCTTAGAAACAGAGATAAGCATCACCTCCTAGAGTTGGGAATGACTAGTACGAATGTGCGAGGGGAACCTTTACCTTTAGTACATCTTTCCCCAATTTTTCTGGCTCTGCAAACAGGCAGCAGCAGCAAGAAGGTGGGTATGGTTTCACCACAACTGCATATCACAAGCTCACCCACCGCTGCCAGTTCGCAGAGCCGGAAAGATTGGGGACCTAAGCCATTAAACTATCCTTTGTTCACATGTTACACTACCTGGAGTTACACAACTCATCAAGCCAACATTGAACACTATGATATTGCATTATATGAATCTGGCCTAAATGCTGAAATCAGTGGAGTTGCATTAAAATACTTCGAAAATATTTGAATCCAGTGAATTCTGCCTATGCTCAGGCAGCATGAGAACAATAATCAGAGACTTATGTATAAAGAATGATTCATATGTAGGGCTAACTAAATAATTGATTTATATTGTAAGCCGCCCAGAGTTATCTTGTGGTAAAATGGGCAATGAATGAATGAACGAATGAACGAACGAATTCTAAAGCTGAAGAGAAATAGTTTTTACTGTAATTTGCACATAAGACTTCATTGTGTCCCTTATAATAAGCATTTTGAAAACTCCCTAAAATTGCACTGTTTCCATTTTTTTTCTTATAGGAACATTGTACCTGGAAATTTATTTCCTAACTAATTATATAGCACTTTAAAAAAAAAAAAAAAAAAAAAACCTGGTATGAGTTAGAGAGGTGCACCCAATGAAACCTGTGGTTGTGATTTTACCCTGTGTGTGCTAATGAGACACTTAATTCCTAGGCCTCTTTTCCTGGCTTTGATCCTAAACAAATGGTTACTTCTTGGCAGTCATCCAACAACACTTCTAATTAATTCACAATCAGGTTTTCATTTTATTCCCATGTCCAGCTCATCACTTTTCGTTTTGGGCTAATGCACTAGAGGTTGGAATGCCCACAAATGGCAGCAGGCATTCCAAAAATCTTACAGGCAAGAATTTCAGGTCCAGAAATGTTCAATAGAAATATTTTACCCAGGCAGGGAACAGTGCTGCTATAATAAGAGAGTTGTAACTATTTAATCATTCAGAACATATTGCACCTTTTACTGCAAATCCATGTAATTCTCCTTACATAGGGAACAATGGAAAACTGGCAAATTTGATGACGGTTATTCTAGAATTTATGAACTGTTCCACTTAATCTTTATATTGGTTCATTACTAAAGCTCCACAAAAGGGATGAACTTTGGACTCAGAATGGTTCAGAAAATCACAGGAGCTCCAAATCCAATCTGTTTTCCATTGATGTCTCTTTTCAAATAAGACTGAACATCATTTGGGGCATTGTACAAATTGCTATCTATGCTTCTACTTAAATTGTGGCAGATTTTGTAACTACAGGTAGTCCTCGACTTAGAAAAATTCATTTAGTGACCTTTCGGAAGTTACAATGGCACTGAAAAAAAAGTGACTTATGACCGTTTTTCACGCTTACAGCCATTGCAGTCTCCTCATGATCAAAATTCAGATACTTGGCAACTGACTCATATTTATGACCATTGCAGTGTCCTGGGGTCATGTGATCACCTTTTGCAACCTTCTGACAAGCAAGGTCAGTGGGGAAGCCAGATTCCCTTAACAACCATGTTACTAATTTAACAACTGCAATGCTTCACTTAACAGCTGTGGCAAGAAAGGTCGTAAAATGGGACAAAATTCACATAACAAATATTTCACTTAACAACAGAAATGTTGGGCTCAGTTGTGGTCATAAATCAAGGGCTACCTGTTTGATATAGCTTTTTTATCTGTGGTGAAAGAAAGTAATCTTTAAAAATATTTATTGGTGAAAAAGCTATTGGTGACATTCTAGGTCCGTGATGGCGAACCTATGGCACACATGCCACAGGTGGCATGCGGAGCCATATCGGTGGGCATGTGAGCTCAGCACTGACGCACATGCGCACACCGGCCAGCTGATTTTCAGGCCTTCTGGGCCCACTGGAAGTCAGCAAATGGGCCATTTCCGGCGTCCGGAGGGCCTTCGGGGTGGTGGGGAAGGCCGTTTTTGCCCTCCCCAAGCTCATAGAAAGGCTCTGGAGCTTGATGAAGAGCAAAAAAACCAGGCCTTCCAGTCCCACCAGAAGTTGGCAAATGGGCCATTTCTGACCTCTGGAGGGCCTCTGGGGAAGGAAGGCTGTTTTCACCCTCTCTAAGCTCCTAGAAAGTCTCTGGAGCCTGGGAAGGGAGAAAAACAGGCCTACTTGGCCCACCGGGCCATCGTGTGCCAGGAGCAGTAGGGAGCGGGGGTCACGCATGCATGCACGTGGGGCAGGACACATAGAATTATATGTGTGGGCATGCATGCGCACAACTCCCCCCCCCCACACACACACTCCTGTCACGCAATGGCAAAAAGGTTAGCCATCACTGTTCTAGGTAATAGTATTTTTGGTAAACACATAGAGGAAAAAGTAAAAATTGGCCAGAAAAATGCTGGAGGAAAAGTATATACAGACAAGAGAGTGAAGATAGGGATTGATCAAAACTTGCTACTGAAGCTAAAATTAGTGGTGGGACCACCTGGCCAGCTTGTGATGTGCTCTGTAAACTTGCACAGTAGTATCTTCCTTACAACTTGAATTTCAAAATTGTCTCCAAACCTTCAGCAGAAAGAAGATGATGCTCCTGGTATATGCTAGGATACATTTCAATACTTACTGTACGAGCATCCAAAAGCTTCAACCCGCAGACCAATATTTCCATTCGGGTTCCATGTCACAGGCACAAAGCGTACAAAGCGAGCTTTAACAGAGTGAAGGAATTTGTGCTGGACCACACTGTCAGCATTGACATTGCCTTGGAAAACCTGCAAAGAAGAAGAAGGCTGGCTGTAACATAGCGTTTAGGGGGGATTTTTAACGAATAAACTCTGTGTGCTGATTCATTTCATCCCAGAAGATTCAGTTCATGACAAAATAGTAGCCCATAGTTCTGTAATGCAGGATGCAATTATAGCTTCTCTGATAGGTAACTGTCCAGCCTCTACTTACACGCCTTTAGGATTCAGCCTCTTCCAAGGCAGTTTGTTCCAATTATCAAACAACTCATAATGCGAGGAAATTTCTTTTTATGCTTAGCTACAATCTGCTTCCCTGCCATTTATATTCCTCGGGGTTAGACTTGCTCTCTAAAGCAACAGAGAATGATTTGAAAACCACTATCGTTATCTATTCTTAAGCTTTTATTTTCCAAGCTAACAAACCTCAGCTTCTTCAGTGCTTGCTTCTAGGACGTGGTTTTGAAACGCCCATTTCTCAATGTGTTTCTTGAGAAAGACATAGACATAAATATAGACATGCTGATTTACATGTTTATAGACTCCAACATTATCATATAGATAGATCAACGCCAAATAATTGTGGGGTTTTTTTTCTCAATCTGGATACTATATTTTTGCAACCATAGTCCCAAAATATAGTAACTTTTTAAACACCGGTACTAGTACTGGTATTACTAGTAATGTGTGATGATCAAAGGTGGCAAGAAAATCTCTAATGCCTAGATACAACCAGAGGTCCTTGTAAAATCTGCAGCTAAAATGTAGTTTTTAATGTTACAGAAGGAGAAAACATTACATGTGTGGGTATTGATCATATTCATTGAATTTAAATTCAATATGGGATTTGCTTTCATACCCACTACCTACTTATATTTCCTAGACATTCCTACTTGGATTATACACATATATATACCAGGCTAGGCAAAAGGGCAACTATAAACTTTGATCAGAAAACATTGTGTGCTGTGGCTCTAATATCCTCTCTTGGAATTCTACCAATTTCCTCTTGACAAATGTTCTTTTACCTGGCCAAGACCATCCCTTCCTATTATCTGCTTTATTTAAAAAAAAAGAATAATGAAATTGTTCATTGGTATGAAATGATATCATGATGAAAATACTTGAGATCTTCAATTGTCTTTTTAAAACAGAATGTAAACACATGAATGGGTTGACCCAACTAAAATCTACCAGACTATTTTTTTTTTTGCAACTCCACTTTTCACTTTAGAACTTAACATCAACCATTAAAAGAGACCATATTGTTGTTATGCTTCCCTTTGCCCCAAAACTAAGAATTTATCTCTCTCGTGTGTGTATGTTTGCTTTTTTTTTTTTTGTGAGCTGCTGTTATTTACATCACCTGGGAACTAGAGTGGAAAGAAGGTAAATGGGGGGACAAAGATTAATATTTTAAGCATCAACCTCTGGCTTAAAGCTGTAAAATGCAAACAGAAAAGATGTAAGTTGGCAGAGACACTGAGGAATGGGGAAAAGCAAAAGTCCCCTTTAGAAAAGACAGGCAGTTCCACAACTGACAGTCAGTTCCACGAGGCATCATAAATTAAGTGGCTCAGGCTGATGTGGAACTTTCAATCTCACTTGATGCAAGAAGCCTCAGGACAGCTACCCCCAGCATATTTAGAGATCTATATTAGCTAGCTACCACAGTGACTGTGGCGATTATCTTCTTTCCCACTTTATTAGGTAGGTAATGGGGTAAGGTTTGAACTGTACATGGAAGGAAGCCATGTTGGTGCACACTTGAAGGATGAGATAATGAACTGGGATTAATTACTTTCCAAGGGATTTTTTAAGAAGTAAATGAGGGGTTCTTATCTGCCAAAGTCTCAATGATAGCTGAAACAAAAGAAAAAAAAGAAGTTTGTGAGTTGTATTGCAGAAATTTTCAATTTGCACTATTGCATTTCGAAAGTAAAAAGGATCAAATGTGAGCCTCTGCCCAATACTGTCTACTCTATAATTGCTACATAACGATGCCAAACTGAAATACAATGCCAACTGCACTCTTGAAAACATAGGATTTGGTGCGCGTACCATATTTATGATTTTTGGGAAAACAAACTTACCATGATGCTTCCTTGAAAAAAAAATGACTGTGAGAATCCAGTTCATCAAATTTTGTTGATGCTGAACTGCTAAAGTTTATTACAATATGTTTTGAGCAGATCTAAAAATTCAGATCTTAGGATGAATCTTAAGGATGAACATACATCTCATTATGCAATTTATACTAAGATAAGATAAGATAAGATCAGATCAGATCAGATCAGATCAGATCAGATCAGATGGACCCTTTTCCATGTATGTATTATTGACGATATCTGGTCATCACCATTAAAAAATGTGTGGGTATATTTGTGTGTGTACATGCAAAAATGCAGGTATAGAAGTGGGAGAAAAGGAAAATAAATTAAACATAGAAGTAATCCACCTGCTTCCTTTTCTTTTCTCTCTTGGTTTAGAAAACTGTATCTTCTGGAGTGGAATGTCTTTTTGACAAGAATGTTCTGTAACATTTTGAATTTATTATTATACCATCAGGAGAAAATATTTGTCAAGTTATCCATTCTATGCTGACTGGAAAGATGAGAAGGCTCTCACCTCTTATCTAAATTCTGTGAAAATACTATACAAAAGTAATGCCAACTTGGAAGCAACCAATCAAAGCGATCACTGAGGAAAAACTAAATCTGAGGTATTATTTCTGGAACTTGCTTTCATTTATTTTTGGGAAAGTGAGCAAGATATATTCAAATTTGGGGTTAGCTGAGTGGGTTTTAATTTTTTTAATCTAACCTAAGAAACTGGCTACTCTTCACATATAAGCAGAGAAGGTGACCTAGTCTACTGGGGAAAATAGTAGAGGATAAGATACTGCCTTCCACATGACTGCATTTTAATTGCAAGATTCATTCAAACAGAAATACACCTATCAAGAGCAACTAAACTGTCTACCTTCTCTCTTTAATGTTTGAAATAAAATATGGCAAAAAATATAACTAAGTACTTTCCTATTGCAATATTTTAGGCTGGGCTGGGACCAGAAAAACCAAACTTTAATTCCCCATTCAAGCATGGAATTATCACAGCTTTTAGTTAGTCCAACCTATTTCACAAGATTGTTATTTTAGGGGGGGAAATGGGAAGAGATCTCTACATGTCTTACCCTGAGCTCCTAGAAGAAAGTAGGGTCATAATTTTATTAAATAAATAAAATATATCGACTGACTGCAATGCTGCCATGACTGGTTCCTTATTTGAGACATCGTACTACACCAAAGTGGTTGAACTTGAATGGAAACCCCACCCTCCAGCTGGTGACTCAACCAATGATTGCAAAAAATCCTGTTTTGCATTCTTCTCACAAGCTCTGGCTGCCTGGATAACATGTGAATTGATTTCTTGGATTCTCCTTGCCTCCTGAGAGTTCTTCAGACACCAGGAAGCCAGCCTGAACCTCAAACAAAACAAAACAAAACAAATCCAAGCTCTTTGTAAATGATTGTAAATGATTAAAGTCAAGAATTAATCATCTATGGGGATTACTTGGGAAAATTCCATTTGGCTGTTGGATTGATGGCACACTCCTCCTCTCCCTGCCGCATAACCCATTCTCTGCTCTCTACTTGTCTTTTTTTTTTGTAATCATATAATTATTTTTCTTGTGTTTTTTTTAAATCATTGTTTATTTTATTGCTCTATTGTTTTATTTCTGTTCACACACTTTTCATTTTTTTCCTTTTTATTGTTGTAAGCTGCTAAGAATAGCCTTACATCAAGAAAAGTGACAAAGAAATTTAACAAATAAATAGTAAAGAAAGAATTTATTGTATTGTCCAGTGCTAACTTGCATTAATTTCTCCTTAGTTCTAGGTTGCTTCTCTCCTTGATTAGTTTCCATCCATTGCTTCTTGTCCTGCCCTCAGGTGCTTTGGAGAATAGCTTGACTCCCTCTTCTTTGTGGCAGCCCCTGAGATATTGGAATACTGCTATTATGTCACCCCTAGTCCTTCTTTTCATCAAACTACACATACCCAATTACAGCAATCATTCTTTATATGTTTTAGCCTCCAGTCCCCTAATCATTAGCTGAAGAAGAAATTATGAGAGGGCAAAAATTCATGTTGTGCATATCACTGCTTGTTCCCAATGAGTACAGATATCAAGCACCCTGGTGAATACTAGAATAGAATAGAACGGAACGGAACGGAACGGAGCGGAGGGGAGCGGAACGGAACGGAACGGAACGGAACGGAACGGAACGGAACGGAACG
>WNWU01000006.1:1380702-1403231 GCA_012654045.1 Ptyas mucosa
ATCTAAAATCTAAAATCTAAAATCTAAAATCTAAAATCTAAAATCTACTAAACTGGCACCCATTAAATGGCACCCATTAAATGTAGATAAAGGTGTGTGTTCTCTGCAGGAATGCAACAAAGAGCCAGAGACAGTTTGATATCCCCTTATGGATTATGTTCTACTGCAAGGAACAAAAGGGAGCTACTGTTTCCCAAATTGCCAGGAGATATTACATATATTTAACAGTTTACAACTGATTTTTTTTAAAAAAAAAATTCTGAGAAATCTCAAATGATTGATTACTTCGATAGAAGCCAAGAAGCCAGACAGAACACAGAAAGATGGAGAGCAAAAACAAATCAAAACTACTATTCATCTCAGGATGTGAACGTTTCAGTCCTAGATGTGATTGGAATAAAAATGGATCTTCAGTAAGATTGTATTGTGATTCCCTGCAAGGTGCTGTCATAAATGTGACTCAGCCAGAAAAGCTGCAAGGGCAAAAGGTAGAAGGGCGGATTTCTGCTATTTGTCTTCCCTGGGATGTCTTTCAGAAAATAACATTCACCATCACTGTTGCAGTAGGTGACCCCCCTGTTTGCATTCCGCAAGGAAACATACTAAACAAGACCTGCGCCCTGAGCTGAAAAGAGGTTGGTGACATAACATAAGTGTGCAGCTCTGGGCTGGATCAGGAAAGGGATCATATCCATGGCAAATCAATTCATTTACTCCCCTCTACTCAGCACTGATGAGATCACATCTAAAATAATAAGTACAAATTAGAGTACCACAGTTTCAGAAGAACCATTTGTTTGTTCAGTCACTCACTAATTTTCATTCATTCATTCTTAATTTTATATGTCTGCCCATTGCACTATTGAAGTAACTTTGGGCAGCTGGTTATTGACAGGCCAGAGAAAATTCAGAGGAAAAAGCAGAGATGCTGAAGAACTTGAGACTATGATGTATGACAATAGACTGAAGAAACTTGAGAAGCTTCGTCTGAAGAAAACTTAGGAAAAACAAGATGGCCCCATTTAGAGATACAAAGGGAAACCATAGGGAAGAAGGACAAGAATTATTTTCTGTGGCACAGAAGCTAGAACTAGATATCATAGGTATAGATACTAACAACAGAAGATAAGAGCTGCGATGGCGCAGTGGTTAGAGTGCAGTACTGCAGGCTGATCACCGGCTGCCAGCAGTTTGGTAGATTGAATCTCACCAGACTCAAGGTTGACTCAGCCTTCCATCCTTCAGAGGTTGGTAAAATGAGGACCCAGATTGTTGGGGCCAATGTGCTGACTCTGTAAACTGCTTAGAGAGGGCTGTAAAGCACTATGAAGCGGTATATAAGTCTAAGTGCTATTGCTATTGCTATTCACTGCAGCTTATTGAAAGTTTGTTTAAATATAAGGAAAAAAAAGACTTCATTACAATAACATCTGTGTAACAGTGGAGTAGTTTAACTACACCGATTGTGGGGATCTCCCTTTCTGGAAGTGTTTAAGAAGAGGCTAATTTTCAAAAAAAAACAAAAGGTGTATGCCATATATTTGAAAGTAGATATGCCTTGCAATAAAGACACAGTTGGAGACCCTGCTTAAATATTCAATTTATTTTCCATTTCTGTTCTTAAGTGCTTATGTTTATCATTTATTTTATTTTATGTTTATCATGTATTTTACCACTATTTTTTGCAGCTTCCAGATCATTTCTATGCTGCCTCTGTAAAATGTTCTGATTAATTATTGCTAATACACAGGGGTGACATTTACAAATGGATCAATGATAGTGAAACTGCAACTCCTCTGCTATTAAGACAGTGACTAAAGGCTGGGGTGGGGGGATATAAAAAAAAATAAGTTTTCCTGCAGCTTCAAGATTTTCCACTGACATGGAAGCCAGGTGCAGAAAATAGTAATCAAGATAAATCAAGTGCTTCTTATCTAAACTTCTGTTTGAACAATGGATGACATTTATCAGGCCTATGCTGTTATCCTATAATGCATCTGCATACCGATAGATGATGTTAATCAACTGAGATAGTCACTTCGTAGCAAGAATAATGATAATCACAATCTGCTGCCACTATTAAGCAAATGCCTAATATGATAAGAGCCAATGATGTGTGGTGTGATTACAGACAATTGTGAAAACAATAGGAAATTTCATACCTCTCCAAAATTAATCAAGGTACACATTTAGACATTAGACAGACAAATATTTCTGAGAACTAAATTTCCATTATGGACTTATTATTAATGTCATTGCTTATTTATTCATTGTTCCCTGTGGGCCTTGAAAGTTTTCAAGGTCCGTGGAGTGATATATAAACTTAAGTGAGATGACTGAACATACTTAAACATAAATAATGGCAACTTTGCAATCTTGTTCCATACAAGGAAGTAATGGTTCTGCCAAAGTTCAACGTTCAGTTCCCTGGATTGGAACTTCTAGGCTATTCTGAATTGAGTGCAACATGGATCACGCTTATCTTGGTCAAGGTTCTTCAATACCGTCCTTTTCCAATTAAAATGATAGCGATAAAAGCAATGGTTGCAACTTTCATTATGTCTGAAATAAGTACAAGACATGTGCACTAAAGAACTCAAAGCCATGACAAATAAATGGAAGCCTTATATTTTCCAGAATCTATGAAAGGCTTCAACCATTCCTTTTCACTGCTTTGCAAAAAGGCAGTAAAAAGAAGCAAGTAAAGAGATGGGAGCCTTCAGACCTTAATATCAGTTTAGCATCCCAAAGGTATTTTTTTTCAAGAGGGAACTGGACTTCCTTGTTTTTCTTTGAAGACATTTTGCTTCTCATCCAAGAAGCTTCTTCAGCTCTGACTGGATGGTGGGGAATGGAAGGATTTATCCTCCTTGCAGACACCATCCAGTCAGAACTGAAGAAGCTTCTTGGATGAGAAGCAAAATGTCTTCAAAAAAAAAGCCCAGTTGCCTCTTGAAAAAAGCACCTTTGGGACAACCATGACCTGGATGACTGAGAATCTCCATAGACATCCATTTAGCATCTTCATGAGAAGCATCCCAAAACCAGGAGATTGGAATTAGCCTGATTTTAAAACTAGCTAATTTTATCTCATCCTTGGCATCAAAGGGAAGTACATTCATCTCCACAAGGCACATTGCTCTCACAGCATCTTCGCTTGATAAAAATACAGCTTAAAGCTTCAAAGAAATATTATGCTTTATAATGATAACAGACCAACAACAAGAAGAAACCCAGACCCAGTTTAAATACTGTCAGATTACCTGCTATTGCTTTCCCCTTTAAATAAAAGCTGCCACAGTTTCAATCAGTGTCTATATGCACCATTCACATACTTTTTAAAAAGCTGGGTCAGATGTACCGGGCTATAGTGCATCAGACATTTCTTCAGAAAAATACTGAGAAAGCACTGCAGACTTTATTCATAGTTCTCTCTGGAAATTTTATTTTGAATATTTGGAAGGTGACTGAATAACAGCAAGTGACAGCTTGGTTGTAGGAGCAGTGTGTCTAGTAGTAGGGACACTGCAACCATCATAAATATGAGTCAGTTGCCATGCATTTGAATTTTGATCGTATGACCATAGGGATGTTGCAACATAGGTGTGAAAAACAGTCATGTCACTTTTTTTCAGTGCCATTGTAACTCTGAATGATCACTAAATGAACTGTTGTAAATCGAGGACTACCTGTATTTGTAAACAAACCTTGCAATTACCAATCAAGGTATTGACTGACAAACTGATGGCAGTGAATGTTCAATAACGATACTAAATGGGGAAGAAAAAACAAAAAACACCAAAATAATTTAATGTTGTGAAGGGACCAAGGCATATGCAGAACACCAAGAGTGTTTTTTTAATACTCTGAACTTAATTCCCAGATAGTTTTAGGGATGTCTTTAGGGCATGCTTAGAAAAAGGTTGAGATGCTGGCCATGATACTGTGATCGTGGCTCCATGAGTCAAGGTGGCGCAGTGGTTAGAGTGCAGTACTGCAGGCTACTTCTGCTGACTGCCAGCTGCCTGCAATTTGGCAGTTCAAATCTCACCAGGCTCAAGGTTGACTCAGCCTTCCATCCTTCCGAAGTGGGTAAAATGAGGACCCAAATTCTCGGGGGCTGGCTCTGTAAACCGCTTAGAGAGGGCTATAAAACACTGTAAAGCAGTATAAAAGTCTAAGTGCTAAGTGCTATTGCTATATGTTTTATAAGTGTGATACTCATGAAAATGGCAAGAATTTTGACTGTATCGTTGCAGCAGCCCCATCTTGATTTTTTTCAGACACCCCTGGATACTTTCAATATGGTTGCACTATGATTGCACTCACACTGGGCATGGCATAACACATTACAAACTAATCAAGCAAGTGCAAAATGGAGTACATTTCACTTCCCTTAATTTCCCTTAATCCCCTTTATTTACTGAAAATATTATTGATTTCTTTTCAGGAACAATCTGAAATGACTGTAGAGAAAGTATTGGTCATTGTAAGATTTTTCCCCTCCTTTATTCTCCATTCATATTCATGTATTCACAAAGAATAAATCACCCTGGCTATTTCTCATCCATAACATTGTGCTTTATTCATCAAAGGTGAGAAGTAAACTTTGGTTGCAGTTATTAATTCTTTCCGGAACAGGTGCTGTTACAGATGCATCCAGTCAAAGAAGTGGCATTACAACTCAATTACCTACAAACTAGCACCACTCCTTCTTTAGCACAAAGGGACGAGATCCATGTTTTGGGTTTCCATTTTAATAGGACTAGCAAATGCTGCCAGTTAACAACAAAATCAACAGGTACAAGCTGGCAGATAAATATTGGATGACACACAACAAAATGTACAATCCGACCGGGTATAATGAATGTGCTAAAGGCAGGCATCTAATATGCTTTATCTGTCCAATTTCATTTGAAAGGCTGCGAAAGGGACTCAGATTAATTTAAAAGGCTTTGCTCTCCACTCCCTGAAAGAGCAGACTTGGAGGTATAATTCACCTCTTACTGAAGCAAATTGTAATAGAGTTCTCTGCAGCTTTTGAGCTGTTGGAACTCACATGAGATATAACTAATGCATATCTGCATAATAACAGATTGCTGTAATATTTCTCAGTATAATTCACAATTAAGTGAAGTTGGTTGTATGGGAGTGATATAAGGAAGGAGGCACAAACTCAGGAACATGTTCGTATGAAACATAACAGAGCAGCTGAAAATGGAGTAGTGTTCTCTTTCCATTTTCTCTGTGTACATATAACTTTCTCTTAGAGGTATGTAAAATACTCAAGGTTGGAGATTGAGTTGCTTGGGTGGCCAAATGGAATCGCTTTCCAGATCAAACCACAACGACTCCTTGATTTATTGAGCCAAACTGAATGCCTATGAATTAATGCTTCAATGCACATGCAGAAATGGTGTTTTTCAAATCAATGAGAGTATTTATTTCTTTATTAAATTTCTATGCCCATCTTAAATTGGAAGGCCTCCAATGCAATTTGAATACTGAAGCCGAACTGACTTTGTAGGATCCAATCTGAGTTGGTCAGCAGGACCAGAGGTTTTGTCTTCCGAGCTTTTGGACTCGTACTGGAGCCCATCTTTAGGGAATTTCTCTCTAGCAGAGTGTGTGCTGTTCTGTTTGTGGTATTTATACCAGTGGTGGGTTGCCCCCGGTTCGCACAGGTTCTGTAGAACTGGTAGTAAAACCAGTGGGAGGCTCCACCCACTGACACCGACCTCGTCAGAATGCTTCTGCACATGTGCAGAAGAGCGTGCACAAGCAAGCACACGCATGCGGCCCCATTGCGAACCGGTAGTAAAGTAAGTAAAACCCACCCCTGATTTATACGGTACTTGTCATATGTGACTTTTTAGATGTTGATTAGGGAGTTGATGGCTGGCTATTAAGTCTCATTTTGACAAATTGATTTTAACAAATTCAAGTTCAGATTGAATGGGACTGGCCTGCCCAGTTAAACAATCTATTTGAAAAACACAATTTTTGCTTTTCTCTAGTTGCTTCCCCAAGAATAATAATGACAACTTTCAATATTTGAAAGTTTTTTGCACTTTCGTATTAGCTCTATGAGGTTTTGCAACAGTGCTTTAGGAGTGAGGTTTTTTATTAATCCAATTTTGCTTTTTTTAAAATGGTTTACTTGTATACTATAGTGGTTTTGCTTATCAGCTGCTTTTAAATAGTGGGATGTTTATTTCTGTGATTGGAACTTACAACTATTCTTAACTCTGCACCCAATTCTCCTGATTTGTCTTCTTTTTTTTAAATCCCCTTATCTAAAACAATAAACTATATCCCTGTTATGAGCTATTATTGGGAGAGAACATGGCTTACTTTGATATGGACAGGGCAAATATTGTTTCAGGGTCTGTTCCCACAATTTTAAAAAAAAATCAGAGAAGAGTTGTAGCAGTGTCCTCTATAGCCATTCATTCTTCCCTTTTCCCTTTTTGGTCTTGGTGGTGTTCACCCCGATTCTGGGGAAGACTTGGAGGGCAGGTATGTACAGATGATACCCTTATCTCTGGGTACCCGCAGGGCTCTGGAAAGTCCCCAAGGAAATACCCAATGTCCTGAAACACCAAGGACCACCTAATATCCCTAAATAACCTCCATCTTTGCTAAGAACATCTTGATACTTTATCTAATGTTTACCAGCCTTTCTGGGTGATTCCTGTATCTCTTGTATGCCAGCTCAGCTAGGTGGAGTATAAGAAAAGTGTAAATATGAGAATCTCTGTGTATTTGAAGCTTCCTCTCTTTTAGAGAAGGCTGTATTTGTTCAGCTGAATAAATGCATAATCTAAAAGTGTCAGAGTTTCTTGCAAAAATCAAATCCAGAAGCACACACACTGATTCAGCTGGATTCATTAACTTCTTTATATACACAATAATACATGAAGTAAGTTTACAATACCAACAGCAGATTCAGGGTTTCATTTCAAAAGAGCAGACAAGCATGCACAGACAGCTTCACAGCTCAGAGCTTAACACACACTGGTTTTAGTTTCATTTCTCCGTGCAGAATCAGAAGCTGCAGACTAAGACACACCCTAGGCTCGAGTCTGTCTCAGCTCCCAATTGGCTGATTTAGTTGCTATGCCTATTCATTGGCTGACCTTGTTACCATATTTTCCCAGTCATGAATATTCTGACAAAAAGGCAATCTCTGGTCCTCTGTATCTTTTTGCCAGCCATACCAGTGGTGGGTTGCCCCCGGTTCGCACCAGTTCTATAGAACCAGTAGTAAAACTGGTGGGAGGCTCCGCCCACTGACCCCGACATCATCAAAACGCTTCTGCACCTGCACAGAAGAACACGCATGTGGCCTTGCTGTGAACCAGTAGTAAAGTAAGTAGAACCCACCCCTGAGCCATACCTCAAATCCAACACAACAGTGGTTCTCTAGCTTTACAGGTATTTATCATCCATTTCCTTCTCTTTCTTCTTCTAGCTCACCAGTACTCTAGAAAAGTGTCTCTGCAACTGTTACAAAGAGATAGAAACATCCCACCCATCCCCTTGTGGTTGGGTGGCCTAGAGGACCTCATATCCATTTTGAACGAGTCCACTATTGCTGGACCTTCTTGTAGGCCTTTTGATGTCACACTTAAAACTGTAGAGATTTAATAGCATTCCAATGCTGAGCAGTAAAGCACTAGCTCTAAGATAACCTTCTTATTACATTAGGCTCTATGATTATTTTAGTGCAATTGTTAAATAGAGCTCTATCAAACCCTCAGCCATTCTGACTGTAAAGTACAACTCCACTGGATTTCTCTTCTACATTAGTCATGACAAGTGTAATCAATAAGGCTTGTTAACCTATGATGTGAAAAAGTCTAGGAGACTCCTTTGGCACCCGCTGTGCACAGTGTGAAAGGGCAGTGAGAATGTACCATGGCACTTTACAAGACAGCAATCTCTGTCAGTGTTTTCATATACTAAAAGCCTTGGAGGAAAGCTTTAAATATTGTAATGAGTTGTCTGTCTTTCCAGTAGAACACTGGTCTTCACAAAGAGAAGAAATGTACTGCTAATTTAAAAGTGATTTGGAGCCCTGAAAAAATGCTTCATTAAGATGCTTTTGTTATTTTTTTTATATCACTTATCCATATTTTCTTGCAGATAATTCCTGTAACCAGTTGAGGCAAGCTGCAGAATTTAAACACGTTCAAGCATGTCTTCTAAACCAATTGTTCTGTGTTCCTTCATTTTTCTCTCTCTCTATTGCACTGTTATTTCCTAATATCTAAGGGGCTGCCACAAAGAAGAGGGAGTCAGGCTATTCTCCAAAGCACCTGAAAGCAGAACAAGAAGGAATGGATGGAAACTAATCAAAGAGAGAAGCAATCTAGAACTAAGGAGAAATTTCTTGACAGTTGTAAGAATTAATTGGTGGAATGATTTGCCTCCAGAAGCTGTGGGTGCTCCAACATCGGAGGTTTTTAAGAAGAGATTGGACAACATTTGTCTGAAATTGTATAGGATTTTCCTACTTGAGCAGGGGGTTGGACTAGAAGTCACCCCCCCAGGTTCCTTCCAACTCTGTTGTTCTGTTAAATATTACACTTGAAAGATATTAGTCCTTGAAATTGTGTACAGTACAGAGCTCAATAGAAATCAAGGGAAAGAACATTTTCTCAAATGAAACAATAGATGAAGCAGATAAATGCCAAGGTTAAAATATGACAAATGAAAATAGAAAAATTCTCAAAGGATCCAAATTTAAGTGTTTCTTAAAATAACTGTTCTTTTTCTTTGTTTGCAGATCAAAAAAGGCCCTTTTCTTTCATATGATCCTTATGGACGAAAGATTTTGAAAAGTATTGGTGTGTGGTTATTTTATACAGATAATTAATCTGTTGGAAAATTCATAAGGCTAGATTCTCAGCCCTAGGGATATTTAGCTGTCCCCTTTATTAATCTATATAGCTTTATCCTCTTATCATTATACTGATAGGTTTTCTGTCTCTAGAGAACTGTAATATATACAAGTATTATCGAAAATCCTAAAGTTAAAACTGATTGAATGTTGTAGCATTGCATTATACTCCAAGGAAGAGAAAACAGCTTAGAAAAATTGCAAGGAGACTTGGGACAAAATTCCCATTGCTAATTTTTTATAATGTATCATTTTTCAGAGAATTAATGTGCTGGTAAATGCACTGCTATATATAACAAGTACTTCACATAACAGCATCAGGTACTGAATGTGCAAACTTAATATTGAATTAAATGTCTTAAGAATGAAAGTGATTGTTGTTGAAATAAATCTTTCTTCCGTCTATTGGCTTATGAAGGATCAGTCAGTAAGTGAAATAATATAATGATCATGAATTCATACATTCACAGAGAGAGATTGAGAAGGAGAGCAAGGGAGGGAGAGGTGATGTTTTAGCTTTTATTCTTTCCACATGTTATAAAACCAGTAAAAGTCAGGTGTCTGATAAAATGAAAAGTTTAACAGTTATTGGTCATAAAATCAAAATGGAAAGGCTAGTGGGAAAGTAGTAGAGTTTTCAATCCTAACCTAATTACAAACCAGACCCCCATCACACAGACATGCCCTGTGTATGTTAGTTTTCAAAAGTCCTGCCACCAACTGTACTTAAAAACAGACTGCTGATCAGATTCTGCATACAATTAAAAGTACTGGTTATCCATTATATTTGTGACTTTGGGCCACCCTATTTGATAAACCATGTCCATTCTTACCAGCCTTCCTGGTCTTTAAAAATCTTTCCTGAGAAACCTTTTGTTGTGTTCTGATACATTTTGGCAGGAATTTTGAATAAGGGCTTAATTCCTGATTGGCTGACAGCCCCTCCAAAACTGTATATAAGGAGGGCTGCAGCCCCAGTGCTTTTGCTGAAGTCTCACTGCAAATAAAAGAGCTGTTGTTACTTGCCTGCTTGTGCATTCATTAATTCCCAAGTCACCACATTGGCGACGAAGGTGGGATAGAATCACAAGAGGCGGCCAGTGAGACACGAGCTTCAGCTAGGCGATGAGGCGAACAAGAGGAGGCATACCGAACATGTCTGCCTACGTTCCGCCCAAGCCTTTTGACCCGGCCCGCGAAAAATGGGCTTCGTATATGACTCGGTTCGAGTGCTCGCTCGAAGCCAGCGATATGCAGGGGCTCTCTGCAAACCGAAAAAGAGCCCTCTTCCTGAGCCACTGCGGACCGGATGTGTTCGAGATGGCAGAGTCACTCAGCGAGCCAACGCCTGTCCAGACCGTCCCCTGGGACACCCTGATGGCGACCCTTCGGGCTCACTACGCTCCCGTGCCCTCCAAGTTCGTGCAACGGTACCAGTTCTGACAGCGCATCCAGCGGGAGGGAGAGCCGGTCAGCGCCTATATGGCAAGCCTCCGCAAAGCCGCGACCCACTGTGATTACAGAGATCTAGACGATGCCTTGCTAGAGCAACTAATTTGTGGGGTTCGCGACATGAGACTACAGAGGCGGCTGCTTGCCAAACCGGACCTGACACTTTCAGGTGCTTTAGACGAGGCCAGGGCTCACGAAGCCTCCATGAAAGCTGCGGAAGCCCTGCAGCGCCCCTTGACCAGCAAGGACAGTTCCAACTCCTTACCAGTCCACAGAGAGGATGCCCGATCCAGCTCGGAGGCTGATTCAGACGAGGACGTTTTCCGGATGGAAAAACGGAAAGACTCAAGCAGCCCCCGACGAAGCTGCAGGAGTTGCGGCGGAAACCATGAAAGACTGTCGTGCAAATTCAAAGAGGCCATTTGCAGACGTTGCAATAAGAAGGGACATTTGGCGCGAGTCTGTAGGGCCGCCATGCCCAGAAAAACCCAACCACGTGACAACCACAGCCAACCAGAATCGACGCGCCAAAGACAACCAACCAAAGATGGCGGCACGAAAAACCGGCGCGAAATTCAACCGCGAGACGGTTACAGCACGCACATTGACCAGGCCAGCACGGTGGTCGAGGACAAGGTCTCCACGGTTGTTGAGATCAACGGCAGACCCTGCGAAATGGAAATTGACACCGGGTCGGCCCTTTCAATAATGTCGTGGGCGACCCTGAAGTCAATTCTACCATCGTTTCAAAAAGACCAGCTAGCAAGGCAAAGGCTGCGGATTCTCGACTACCAAGGCAACCGAGTTCCTGTCGAAGGTGTTGGCATGTTTCGAGTGACCTACGGCGACTACGAAAGAACCTTGCCACTGACCGTTGTGACCAGACAACTGCCCAGCCTTTTGGGCATGGGGTGGTTCCGAGCCCTTGGCATGGGCTTCACCGGCGTCCACAGCATGCTCAAGTCACCACTAAAGGACAGTCTCCTGACCGAGTTCCAGGACGTCTTTTCGGATTCCTTGGGCAAGTATGTGGGGACCCCTATTTCCTTAAATATAGACCCCAGCATGCCCCAAGTCAGACTAAAGGCTCAAAGAGTCCCCTTTGCATTACGGCCAAAGATAGGCATTGAACTGGACAAATTGATTAAGCAGGGAGTGTTGGTCCCAGTTGGCCACGCTAAATGGGAGACCCCCATAGTGACTCCAGTAAAGTCGGACGGGTCGGTCAGAATTTGCGCCAACTACAAGTGCACAATCAATAAGGCGTTGCAGCCGAGCGCCTATCCGGTGCCGATTGTGCATCATCTACTACACTCCCTGGGGCCAGGAAAATTTTTTGCAAAATTAGACTTGGCGCAAGCCTATCAACAATTACCAGTTGACAATGCTACAGATGAGGCCCAGACAACTGTGACACATAGGGGAGCGTTCAAATGCACCCGGCTCCAGTTCGGAGTTAGCATTGCTCCTGGGCTATTCCAGAGCACTATGGAGCGCCTATTGCAAGGCCTTCCAGGGGTGGTGCCCTATTTTAACGACGTCTTGATTAGCGCCCAGACCGAACAGCAACTGGGAGACAGAGTTAGGAGCATTCTGTCAAGATTCAGGGAAGTGGGACTAAAATTAAAGAAAAGCAAATGCATGATCGCTGTTCCTTCCGTCGAGTTCCTAGGCTATAGGATCGATGGTGCAGGCATCCACCCCACGGAAAGTAAGGTTAGGGCTATCAGGAATGCGCCCACCCCAAAATCTAAAGCAGAGCTCCAAGCCTTCCTTGGACTGCTGAATTTCTATTCGATGTTCTTAAAGGACAAGGCCACCGCGGCTGACCCACTTCACAAACTTTTGAAAAAAAACGCACCGTGGGTTTGGGGAAAACCAGAGTCTGCCGCGTTTGAGGCTGTAAAGAGACTGCTGGCTGAAGACAGTTTCCTCATTCAATATAACGCCAAATTGCCACTCGTTTTAGTGTGTGACGCCTCTCCGTTTGGAGTTGGCGCCATATTGGGCCATAGACTGCCAAATGGCCTAGAGGCGCCCATAGCATACTACTCCCGCACTCTGTCTAGCGTGGAACGGAACTATAGCCAGCTAGACAGAGAGGCATTGGCCGCAATCGCGGGAGTGAAGAAATTCCACGAATATCTCTATGGCAGGACATTCGAGTTGGTTACTGACCATCGGCCACTACTAGGCCTACTGGCCAGAGACAAGCCCACTCCCGCTGCCCTCTCTCCGCGTATGACCAGATGGACTATTTTCCTGTCTGCGTATTCCTACAAACTGGTTCACCGCCCTGGGCGAGCCCTGGGCCATGCAGACGCACTCAGCCATTGCCCCCTGCCCGAGCTGCTGGATGACCCGACACCGGAGGCCCCTGTCCTATTGCTGGACGCGCTGACTCTGGGTCCCATTTCATCTAGGGAAGTAGCCAGGGCCTCCGCAAGAGACTCTGTTTTGCGTACTGTCTGTGGTTGGGTGTTGAAGGGATGGCCGCCCAAGGTGGACGGAGGGGAGTTTCAAACGTTTGCCAATAAGCGTAATGAATTGTTTATGCAAGGGGGATGTTTACTGTGGGGTGATAGAGTTGTCGTGCCCTCCAAGCTGCGCACCAGGGTTCTGGAGTTACTTCACGAGGGACACCCAGGCATAGTTAGGATGAAGAGCCTAGCTAGGGGCTACGTCTGGTGGCCCAATATGGACCAGGACATATCTCAGTGGGTTGGGACATGCACGCCCTGCCAGCAATCTTGCCCCGATCCCCTGGTTGCCCCAATCCGAGAGTGGGAAAAGCCAAAAGGGCCATGGGGGAGGATTCACATCAACTTCGCTGGGCCATTCCATGGCCAAACATTTTTGATAGTACTCGATGCATATTCTAAATGGCTCGAGATCATTCTCATGTCTTCAACCACGTCCGAAGCGGTTATCAGGGCCCTTCGGAAATTATTTGTCACGCATGGCCTTCCGGATACTCTGGTATCCAACAACGGCCCTCAGTTTACGGCCACCCAGTTCGAGGGTTACCTGGCCGAGCTGGGCATTCGCCATGCCCTCTCAGCTCCTTTCCACCCAGCTTCGAATGGCCTGGCTGAACGTTTCGTGAGGACGGCCAAGGAAGCCCTGTCCAGGCTAGATAATGGTGACTGGCAAGCCAGGATAGATCAATTTTTAGCAGTTAAACACGCCTCACCATGCACAGCTACAGGGAGAAGCCCTGCAGAGCTACTTATGGGGAGGAAACTTCAGTGCATCTTAGACAGGCTCCACCCGAACTACTCCCATGATAGTTTTAAGGGAGAAGTCACCGGTCTGAGACAATTCCAAGTCGGGGACTTAGTCTACGCCCGAAACTATGCAAACGGCCTACTATGGGTTGCAGGAACAATTACTGGGGTAACGGGACCAAAGTCCTACACGGTAGATGTAGGGGTTGACAAAATATGGAAACGCCACATAGACCAGCTCAGGAGAAGGGTAATTAGCGAGGTCGAGCACAACTCAGAAGTCACAGACCCTAACCACGACAACTTCTCTAAAACAGCTAACTCAAACCCATTGCCGAGGGAATACTTATCTGAGAAACCTTGGGTCCAGCGCTGCCCCAGCAAGCCGACACTCCCCACTGGGGATAACCACGCCCCGGATCAAATCCAGGAGGTTCCATTGGCGGAGCCGGGAGAGACAGAGGGTCCCTCCGACCGGCTCGACGCCTCACCCAAGACTGATCTGCGCAAGTCAGCCCAGACGAGAACACACCCAAGGCACCTGCGAGACTTTGTACATATGTAAATATTTGAGTGTAAGTGCCTTCTGGGAGGGGAGGGGTGTTGTGTTCTGATACATTTTGGCGGGAATTTCGAATAAGGGCTTAATTCCTGATTGGCTGACAGCCCCTCCAAAACTGTATATAAGGAGAGCTGCAGCCCCAGTGCTTTTGCTGAAGTCTCACTGCAAATAAAAGAGCTGTTGTTACTTGCCTGCTTGTGCATTCATTAATTCCCAAGTCACCACACCTTTGAATTCTGGATTTTTTTTCTTCCAGTCAGAATAATATTGAGCAGGTATGTCAAACTCATGGCCTGTGGCCCAGATGCGTCATATGCTGGCCATGTCCACCCCCAGTTTAGTGAAGGGGGAGAAGTTATGATATGTCACGTGATGACAACATGTCATCGCAAGTTTGACACCCCTGGTATAGAGGGTTATCAAACTCTTCTGAGTAGATGGACCAGTTTGCTTTTGGATTTGTTTATAGAACAGTTTCTACTCTGTTTTTGGGAGTCCTCTGTTATTAAGAAGCTGTTTCTAAGTTTTAGAAGTCTCTGACAAATAAAAATAATTTAACGGTGATGAGCTTTTAGGTTCAATGGCTAAAGGTTTAGCCTTCTGGTATTTTGACATTTTATCAGCCACTGTGGCTGATATCTTGAGTGGTAGAGAGTATATTGCTTAACACTCAGAGTGATTGAGTGTGTGTTTGTATTTCTATCTGATTTCTAATTAACCCATGTTATGAGATTCCCAAGGAAGCTGGTTCATGATTGGTTCCTTATCTACGTCGACTTCTGACTCCTCTATTTTGAAGACAGGTTCCTGCTTGGCCTGTCCTTTAGTCACTGTTCTTTCTAGTGAGTCTGTTGTAGATTGTTTTTGTTGTTTATTAGCTGAGGTTATTTGGTTCTGCTGGGAGCCATGTTTTATTGATTTTCAAACTCTCCTGTTGAAATTATTGGAATGTTTATGGATCTTGATAGCCTCTCTATGTAATTGTACATGGTAGTTTGATGTGATTACCAGTCCTTGCATATCTTCAAATTGGAACATGTCCAATATGAAACAGCATATATTTCACTACTCCTGGTTTTTCAGGTTGTCCCAGAAGGCAATGCTTTTTATGTTCTTTTTTATCAAGTATTAACACTGCATATTATGGTTCCAAATATATACCTGTCCACAACTGCATGGGATACGGTGGATCCCTGATAACAAGAGTGGCTTTCTGCAATCCCTGGGTGGTTGAACAATGTCTTGAAATTTATTTGTTAACTTGTGGGCTGTTTTTAAGTTGGGTTTCTCTAATAGTTTTCCAATATGGTTTGGAAATATTCTATTAATTATATCCCAATAAGATGGGACATAAAATAGATAACTGCTTCTGTACTTCTCCATGCACAGCATTACTTACTTTGCTATTTTGATACTTTATGCCCCAATGGACTGACATTGGTCAATTGCTGGGGAGCTGATCAATTAGTAGCAAAGCTTATATTCTTGCAGTTCAATTGTGGGAGACCATATTTAAACAGAACATGAAGTGCACTGGCTAAAAGAAAGATATGCCTTTTGTGAAGCAAAATTGCTCAGATGCATTTTCATATTCCACAGTCAACTTTATATATATATATAGTTATATTGTATGTATGTGTGTGTGTGTGTGTGTGTGTGTGTGTATAAAGTCTGGGTAAAATCCAGGGAATGAAACCAATTATGATAAATAGTTAAATCTGTGAATAGCAAAGAATCACCTGACTAGAGTATAATTACTTATAAGGTACCTCTGAGGCTACTGTAAAGCATAGCAGAAGACTTCTCATTACTTTCATCATGGTGATTATAAATCACCATCTTCTTCTTCCCAATTTGTCTGAACAAAATAGGTAGATTTTTTTTTCATTTTGCCATGCTTGGCTTTGTTCCCATCCAGAATTTATTAATACAGAGCTCAAGGTTCCTGGCTAAACTTTCCCACAAATCATTTCTGCACATGTACAGCTCAGTCTTGCAGTTAAGCAATGGTATTTGGATTTCAATTGTCTTATGCTGACTTGAATGGGACCAGTTTGTTATAAATTCTTGGCTTGTGCACATTTCAAAAACAAAAACATGGATGGCTCTACAATAGTCTATCAAATTTTAAATGGAATTCGCATGAATGTTCCTTAGAATTATTATACTATGAATATCAATGGGGTATTTACATCATTTGCTCCAAGCTATAATATTTGTATAATTGTTTATCATGGATGTTATTTATTATCAGCCTGTGATAATTCATACAAGTTTATTACTCTTTCCTAACCACAATCCACCCAGATTGAGGCTTATAATGCAATCTAACTATGGAGCATCAAGTATACTGTAGTTATGGAGAAATGGCACTTAGCAATAGCACTTAGACTTACATAGTGCTTCATAGTGCATTACAGCCCCCTCTAAGCAGTTTACAGAATCAGTATATTGCCCCCAACAATCTGGGTTTTCATTTCACTGACCGATGAAAGAAGGGAAGGCTGAGTCAACCTTGAGTGCATCAGAAACCAATCGAATCAAGTATAATTTTTTTGGAAACCCACCAGAAGCTTGGATAAATATGAGATTGATCACATTTGAGGAATCCATGGTTCCTTTTATAAAAGTGATTGTAACAGTTGTTAAAAGTTGTATATAATGGTTCTCAAGATAGAAGAAGGTAGTATGTGATGAGCATACCTACCTACAGTTTGTATTCAAACAAAATTAGCATGAAGAGTTATAAATAAGGAAGGGAGCCATGCTTTTCTTCCACATGTTGATTTTTGATAACGTTGGTTTTCAAAGAAGGCTTGGAATAAGCACACATAAACTACTTATTCCATGCAGGTAGAACTTGAATCTTTGCATATTTAATATGCAAGGAAAATGAAAATGAGGGGAAAGAAGAAATATATTTTATTTTACATGCACCAAACTAAAGACTCTTCAATTAAAATAAGAATCCTCAAACCTGTCACTCATTGCAGCTATCTGAATTTGTTTCATTGAATTGAACAAACATGCATTCTGCTTTTTGTTTCCCTTCTCCTCCGTTTCTTATCTATTTGGAAGATGGCTTTGCTTTCACTGCCTTTTGATACTTTTCATGATTAATCTCTTTTATTGACACTGTGTCATGAAACATTCTGTTCTATCAAACTGATGCAGATAGACTCCATTAATGCTCAGTCAATGCATTATTTTCAAGAATAATGCAATTGAAAATAGGGTCAGATCCAGTACTTTGCATCTCTCTCCCTCTCCGCCTCCCTCTCCCTGCCCTCTCCCTATTCCTCTCCCTGCCCCTCCAATACCCCTGTCCCTCTCCCTGTCCCTCTCTCTACCCCTACACTTCTCTCTGCCCCTGCTGGTATCCCTGTCCCTGTCCCTGTCCCACTCCCACTCCCACTCCCTGCTCCTCTCCCTGTCCCTCTCTCTCTCCCTACCCCATCCCAATGTTTATATTCTGTTTCTTTGCATTTGTGTATAGATATAACTTATAAGAACCATTACAATATAACAGTTTCACTGGGTGACTTTCAATTTTAAAGGCAGAAACATTCAGTTAACTTCTGTCTTTGCTATTTACTTTAGTATGTAAGTAATAGATCTATTTGTCAAACTGCTACCTTAAGATATAGCAACCTTTCCTTCCTCTGGCAGAGAGACATCAATATTCAGTGTGTAGAGTATTCAGTGACATAAATATTCAGTGCATAGAAATACTGCCTTATCTTAAAGGCTAGCATTTACATTTAGATGCCTCGTTTGGGAGGGGTGGGCTATTGTCAGCCTACCAACTGCTGTGTCTTGACCCTGTCTTAAACTATGACAGACCTGAGAATTGCATAAACTGGTGATTAAAGAAGTTTAACATTTAAGTAATTTCCATTTTAAATGAGCTAGAAAGCAAAAGTGCCGATGTCAGAGACAACTTTATTAGGAAATGTAACTCCAAGACAGGGTTTCTAATTTTCCTGATTTGTATTCTGCCTGTGCAAAACAATTATTACCCATGATAAGCATTTAAAAAGATTTCTCTGTGAAGAGAGAGCAATATCTTTAGTTTTAAAGAGAAAAACAAAAGCTATAAAGCGAATTCTTTAGAAACACCTTCTACCAAACGCTATCTATCTATTTGGATTTGTGGGAACTTAATGCACACTACCAAACAGGAAACATAGCAACTGGGTTCACATGTTGAGTTGCACCAGTTTTAATTATGGTTTGCTAATTAAGCAACAACAAATTGCGTTCAGATACAAGACTAATCCAGGGCTTGTCCAACTCTGCAGTTGAACAATTATATTTGATTATATAATTATAAATGAACCTGTGTGATTTCTCCCTTCTACCTATGAATAAAAATAATTATTTCATGGGGTTATAATTGGCAAGAAATAAACATTTCTTTTGGGGTTTTTTTTAATAATTAAATTTTCAACATGAACATTCTTTGCTGACTACTGTATGTCAAGATGGTGGTTGTACCCATGTTATAAAAGCCCCATCCAGTGGTGAAATTCAATTTTTTTTTACTACCAGTTCTGTGGTGGGCATGACAGGGGAAGGATGCTGCAAAATATCCATTCCCACCACACTCCAGGGGAAGGATACTGCAAAATTCCCATTCCCACCCCACTCTGGGACCAGCCAGAGGTGGTATTTGCCGGTTCTCCGAACTACTCAAAATTTCCACTACTGGTTCTCCAGAACGTGTCAGAACCTGCTGGATTTCACCCCTGGCCCCACCCTTTTTTACATGTCTCACATAAAGCAGGCAGGACTTTGAATTCTGCATTGCAGCCATGTTGATTTTTTTGGACTCTCCCAACACACAAATGGATGCCCCTGATTTTCATTTATATGTGACAGGGATTTACAAATGTGGTACCATAACTGTCCATTGCTGGTGAAATAAGCAGCAAAGCCTTGAGATTTGCTCCTACTTGGCATGCAAAGTATGCCAGTTTTATAAAGAAATGGTGACCTTCCCAGCTCATATCACCTCAGGTGATAACTCACAGTTTGAAGACATTAGCACTAATTTATGAAACATAATTGTAAGGCACATCCATTGGGTTTACCCAACATTGGAGGGAGGGGGGTTTAATCTTAATATGATGTGTCGCTTCCACAAGGTATCTAGAACCTATTTGCTAGTACAGTTGTTATCCAGGAGACTTCTGTTTTCATTACCATTTTTTGGACACGAGTCTTGTCTTTTTATGTGACAATATCTTTGCCTGATGGGCTTGACATCAAAACAGTTTTCAAAGGAGGACAAAGCTGTTCACTTTGTTCAGTTGTATCAGTGCTGTGCTGCTTCACTTTCATCTGCTCCCCTAATCAGATTTAAATAGAATTTAGGAAGCAACGTTTACAAACTTTCAAGCTACCAAAATTAAATTATCTATGGAACGCTAACAAATCTCCGTAATCTTACATTAGCTGCTTCACAAATTTTACACTTAATAAATTCCTTTGAGTCCTATACAGGTCTACGCAAAAGCTTTATGGTTTATAGTGAATTTGGTTATATCCATTTTTTTTTTAGATTCATACATGTGGAAACAACCAGATTGGCTTCCACATAATATTGTACACTAAAAGTACACCCAAGTTGTAATTCAGCAACCTTTCCAAAGGTTGTCAATGAAGATTTTCAGTCATCCAGGTAGAGTTGTTTGGAAATTGAATGGCAACTAGACTTCTTTTCTTTTTGGTTTGAAACATTTTGCTGCTTATCTAAGTAACTTCAGAAGCTACTTGGATAAGCCATGAGACATTTCAAGCCAAAAAGAAAAGAAGTCCAGTTGCCAACTTTCAACTTTCAGACTTCCCAAAGGTTCTTTCAAGCTCTGCTAAGGTGACTCTAGCCATAAAGCTAGACAGATTTTATTGTTTGGGAAACTTTTTAAAATAATTTTTATTGAACAGGTTTTTTAAAACAAAAAAATGATTTTTTTAATGATTTTCTTCTTTCCAATATTTCCACATCAGTTTTCATTTCTTATATATCCATTTTCTCCCTTTTTTCTATTTACTATCTATACATGTGATTCTAATATTTATTTATACATATGAAAATATCAATGTACTAAATTACAAACATTCATTCTGTGTCCGTTCCCTTTCTACATATCTGTTACTATATTCAAACTCCTGTTTCTTCCTCATTTAATCTTTCCTTGCCCTTTATACCTCTCCTTTAACCATTTCATACCATTTATCCCATACCATGTAATATTCTGTTTCCTCCTTCTTATTTATCCATGTCAGTTTTCTTTAGGCATTGCATGACAGCCTTTTATGCTTCTCTTTAAGTTTAAAATTGATTAATGCCAAAATTGATTAACGACAGATTAATGTTCTGTTGCCAAGAAACTGCATGAACATGTCCATCAAGTCACCAGGAATTGGGCTTGACTCAGGAAAGTCTTTACCATTCACTTGCACGACTGATATTCTTCATACTGCAAGATTCTGACTTTTTCTTTTTAACATTTCAGGGGAAAAAAAGGCTCACCCTGGTAGAAACATTACACTGTAGAAAAGCAATGACAGGTGTATTAATTATGCAGCTGCCTCTAGTAATTTCTTTGCACCATCAGGGATCACTTGTAGCCTGCTTTTGCCAAAAGGAAAAGGGAGGGGATGGAATTAAAATGATCAGTAATGACCCTCAAGGTGAATTAATGAAGTTTTATTTACATTTTTTAAACTGCATAAATTTGGATGCTGTTAAGTAACAAGTAATTTTGCTTTATAAGAGTGAATTTTAAAAAGTATTGCTCTTCCATGAAGCATAATATTTGCATGAATATAAAGGTTATCATTATCTTTAGTTCCTTTTTTTTTTGCATAGGCAAGAAGACATACATTAAAGACTTCTCCTATTGCTATCTTTGTCTTCCCTTACCAATAAGAAACTATAATATGGAAAGTGAAATGTCAATAATGAGTTTTGACAGTTCTAAAATGGGAAAAATCAGATAAAACATGCTTCCTAGTGATAACTGCAATACTAAATTTAAAACTTTAAAATTCATGTCATATTTCGATTGCAAAAACCCATGCAACTAGATCATGGCAATGAGGAGCATATTCTACCTGTATACTACTATCAACAACTGGCCTTAGAAATGATAATGTGAATATCAAAGTAGTAGCTTCTACCTAGTAGGATCATCAATAGTAAAGGAACAAGCAGTCAAGAAATATCTACAGACTAGCACTTGGCAAAGCAGCCATGAAGGCCTTGGAAAATATATTCAAATGTCTTGATATGTCTGTACCTACAAAGATCAGAAACATGGAAGTCATTGTACTCCTTGTAATACCCTTTGGAAGTGAAAGCTAGACTTTGAAGAAGCAGGATATGAATAATATTGACACTTTTGAACTTATAGTAGGTGTTGGAGAAGACTCTTGAGAATACAATGGACAGGCAAGAAAACAAGCCAATGGATCATCAAACAAATCATCTCAGGGTTCTCACTTGAAATACAAGTTACCACACTCAAATTAGCCTATATACCGTATATACTCGAGTATAAGCTGACCCGAATATAAGTCCCCCCCAATTTTATCCCCCAAAACTGGGAAACCTTATTGACTCGAGTATAAGCCGAGGGTGGGAAATGCAGCAGCTAGATACCAAATGCATACCATCGTACCGTATTGCTTCATATTTATAAAACCATCTGGAGACGAGAAGGGGGAAAAAACCCACAAAAAGTCCTGCTCCTGGTCCTGCCAGGGAAGAGGCACCGCAAGAACCACTGTTGCTGGGGACGAGGGGGTGCCAGCACCAGAATCAGCGGGCTGGGGCTTCAATCCCTTTCCCTGGACAACCTGCTCGGGTGCGGAGACAGGGAAGCCGCAGACAGCAGATCCTTCCCACTATCCCCTTGCACCCGGCAACAGCAGTTCTTGCGGTGCCTCTTCCCTGGCAGCACCAGGAGCAGGACTTTCTGTGGGTTTTTTCCCCCTTCGCACCGCAACAAATTAAGAATGGGGTGGTGGCGTTGTTTTCCTTATTCTGAGACAGGGCTGTTTATTCCACTGAGTACAAGGGGGTGGGGGAAGGATCTGCTTTCGGGGCTTCCCTTCTCCCCAGCCCAGCAGGCTTCATTATTCCTTCCCCCATCCCCTTGTACTCAGCGGAGCCGGTTCTCTACCCCTGGGCAGCCTGCTGGGCTGGGGAGAAGAGAAGCCCTGATCCTTCCCCTACCCTCTTGTATCCAGCAGATCCGGTTCTCTTTCCCTGGGCAGCCTTCCCCCACCCCCTTGTATCCAGCAGAGCCGGTTCTCTTTCCCTGGGCAGCCTGCTGGGCTGGGGAGAAGGGAAGCCCCGATCCTTCCCCCACCCCCT
>WNWU01000006.1:1403241-1446633 GCA_012654045.1 Ptyas mucosa
GGGGAGAAGGGAAGCCCCGATCCTTCCCCCACCCCCTTGTATCCAGCGGAGCCAGTTCTCTATCCCTTGGCAGAGGAGCGGAGGCACCGACCGCCTCTCTGCTCAGTTGCGAGCGAGCGAGCTGTAAAAAGCTGCAAGCCTCCCTGCAACCCCTAAAGCCAAAAAGGGGCACGGGGGAGGGGCGCCGCACCCCCCCCACACCCCATTTTGGCTTTAGCAAGCCTCCCTGCAACCCCGGGAGCCAAAACGGTTGCAGGAAAAAAGGCCTTTTTTGGGGTGACTCGAATATAAGCCGAGGGGGGCTTTTTTCAGCCTGAAAAACGTGCTGAAAAACTCGGCTTATATTCGAGTATATACGGGTACATTCCCTAATTCTCTAGGAAGGCTTTGATGTTGAGAAAAGTAGAAGGAAAGAGAAGAAGAGGATAACCAAAAGCAAAAAGTGGTTATAGTAGCTATGGATCCACCTGAAGGACCATGTTAGGGACTGATCCTATTGGTCAAAAATGGGCAACCAAAGTTAGTTGCTATTGTTTTTCTACTGCAATACACATATTCTTAAACTGTACATTTTCTTAATCCAGATTTAACATACCCCTTAAAAACAGCCTATATCATAGAATGTTAATTACTGTGGCTTATACATATATAATTTTCAGCTTTATAACTTTTAAGGTCTTTCCTTCCAATTGAAGAAAACAAATATAAAATGGGGCTTTGTTTTATGCTAATCTTTATGCAGTGGTGATGGCTAGTCTTAAAAGAATGCATCTTCCTCTCAACACATAGAGCATTATTGCACATGCCTTATAAATAACCAGCACACATCAGTTTACAGCCAAATGGAACATTTTTCACCTCTATTGATCTGAGCATCACTACTGGGATAATTTGAAAAGTTATGAAAATTGAAAATTAAGTCATCCTTCTCCAAAACCTGGCACATTAAACATGTTCTGGATTGCAGCTCCCATCAGCCCCAGTCTATAATGCTATTAGACCCAGACAACAGTGGCTGATAAATCTAGTGAGCACTAGACTGAATCAGATTTATTTCTACTCTGCCACATAATATAACAACATTTGAGCCAGAAGATCATTTAAATGCACACAGGCTACTAATCAATCATGTTATTCCTTTCAGGATACGCAATGTTATATGGAATAAAGAAACAGGGTAAGGGATAGTAAACCAAAGGAATGAAAGACATGGAATAAGAAAAGAAAAAGGAAACATAGCCAAACTAGTTTATACCAGTGCTAATCCCTTTACCTTTTCAAACATTTTTATCACTGTAAACCAGAGGCAGGTTTCAGCAGATTCTGACCAGTTCTGGAGAACCGGTAGTGGAAATTTTGAGTAGTTCGGAGAACCAGTAGTAAAAATTTTGACTGGCCCCGCCCCCCCTCCCTATTCTCTGCCTCCCAAGTCCCAGCTGATCGGGAGGAAATGGGGATTTTGCAATATTCTTCCCCCGGAGTGGGGTGGGAAAGGAGATTCTACAGTATCCTTCCCCTGCCACACCCACCAAGCCACACCCACAGAACTGGTAGTAAAAAATTTTGAAACCCACCATTGGTGTAAACGGGCCTTCCACCACTTGATATAATCCCTTTTCTATAATTCTTAAAGATCACACCTACAGATAAAAGTAATACAAATGAGGAAAGAAAAAGTGCAAAGAAAAAAGGTGGAGGAAAAGCAAGTAGTAACTTCTCCCTTTGTCCCAGCAAGTATAAACAACTTTAACAACTCTTACAACTCTCACACCACCTCTTAAAATAAAATAAACAATCTCTTCAATCTTTCATATCTCACCAAGATTTTCTATAAACCCATTTTTTTAAAAAAATCCTCCTCCTTCCTAATCAGCAAAAGTATATTAAGGTTTGCCCAAAATTAACAACCTATTATAAATGTTATTGAATAAGCCACCCTGAATTCCTTTTTTTTCTGTTTATATCTCATTTTCTATTTTTAAAACGTGTCCCCAGACCCCATCATTCAAGTCTAACCTATAGACATTCGGTAGAAGAAGTTAACATAAATAACGTAACTCCTTTTTAACCTTGATCAGATAAATTTAAAATGTAATAAATAATCTGTTTTCCATATAACTCTTATATTTTAAGCAAAACTTTGAAACATCTTCACTCAGTCCTGGTCAAGAAAATCAATTAAAAATAAGTGTTGACATTTTAACTTTGGTCAAATAAATCAACTTTATATTACTTCCACTTGCTCACAATAATCTTGGTCTTTAATTCCTTCAAATAATGTCTAAAGACTTGACTTTTTTCATTTTCTCTTTGTTTCTTCTCAAGAAGTCACCAACATTAAGAAACCCTTTTTGTGAATCCAAAGATAGATTATCCAAGTAATTCTTCAGAACTATTATTTCTAGATCAATTTAGTTTTAAAACATCAGCTTCATTTGTATATTAAATATTTCATCTTCTCCATATCCTTGTAGCCTATAATTTTCAAGTCCACATTTGAATCAATTTCAGTTTTGTCCAGTAAAATGTATCCTTTTCTATGACATCATTTATCAATAATGGCCCACAAATTCCAGACAGATTTTATCAGTCTAGATCAGGGGTGTCAAACTGTCTCGTGGGCCAGATGCATCACACACAGGCCACGCCCATCCCAGCTCTGTGAAGCGGAAAAACATTATGATACGTCACATGACAGCAACATGATGCCGCGAGTTTGACACCCGTGCTGCATCCAGCCATGGGTTGCAGTCATAATATAATCCCATTTCTTCAGGGACATCTCCAATTCTCCATGTCCTTACTAGAAGTCATATTTCATACAATTCCTGTTGTTCTTTAAATTTCTCACATTTCTCTTTCTGAAGATCTTGTTAATTTCATTCACCACACTTTTCTCCGTCTTCTCCTTCCTCTTGATATATTTACTTTTTTTCATATCTTTTTCTGATTTGATACCCTTTTTTCTAGATGACAGAGAATATACCACCTAACCACCTCAATGTAATTTTTTTTTCACACTGCTTAATCACTTCATTGTTTTACATTCATTCAGAACATATTTATTCAAACACAGAGATAATCTCAAAACAATAAAAGCACCACCAAGGAGGACTCGCTGGCTTTCAAAATGTCCTCCAAAATGTTCTTTCAAAGAGCATGTATTTATAGTTATGTCTTTAGAGACTGTATTTTTTGTAACATTATTTTGCATTAGGCAATTCAGTAAAGAACTTTAGAATTAGAAACAAGGTAGGCATTACACAGAAGCACCACCCCGACATGATTTACTTCCGGATAAATGGCCTAAAATATTCTAGCTTTTTTTTAAAAATTCAGTTTTTATTTTATTTTTAAAAGTTTATACTACCATACAATGGCATACTTAAACAGTATAATAAGGCCATAAAATGAAATGTAGATTACAAATAAATGGAAGGAAACCTCTTAATTGAGTTCACATCCATTTAAACAGACTTCATTTTAGCTCCTCAAAAACTGGAATATATATATATATATATATATATATATATATATATGTGTGTGTGTGTGTGTGTGTGTGTGTGTGTGTGTGTGTGTGTTTTGTCTCTGGTCAGGAATTCCAGAATGTCCACACCGCAATCAGAAAAGATCTGTCCCCAGTTCACAACAGAGGAAGATTCATAGGATGTAAAACAACCAAGATGCTGATCTGAGCTAGTAGACACAAATAAACAAGAAAATACTCTCTCTTAGTACACAAACTTTTCAGAGCCTTGAACATTTGAACCAAATAAGCAGTTTGAGTCTGTCTTGCTGTGCCTCATGATAGCGCTGGAGTTTCCAGCTTCACTGCTATAATGGTAATAGCTCAAGATATTGATCAAAAGTGGTAAGACCTGGTTAATAAATTGCATGCAAAAATAAGAAGAAGCTTTATGAAACTTAAAGGGAAAGTACACCAGAAGAATCAACAACTACTGAAAAGAAATTAAAAATTCAAGCATGTGCAACCATTCCAAATAAAGTAATCAACTTGAACGTTATTCCTGATGACTTCATGGAGACATCTACAGTAGTTGAGCTGTACTCCTTGTGACTTCATGGGTGCATCTTGTTTTTCTTGTCAATATTGCAGAATTTGCCACGGCCTTCTTCCAGGCTGTTTTCCTACTTTCCAAAAAGGGGGAGTGACACTGGGTGTCTTCTAGTGCATGAATAACCAATATTCATCAGATTCTGAGGCTGCAATATCCAATAGTTATGAGAATGTATATAAGGGTAGACCTCTTTCCAGTCCTTTTACTATCAATGGCCACATGTTTGTGGGTACAAGGGTGTATAATGGAAAGCATATAATGTGCTACATTCACTGTCGTCTGAGTCAGATGACCAGTGTGTAAGCCCAGCCATTCTAACTTATTTCAATGAACCATTAACATTAATCTTTGTTTCTAATTCAGGCATCCTGAGAAGTTATAGATATTGTGGAAAACAAAAATAAGAATTTATTTTTATGTATAGTGTCCTCCCAGCTTCATCAGAGGAGCATATGAAAATGAAGGCATATGAAAAAGAGTCTTGGATAGTACAGTGGTCTAAAGCACCCTTTTATTAACACCAGCTGCCTGCAATTATTGCAGGTTCGAATCTCACCAAGGCTCAAGGTTGACTCAGCCTTCCATCCTTTCTAAGGTAGGTAAATTGAGGACCCAGTTTGTGGGGGCAATAAGCTGACTTTGTATAAATATACAAAAGTATGAAGGCTATTGCTTAGTGCATTGTAAGCCGCCCTGAGTCTCCAGAGAAGGGCGGCATATAAATCAAATTTTAAAAAAAAAACAGAACTTTCATTTCATTTCTATTGAGTCATTCTTGCATGAGATTATAAGGTTAATTAACACTATACTCAATTCAGTCTAAATTAAAATGGTATCAGAGAAATTAACTAGTTTCATTTGGACGAAAGACGAGAGAGAAAGAGAAACTTTTATGGCTATCTTTAGATGACCTATATACAGTTGGAAAGCAATTATTAAAAAGCTAAAGTAGCACCATTTTAGACAAAAAGTTAGTGTTTGGTCATTTATGGGGAAGTAAGAGAGTCACATAAAAAGATAGAGAAAAACTGAGGAGAATGGTTATGCTTCTGGCAAAAGATAAGTTGCACCAATTAGAAATGGGGAAATCAAACTAAACCTTATTAAGAAAGTCAAACATGAGAAATTTAGACTTAGTCATGCACATATTCATTATCTGTATCTATCTATACAAGAACGTTGTACTCAATGCTTCTGCCTTGTGTGCCTAATAACCTTTTGAACTTGGAACTATGGTATCCGGATTTGACCTGAACAAGAAGCAAATCAAAATGAAGAAATTCTTCCAACATTTCCATTTAAAAAGCCAGTATCGGTATGTAGCTGTTTCAATATGACTTTGAAGAACGGAAAGAGTCAAGTGAGAACATCCACAATCATGTGACTAAAAGCCTTGCTCCCTTTTTAGTATGGGACTTGATTTTTTTTTAAACCTCCTTCTTGTGGACACCTGACTTTAAAGAGGGGAAATTATCCCCATTATGCATTCATCTGCCTGATTATTGTATCTTGTTTGTACAAGCCCGAATTAATGATGCCTCCATGTTCTGAATTTCTCCTTGTAAAGATTACTATGTACACTCTGTCGTATCTTTTCTATTTAATTCATTTGTAAATGGTCATTTGCTCCATAAAACCTAAAACAACACTGCCACTGAAATAAAAAAAGGACCCCACAGTATTACTAAACATGATCTTGCACCATTTAATCCAATGTTCAGTAAGGTTACGCAAAATTATATTTAAACTATAGTGAGGCTTACATAAGCTACTAAGCTTTTCTCAAATTTATGTTCTGTCATGAAGTTGCTGGTGTCCTTCAACAACTTTCTTGGTTAACTTAACTGGTTGTGCAAGGTTACTATGAAGACTTACGTTTTTCAAAAGAAAATCAAGGGAAAGGAACTGGGTGAGTATTAAGGAAGGTATTTGTGGTCATAGTGAAACTGATGCAGGGGTGGGCTCTAAAATTTTTTACTACCGGTTCTATGGACGTGGCTTAATGCTCATATGACAATTATTTAGGATTTAGCAGAGGTACTGGTCTACCAGGCTTTTAACTGCTTGCAGAGCTGTACCGGTCTACCCATTTATTTTTTGCAGGCACTGATCTACTCATGTATGTTTGCAGGCACTGGTCTACCCATTTATTTTTGCAGGCACCGGTCTACTCATTTGTTTTCTTTTAACACTGATCAGCTGTAGGGCGGCCCTTTGAAGCCCTGTGGCAAGAGTTTAAACAGTTTTTTTCCCTCTAGCCATCAGCTGGGACTCAGGAGGCAGCAATAGATTGGGGGTAGGGCCAAATAAAAGAATAACGCGGGGGTGGGGGGCGCAGGGGGGCGCAGGGGGGCGCGGGGGAGTGGGGGGCCAGAACTGGTTTGGTGACATCATATCATCACCGCTACCGGCTCGGGAGAACTGGGCCGAACCGGGAGGAACCCACTGAACTGATGGTACCATATTGCCTATCCCTGCCTTGCCTACAGGACTTACTTAAAGAACTAATGCTATTTAATCTGTTTCTATGTCAGCCTTTTTCTAAACTGAAAACCTCATAGTTGTACATCTATTATTTTAAAGGTATGCCCTGCAGCTCTTTTAACTTATTGAAGAATTCTACAAAATCTGAAATCTTGCCATTTCTTTCATGTCTCCTTTCTTTGGTTTCCATAAATATATTGTCCTTTAATTTAAAAGAAGGGTTATTTTTTTTTCTCCCAGGCAAATATGGTTGTTTTAGCTTTTTTTTTTCTACATGTTTTTGTCCTTCTGTATAATTTGCACCCTGACAATTAAAAATGGCTCTGCATGCAAACAAATACCTTCATCTGAAACAATTTTTCACAAGCAGGTGATACACAGGTACATTTTCATATTTAAAATTGCCATAGCTCCATAAATCTATATCAAAAGCCATGGAACACAAATTATTAACTTTCTTACATACTCAGATGCATTTATATACTCAGATACATTTCTTTATATAGTAATAGCAATAGCACTTAGAGTTATATATCACTTTACAGTGCTTTACAGCCCTGTCTAAGCAATTTGCAGAGTCAACACATTATCCACAACAATCTGGGTCCTCATTTTACTGACCTCAGATGGATGGAAGGCTGAGTCAACCTTGAGTCAGTGAAAATCAAACTGCTGGCAGTCAGCAGAAGTAGCCTGCAGTACTACATTCTAACCATGGTGCCACTATGGTTCATATAGTCAGATACCTGACAAGAATTGGTTGCAGCTTGTCTACCTTGGCCAATTAGCTAAATAGTGACAAATAATAATTAAAGATAGGTGTCTGAAATGATATAGAAAACAAGAATTACAACAGTTCATGGTTTCCTTGAAGCAATGCAACAACTGAAATTCTGGGGGAAAAGTTCTTGAAGATTAAAAGTATTCCCACAAACCAAACATACTTTGGTGGTTCTGAAAAATAAGTGACAGAAGGTCTTTTAAATGTGTCTTTAGAACATGCACATCAAAGAGCTGCTCCTGCTGAGAAAACACAGGTAATGAACCTTCTGATTTGAGTTAATTACTGAAAGAGAAAATAAAATGATGCACTGATTGAAATAGTAAGACCGTTGCTGATCTCGAGTCAACACTCAGCAAATTCATGCATAGTTGACACCCATATTAAAAAAAATAATAATTATATGCCTGGAGTGCTGTAAACTAAAATGTCCTTTTTTTTTTTTTGCAACAGACTTTTAACTACAAATAGATTTGGAAAATGAGTTTAAATGGCTAAATTATTTCATCTGGCAACCCAGCCGCAGAATTTATCAACACAAACGCAAGCTGAATAAATATACAAAGATAGAGCTTGATTTCAACTTGTAAAAAATTAGCCTAGTTTTCTTATAACTGTTTTCTGTTATTGTGGTGTTACAGACCAGATTGTAGCGCACACATTATTAATCAGTTTCTTCCTCAGGGATAATGTGCAGACATCACCCTTTATAGATGGCAAAGCACTATAAGCACGTCCAAAATTCATTTGATATGACACCCAGTATGCCAAAAACCACTAGAACCACTGCAGATGGTCTATGCCCATGATGGCGAACCTTTAGCATCGGTGCCAGAGGTGGCATGCAGAGCCCTCTCTGTGGGCACGTGTACCATCGCCAGCTGCTCTTCTGCTTTCCAGCGTGTGCATGCGCACTGGCTAGCTGATCTTTGCATATGCTGGAGCCCTGGAAACCTAAAAAACAGGTGGCCAGCACGCAGCTGGTCTTCAGGTTTCTGGGGCTCTGGTGCGCATGTACATGCCGGAAACCAGAAGATCAGGTGGCCGGCACATGCATGTACACCGAACAACTGGTCTCTGAGTTTCTGAGACTCTGGTGTGCGTGCGCACATGCATATGTGCACATTCCAGTTTGGGCATTTGGTGCCGAAAAGGCTTGCCATCACTGGTTTATTCCATACTTTCAATCTCTATTTTTGAGATCTTGATACTTTCTGATCTTCTCCAATTCTTTGCCTTCTAGTCTACAATCTCTTGGTATTGCCACATCAACTATCTAATACTTTCTTCTTTTCAATCACAGTTAGAACTGGTGTGTTATGAGCCAATACTTTATTCTGTATTTAGAAATTCCAAAATATTTTAACCTGCTCATTTTCAATTTCTTCTTTAACTATACTATATGTTCCCATCATTTTTTTTTTATTACTGGCACATGATAATTTTTACAGATGTTCCAGTGAATCATTTTTTGCGACTGTGTTATATTGACTGTTTATAATCAATTTGTCAGTCTTCTTGGACAAGTGTATACAGTATGTTCTATAGTTTTTTCTGCTTTTTTGTATATCTGCACTTTGGATTATCTGATGGTGTTTTTTTCCCCCAATTCTGGCATTAATTAATTAGTTCAAACAGCTTGTTTTTCTGCAGCCAAAATCAAGCCTTCCATTTCTTTTTTTTAATGTTCCAGCAATTGCAAGTCATTGCCAGGTTTTATCATTATCCACTTTCCTCTCAATATTTTGTAGAAATTGACCGTGTCCTTTTCTTCTTTTAGTGTTGTTATCATATTATTTCAATGCTTTCTTGTTGTTTCCTGTACATTTAGTAAATTCCAGTTTTTAACTTGGATTAATTCTTTTTCTTGGCTGTCTTTTACATAATCAGCCAGTGCATGTTTTTCTCCTTTGGCAGTTTGTTTGACTTCTGCCTCCATTTCTTCCGAGCAACTATAATCTATCAATATGGGGATTTAATGCATAATTAATAGTTACTGGTATTAGTTTGTTGTTGTTGTCATTTGTCCAAAATGTCCAGTTCAGCTTGTATCCAGTTAATAATTTCAGCAGTATATTATATCACAGGTATGGTCCAAACATTGGTGCCTTCGATAGCATTTACACCGTTCAGTTTTGTCTTTAGTAATTTTCTCACTCTTTGGATGTATAATTACTAACCACCTTTTCAATTTGTCCATGTTGGATGTTATCCAAGCATAAAATGCTCATTTACTTGTTACTCACAAGTAACATAACCAACTCCTGGCTTATGGGATCTTCCATTGAAGCTTTCAGTGATGATGTTATGTAGAACATATATTTATATTTATTTATTTGTCAAGAACGTACTAGGTAATTTATATAATTATAAGCATGACTTGAATACATAAAATAGATACAAGTAGAGGAAACATTAGGACAGGGACAGTAGGCATGCTAGTGCTCTTATGCATGCCCCTTATAAAGGAAGAAGTTGAAAGTACAAGTGTAAAAAATATACTACAAGTAAAACCCCAGTCTGCATATGCATCAAGAACTGGGGACTTTGCTGTAGTGGTTGATGTGTATATAGTATATTACAACATTTGGGAAATGTGTTGTTTTCCTTTGTTCTCTTCCTCTCTACATTCTTTCTATCGTATAGTTCTTTGATAGCTTCTGGAGTGATCTGGGCATATTTCACTTTTTAAAAAAATCCTGGGAATAAAGCTGGTGCTGTTTTCTCTTTCTGCAGCAGTATTGCTATTTAGAGGAGCATGTGGGGTGTTGTTGTTTTTTTACACTCGTCTCATCTGTTCATCCGCAGTTGGAAGATACTAAATCAGAATGGAGGGAGAGTATTATGACCTTCATCACTTTCTCAGTGTTTGTATTCTATAATTGTGTTCACCATAAGAAGCTTTTTCTACTTTTGTCAGCATTAAGAGAAACTGCAGTTATCTGTAGGCTATCTATTCCCATGGTGAGCAGTAATAGAAATCAGGAATCACACAGTGTTGTAGAATCACCTGAAGGTTTAATTTTGCTTGGTCTTTTTACTCTAATTTAAAATGTACTGTATCGTATTTTATTATCTCCTTCCCCCTCCTCCCGCTAAGATTTCATTGTTTGCCTCACAGCATTTAAACTGCTTATATCTACCAGCAATTACAAATGTAACTAGATACCTTGGGAATGTTGACAAGGACAAGAAATGTTCAAAGTCTGAGCACAGTGCTGATGACGCTGTCCCCAAACTGTGAATGTTGTGCAGTGGATTTTAAGTTATCCTAGAGTCTATTGTGCAATCTTGAGATGGCTGCTTTTAGCCTGATTAACAAACATAGAGAAAGAGTAACTAGGTTATTTAAAGTCTTAAAGTTATATAAGCAATTGTTTAAAATGTCTCAGCAAAAGAGAGCCTACCCCCTTCTGGATTTGGGCTTGTAATCTTTCCCTCTCAACATGGTAGTAAATGGTGAAAGAACTATCAGCTTTTTGGCTTCCTTTGCACTAGTTGGGCAGACTAAAGTAAATGCTACCATCTCACAGACTCAGCCAACATTAGTACTACGTAAGTAAGGCAATTGATATGAGAAGTGAAGGCTGGATCACTTAGATTTTGCAAACTCAGCCAATACGTTAAGCATGTGCCAATCTATACTTTTAAAAATGCAAAGAAAAAATAATAATGATGATAGGATTTAGATTTGTGTTTCCTGAATTCTGTGGAAGTCAGAGTCCATGTATATTTAATAACTGGCATAATAACTTGCCCAGAAATTGAGTGATCATATCAACATTTAAAACTGAGTTTGTATATTGTATACACCTGTCAGCTTAAGCTGTTCGGCCATCCTTGGATTTTGAGATGAGCATCAAAGTGAATGCTTAGATCATGAGGCTTTGGAAGGCAATGCATTCAGGACAAAGCTGATATTTTATCATCCTTATTTGAATAAGCTGAAAGAACCAGTTTCACCTTGGAATGTATAACTTGGGTAATTGCCTCTCATCTCCGTAGAAGCTTAGATGGGAACGTTGCTTGGTGAACGCTGTGGTTCATTCACATGAAAATGCTGATGGATTCATTTACATGAACCAGCCAACAGATTGAACCCTTCACCGTAGATTTTTCTCTGAAATGAGGTAGATGATAGAGATAGGAAAACCTTTGCTTGATCTGCATATCTATGACACCAATCAAATGCTTCCTGGATTAATACACAGGTTTAAAATTTATCTTGGCACCCCATACTTTTCTTATCGTTTGAAATGCAGATTCCTCAGCAGATGGGAATGAAGCCCCCACTCCACCCCTTTATTTAGCTTCAGAACTACAAAACTATTACTGCCAACACTGTGCATCAAACAATGAGTTATAGTGATGCAATTTCCATATTGTGAAATTAAACTACCTACTAAAATATATGCATTCTCTGTGGTAAGCAAACTACAGTTGCTTTTAGTTAAAGGAAAATACTTGCCCTGTAAAACAAAAAAAAGAGAGCCAATTTGGTGTTGTAATTAAAGCAGCAGGCTAGAAATCAGGACTGTGACTTCTAGTCCTGCCATAGGCATGAACTCAGCTGAGTGACCTTGGGCCAGTCTCTCTCTCTCAGCCCTAAGAAGCTCACAAGGGGAAACCACTTCCAAAAACCTTTGCAAAGAAAACTTCAGGAACTAATCCAGGGGGTCTCCAGGAGTCAAAAATGACTTGTAGCCTCACTCTTCCCACTGTATCTGGTCACATTTTTCAGTTTTCAAATTGAAAAAGAAATGAGGAAAAGTCTGCCTCTCCCCCCTTATAAAACAATCTCTCTCTCCCCCACCTCTCCCCCACCTCTCTCTCATGCCTTGGAAAAATCTGCCTACTAAATGTGGAAGGAAAATCACAATTTTATGCATCTTTTTCTTTCCCTTTTCATTTGAAGGCTGGTGCATAAATTGGCATGAACTGGCTTAAGAGAGCATCTAAACAGACACTGGATGTTTAGAGAAATACTGGTTTGTTGGTCCATGACAGATTGCAAACAATCCTGGGATAGTCTTTGATACTGAAACTTTTTAATGGACCCCTAGTTCTGATTTTAAATGCAATTTCTTAACTATTAAAAAGGTAAAGGTTCCCCTCGCACATTTGTGCTAGTCATTCCCGACTCTAGGGGGTGGTGCTCGTCTCCGTTTCTAAGCCGAAGAGCCAGCGCTGTCTGATGACAATTCTGTGGTCATGTGGCCAGCATGACTAAATGCCAAAGGCGCACGGAAGGCTGTTACCTTCCCATCAAAGGTGGTCCCTATTTTTCTACTTGCATTTTTACATGCTTTTGAACTGCTAGGTTGGCAGAAGCAGGGACAAGTAATGGGAGCTCACTCTGTTAGACGGCGCTAGGGATTCGAACCACCGAACTGCCGATCTTTCTGATCGACAAGCTCAGCATCTTAGCCACTGAGCCACCGCGTCCCCCTTAATATCAATATTTTATTGATAAAATGTTCTCGTTATTACAAATACTAAAAATTGACCTATGAATTTTAAGACAAATAAAATACAGAAATTGTTCACCTAAGTTATACCATGAGTTAATAGAATTAAGTCATAGAATTCCATGCATTTCCCATTTAATTAATTCATAGAATTAACATTTAATAAAATTCCCACTACTCTATTAATCATGTCAATTATTAGTAGAATTGGACTGTGCTGAGAAACAAATGGTTTGAAACACTATTTAAATCATGAGTGTTCTGAAGAGAATGAGAAAAGGAATTCTAATAATTTTATTTACACAGCATGTATTGAGAATGTTCTTAACATTTTACATGTTCTCAATAATTCTCACTACTGCACCAAAGCAGAGAGACAAGCATTATTTATTCCTACATTACTTTTCAGACACCAGCAGAATTTAGACAGTAACACACTGAATAATGCCATTGATGAAATATTAATGTTCAGGAACAGATTCTAGTTCATTTTTAGCTATTGTATAACACAACTTCTTAAAACAAAGTTACTGGAGAGTGATAAAGTACAAATTAATAAAATTGAAGCATTTATGTAAATTGCTTGATCTACAAATGCCCACAACAGACCCAGTAGTGCAATAACCCACCTATCACAGAGATACAGTATAGAATTCAACTGATTTTTTTTTCACTAAGAACCTCACAATGAAGTGGACTAATCAAGAACTCCCATAATGCAAAATATGTCACATAAAGTCATATAGGATTTACAAAACTATGACCAACTTCTTTTACAACATTAAATCAAAATACACCTTCCTGGGTTTTATACAGTACATGATGTCTAAATTCTTAGCATTATATGTAAATTGGGCCACTATCACTAGTTTAAGAATCAAGATTTAAATAAGCTGCCTTAACATTATCTATAAAAACTACCAAATCTGTAGTGCAGTGCACTTCGAGGGGTCTATATATTGATTGTCCAAATTTCTCAGGTTTTTGTTATAAAATATGATGTGTTAGTTTACATTTTATTTCCATAGCCGTAAGCTTTAGACAAATCTGTTTAAAATTTCAGTCCTCATTCTCAATGGTATTGCTATAGAAGCATGTATTTTCTATGTAGGTAGATCTTATAAAAAGAAAAGTTACAATGGTACCTCGAATAGCATTTATATGGCTGGAATCCTTCTGAAGATGGAAAATTAAAATTAGGTAGAGAAGGACACTTTGCCTAGAAACAGCTGGTGATACCTTATCCAAAAGATTTAGACTTACCCAGATGACGTCCTCCTGTCTGTACTGCTTCCAGTTGCGACCAGTATCACTGAACATTAGACTGTAGCTTGTGGTCCAGTCTGAGCTTCCATATCTTCCCTGAGTAGCAATGCCTGTAATCTCTACTCTGTCTCCCAAATCAATTTGGAGCCATTGTTCCTTACTGGAATCCAAAGGGGACCAGCCACCAGCTCCTAAAAGAAAAGATAACCCAGAATGATTTTTGTATCATGCACCTACTTTTTTAAAAAAATATTTATTAAATTTCCAAAGATTAAAATACACAGTACAAAAAGAAACATAATACACAAAAAAGCAAGAAAAAAGCACACGCACACACACAAAACAAAAAATATAAATAACCAAAAACAAACATATCAAAATTTCAAAACTAATAACAACTTTTCTGCATCGGTATCTCTAACCTATTTAACCTCTTTACACAAATTCTACTTCTAAATATCTCTATCTTAAATTTACAACTTTATTTAAATTATCTTAATTTCTATTTACAATTCGATCTCATAACAAAAATATCCCTTAAGTTTTATGTTTACTCTCCAGCCAGGAATGCCATTTATTCCATATTAAATAGCACTCTGTGTCCTCCCTCTCCTTCATTTCCATAGATAATCTGCACATTTGTATATTTTTTTTAATTATGATTTGATCCGGAGGGGTGTCTGATTGTTTCCAATTTTGTGCTATCACAATTCTACTTGTCGTTAGTATATGTAATATGATATATTGTATGCTTTACTGTAATGCTCTCTACATGGGGCTCCCCTTGAAGAGCACTTGGAAGCTCCAACTGGTTCAGAATGCGGCCATGCAGGTGGTTATGGGCGCGACTCGTTGTGCCCACATGACACCTATCCTGTGCGAGCTGCACTGGCTCCCCATGGTCTTCCGGGTGCGATTCAAGGTGTTGGTTACCACCTTTAAAGCACTCCATGGCATAGGACCTGGATACTTTCGAAACCGACTTCTGCCACCAGTAGCCTCCCACCGGCCAGTTCGCTCCCACAGAGAGGGACTCCTCAGGGTGTCATCAGCCAAGTTATGTCGGCTGGCAACACCCAGTGGAAGGGCCTTCTCTGTGGGAGCTCCTGCCCTTTGGAATGAACTGCCCCCGGAAATACGCAAGATCTCCGATCTCCATGTGTTTCACTGTGCCCTTAAGACCCTGCTGTTCCGTCAAGCAGGGCTATCTATGTAAACTGATTTTAAATTGGGTGTTTTAAATTTTGGGTTTTAAATTTGGACCGCAATTATTTAATACTTTTAATTACTTTTAAATTACTGTCTGTACTTTGTGTTTTTAACTGGCTATACACTGCCCCGAGTCCTTCGGGAGAAGGGCGGTATATAAATTTAATAATAATAATAATAATAATAATAATAATAATAATAATAATAATACAACTTTTCTGCATTTTCCCTTCCAGAATACCCAGGAGAAACAGTTCTGGCTTGCTTTCTATCTTCTGCCCTGTTATTTCATCCAGGCATTTTTTAATCTTGCCCCAAAATTTCTTAATCTTAGGACAGGTCCACCACATGTGGTAGAATGTCCCTTGTTTGTGTCCACACCTCCAACAATTCGGAGACCTATTCAAGAACATCCTGGCCAATCTCGCTGGTGGTCATGCATCTACTTTTTATAAGTCCTAAATCTCCACTAATATTCTAGAGAATGTACTGTTAGCCAAAAAGTTCTTTCCTTCAGGATTGCATATTTTTTCCTGATTTCCATTACTTAGAAATATAACCTTATATAGGCTGTGGAAGCTTGTCATAAGAGGCCCATTCTAGCAGGAAAATTCATCATTGCTTCTCACCTTGTTTCTACCAATACATCCAATCCCAAGTAGTGATTTATGCCTGATGTTTGTGCATGTTCAGCCTGTCGTATGTTAATTCTCTTAATGCTTTTTTTTTTCTTGTTGCCCTCATAAGTGCTGAGGAATCTTCTTTACCAGATGTGGACAGCTAGATTCTTTTTAGAATCTAGATCAGGCATGAGGAATACTTTTCTTTGACTTGCATTTTAATTTTAATTGACCTTTTTTAAATTAATACAACAAGTGAAACTCAGTTATTAATCAAATGTGGATGCAGTTCCACAATAAGAAATTATTAGACATGCATGTGTCTGTGGGTACATTTATGAATGCAGTGGATACAGAAATGTATTCATTTATAAAAGTAACACAAAATTCTGCTTTATACAGGTATACTGTATACACACACAGACACACAGGTGCATGCACATATATCTCCTTGTGACATATGTACATATATATTTATATGAACTTTTTCTTTTTTAAAAAAAATCACAAAATAGCATTGACATGGAATGAATTGAATTTAAGATTGGAAATTGAGAGACATTACTATATATTTTTTCTAAGTCTATATAAAGCTTCCAGCATTTACATTTGGGGCTTCACTTTAGACAATACTCTATATTTTTTTATAAAACACGGTCTCCAGTGTGTTAAGTTTGGAACTGAAAGAACAAGCAAGCAAGACATACTACTTATGGTTAGAGATCAGAATGCCAAAGTGAGAAATATTAAGGAAGAAAATGTGGTGGACTGTATGGCTTAGGAAAATAAAGTGATGCAAAAGAAGGGCTTTTCAAATTTTTGCTAATCCAAGGTTTTCTTTGTTATTAACATAGTCTTCATAATCAAATGAAGCCTTTATATGTGAACATCTCTAGATGGAGTTCATAGAAACCGAAGTGTTCATATTATTGTTAAAAGGAAGTGTCAGAACTCAGTTATCAGAGCAAAGATGTAGCCAAGGACTAACTATAGAACAGATCACAAATTGTTCGTACACAAGTTTCAAATTAAACTAAAGTGGAAGAAAAAAAAGCCAATTTGTTTCTGCAATATGATCTTGATTATATACCAACATTTTCAAAGAGATCTACAGGAATCATTTTGAAAGTTCTGAACCTCATTGAAGGAAGAAGTGTGGAATTAATTTAAATAAGTTGTTACGGATGAATGTGAAAGCAGACTACAGGAGATCAAGAAACAGAAAGAAGCTAATTGGATATCAGGGAAAAAAAAGGTGGCTATTGTCAAAAAGAAAAAGGGTGTCAAAGCCAAGGTCTCAGGAAGCAACTCAATTTCAGAAAATTGTTAAAAGAGACCAAAAAAAAAAAAAAAAACCCACCAGTGTTACAACAACATCTATAAAGACATCAAAGATAAAAACAGATATGGAAAATAATAATAGTCTTCCAAATAATCTCAGAACTCAGGAGATTCCAACATTGAATTGGTTTGCTGATAGGAAAAGGAACCAGCAGTCAAAAAATATTCCATAGACCATTGAATGCTTGGTAGAGCAGCATTTCAGGCTTTTGAAAAGAAAGATTCAGATACTGTGATGTGTCCATACCTACAAATATCAGAACTGAGCAGGCAGTGGCTTTCCCTGTGACACACTACGGGAGCAAAAATTGGAGTTTGAAGAAGCATCAGTTTGAATTATAGCACTGAAGAGCTTCCAGGTTGAAAGAGTTAGCTAGTGACATCACCATTGCCCTTGGGATGCCAAGTTAGGGGTTCCTTTCGTGTCCCCAGCAAGAGCTGGAGTGAAGGATGGGAGCTCACCCCACTCCATGGCAGCACTCAGGTCTCAAATACGAGCTTGCTGCTTGTCAAACCAGTGTCTAACCATGCAAGCCACCATGTTCCTCCCTCAATTTAATAGCATATAATCTATTTGCAATTGTTTACAAAGTTATTTCAACTTTTTTTTTAAAAAAAATGAATAGATATAAGAGGGAGATGCACTCGAAAATGCTCAAATGCTAGGTATTATAAGACTTTTCAATTATAGATTGTAGAAAAGAGGACTTTCATTTTAGACTATACAGTATATTTTGATAAAATATGGTTTCCAGTGTGTTAAGTTTGGAACTGAAAGAACAAGCAAGCAAGACATACTACTTGTGGTTAGAGATTAGAGCTATATATAGCTTTTCTACAATCTTCTTGTTGTTTTGCTCAATTAATATTGTTGATGTTAGTTGCGAAGTCGTGTCCGATCCATCGCGACACCATGGACAACATTCCTCCAGGCCTTTCTGTCTTCTACCATCTCCCTAAATCCATTTAAGCTCATGCCAACCATCCAGCCACCTCATTCTCTGCTGTCCTCTTCTCTTTTGCCCTCAGTTGTTCCCAGCATTAGGCTCTTCTCCAGCGAGTCCTTCCTTCTCACAGAAATTCCTTCTCATTTCTATGTCAATTAATATAGAAAGAACTAAAGGCAAGTTTCTATTTTCCTTTTCCTCACAAGTATTTTACTGAATTTTCTCTCCCTGGGAGAAGCAGGGAATCTCTCACAAAAATATTTGCTGAATATTTTGGCTTGCTCAAAGAATGCTATACTTTCTTTTTTGCCATATGTTTCAGCATTCCCTTGTGATATATAAGCTCCGGAGAACATATGCCAGTTGTTGAGGCTCAGGAAAATGAAAGTTTATTACTACATTAACCATAGCATGTAGCAGCAATAAGACAGGAACAGGTTCAAAGCCCAGACTGAACATTACACAACAGGCATATTTCAATTACTTGATTCCCTTATTAATAGCTGTTCAGCAATTCTGTTTGGTTTTATTGTTCTGTTAAATTCCCCATGTTCATTGTCTGCAATATTTTCAAATTTCCCATAAAACTACAGTACTTATTTACAATATAAACATGCCAACATCTTTTTCCTTTCCTTAGGAAAGTAGAGGCAAGACATAAATTCTGCCCAAGATTCATGTTCAACACTCACCACAAGTTGGATGTTTTATGTGGTCTGAGAGATGTCCATTTTTAATGATGATATGCCTTCTTATTTGAAATATAAACATAAAACCCACTCTAGTTTGAGGCAAAGAGACAGTATTGATTTTTAGGATTCAACAACACGATGCACAAAGAAATGCAAATAAGACTTGCAGAGACAGTGGTAGGTGTTAAAAATCATTTTAGGAGAAATTGGTGTGATGAAACTAGTAAAAGTGTGAATAAATACATATCTTTCTGCAATGCTTTAGTATTGTGAATCCTTATTTTAAGTTGTAAATGTAATCCATATCTGAATAAATGTTCCTCTCTAAGAACTTTCTTCCGTAGACATTTATTGAAATTTTAATATCCCCAACTAATGATGATAATTTAGGAGACAAGTATGTGCACTGGAGTGAAACATAGTTTTTTTTCTAATTTGGATTCAAATATTGTTCAGTCCATGTCAAAGTTCAGGTGCATTTGAAGAATTAGCGAAAACCTCTGAGGAAATTTTGGAGAAGCTAAATGAATTTCATTAAGATTAGGAAAATCCTATCAAGGGATGTCTTATATTCCTAGAAGCAGTTATGTTCCAATAACCCAATGGAATTAGAAATGATATTTTAATTAAAATGCCAAACAAAATTTGAAACGTCTTCTTGAAATATCACCCACTATATTCTCCTATTTTTTTTAATGTCATACAGCCATGTTGTCTAGTGATTTCCTATTACTTTCAGAATGCATCAAATCTGAATAAAGAAAAGAGGGCTAAGTTTAAAATATTTCTGTGGAAGCTGAGATAGAAGGAAAACAGCAAAGATAATAATGAAAATAGATTTTGTGCAAAATATATTTCTTGTTAAATAACCCTATTAAAAGTAGATCTCTTGAGTGTTGTTCAGAGTAAGGCTATCAGATCTGAGGTGCAAAAGTCTGGTTAGCTGCTGTATGGAAGCGGCTAACCAGACCTTTTGTAGAAAAAACAAAGACAAACACAGTTTTGGTCACCACGTTACAAAAAAGATGTTGAGACTTTGGAAAAAGTACAAAGAAGAGCAACTGAGGTGATTAAGGGCCTGGAGACTAAACATATGAAGAACGGTTGGAGGATTTGGATTTGACTATGCTAGAGAAAAGAAGAACTGGGGAGACATGATAGCAGTATTCCAGTATTTGAGAGGCTGCCACAAAGAAGAGGGGTCAATTTATTTTCCAAAAAACACCAGAGGGCAGGACAAGAAACCATGGATGGAAACTAATCAAAGAGAGAAGCAACCTGGAATTGAGGAGAAACTTCCTAACAGTGAGGACAATTAATCAATGGAACAGCTTTCCTTCAGACGTTGTGGGTGCTTCATCACTGGTGGTTTTAAGAAGAGACTGGGTAGGACTTCCGCTTCCGGTTCCGCTGGCGACAGACTTTGATCGGGCTAGCTCTGGCCCCAGAGTCTGATCCCCCCCATCTGGAGGCCCTTTGGGCCAAGCGCCCCATTATTGGGGCGTTTGCCGTTTAAGGGCGGCTCGCCAGGGGTCCCCTGCCTCACTTCCAGGGGCCGGGAGGCCGATGCTCGCGCGCCCGAGGCTCCAGAGGGGGCGGGAGGCGATCGGCGGCTTTTTTTCGAGGCCGCCGAGGCGCCACAGCGCCTAAGGGGACTGGTGCTACCTAAGAAAGCACAACGGACTGTACTGACTGATTGCAGAGTGGAGCAGGCATCCTGGAGGCGAGAGGGGGGGGTTGGAGTTCCCCCCCCCCCTTGTAGCTGGAAAGGTGCCGTGGCAGAGAACTAGGGGGAAGGAGATGGGGTGAAACCCCTTACCTTTCTGACTTTTCCTTGGAGGATGGCTGTGGCAGAGCTTCTTGGAGAGGTCTGGTGGCCCCTCCCCCCGGCAGACAATGGCGGCGATCTGACTTCCTGCTTCTTTATTTATGATTGAAGACAACATTCTCCTCTGGCTTCCTGTTTGACCTACTCTATACTTCGGACTCGTTGCTCCTGTGAGCGCCCACTGGTGGACAGTTGAAAAATTACTTAGATTGCGAATCCCTCTTTCTTCTCTGGAGGTTTGCCCTTTGATTTCTCATCTTCTACTGATCTAAGATGGCTAAGGGCCACAAATCAGCAGCAACTGACATGGCGAAAATTTTGGAAAGACTGGCAATATTGGACCAAAAGTTGGACAAGTTAGATGACGTCCAAAAAGGATTATCTGAAATTAAATCTGAAATGACACTTATGAAAAAAGATTTAAATGATGTTCAACAGCTGGCAGAGCAAAACAAGAAGAAGATGGGGGGTCTGGAGGGGGAGGTACGGGCACTCCAGAAGGTGGAGGATGGGAGAGGAAATGCAATGTTAACCTTACAATTGGATAAGATGTCTTATTTTCTCAGGTTCCAAAACGTGGAACAACTTGACCAGGAAAATTTGAGAGAAGTGATGGTTAAAATGTTGGGTGAATTTTTAGAAAGAGATTTGGAGTCTATTGGAAGGGATGTGGACTTGGTGTACAGAGTAAACTCACAATTTGCAATTTTACATAATCTACCAAGAGAGATTCATATTAAATTTGTGAGAAGGGAACTGAGAGATGAGATATTGAGAAAACAAAGACTGGGGGCGCTGGTGTACAGGGGCAAGGAGATCACCACCCTGAAGCAGATTCCCAGACAGGTACGAGAATTAAGAAGAAAATATTATTTTTTATCAAATAAGCTGTACCTCAAGGGAGTAGGTTTTAGGTGGTTGATTCCGGAGGGCTTGATGATTTTTTGGGAGGACAGTAAGAAGAAAATTAATAATGTAACGGAAGCTAAGGCTTTTTTTGACCAACATAAATCCTTCCTAAGTGGAGAAGATACAGGAGCCGAAGAGGGGGAAGTATCAGATGATCAAGGAGCGGAGGCGGACGGAGCTGTTGCGGTCCGGGAGGGGGAGGGAAGCCAGACCATGGTTTTAAGAGCCAGAACTAGGAAATGAAGAAAGGAGGGGAATCTATTGTTTAAGGTTTTTTTAATTGACATTTTTCTTTTCTCTCTCTTCTTTTATTGTATTTTGTATAACACTCCTTTTTTTTTTGTTTATATAATTTTTATATAACCTGGTTGTTTGTTTTGATTTAAGATAATAATGTCTGTTGTGTGAGAAATTTAAAAAAAGAAAATAATAATTGAAATATCTTTTCATAAAGATATTGAAAATTCAACATATTGTAAACTATAATATTGTATATTCTTAACCAATAAAAACTTTTTATTAAAAAAAAAAAAAGAAGAGACTGGGTAGTCACTTGTCTGAAATGGTATAGGCTCTCCTGCTTGAGTAGGGAGCTGTAGTAGAAGACCTCCAAGGTCCCTCCAGCTCTATTCTGATTCTGTTTCTGAAGCCAAAAGTCAATAATTTTATATCTTGGCTGCCATCTGAATACTATCAAGATCTGATAGTATTAATTCAAATGTACACACCAATTTCTATTTTGTATCTATATTCTCAAATAAAGATACACTTTTTAAAGTTAAACTTCTATAAAAGTTTCAATCCTTTCCATTTAAGGAAGGTACACTATTTCTGAGTCCTTTGTTACATTCCATCAAAACTACCAAACAGACTAGTCTAAATAATAAGAGATATAAAGCAGCCAACATATCAACCCAACCCTTTGAATCTAAACATTATTTAAAAATGGGCTTTACCTGTTTGATTCTATCATACTGTCTAATCTGTGAAGTCAAAGAGAATATACTCAGATTTGTAAAAACTAATTTGAGTATGACAAAACCTATTTTCCATTTATGGTGAAATCAGTCTGCTCCAATGATGACCTTTTGAAAGAATACTTTTAATAGAGGGGAAATGCTTAAAACATTGGAAAATTGAAAGTCAAAATCTGCTGTTTTAAATTAAAGGAAAGGAACAATGTCCAATTTCACCATTTCTATTCCATATAATGTTTTCTGTCCTCAGGAACAAGAGAAGCAATTAGTCATACTTTTGAACAAAGGAAGTTATCACAGCTAGCAGATTCAGAACTGAGCATCTTTGGTCTAACTAAAAATGGAGAAAATAATGAACCATTTGCTATGGACCTTTTCATAATTATTAAGTGCATCTGTAGAAGAAGTAATTTGCCAACTACAAGATGTGAACATATAATATTCTGGTTCACAGAATATTTCCATTTCCAAGTTCTGCTAAAGTTTTATAAAAAGTGTTGAGAAGATAGTGAAGCACCTTATCATATTGGTTGATTTAAGGTACTGAATCCAGATTTAGTTCCTAAATGTCTAATGGAAGGAACAGCATGATGCTGTGTGGAAATGGCTTCCTTGATTCACACTCAACTCTGGTGATTACATGGAAATTTTGAATCCATGCTGGCTCAGAAATTCGGGGAGCTGAAATCCAGAGATCATATAGGGATCATAGTTATCACCCCTGTATTACAGTCTCCTAGTGTGCTTCCTGGCTCCCTTCACACACATGCATGTATAGCAAGAGTTCTACAGATGATTATTCATTTGGGGTGGGATTATTCAACCCCACCCCAAACAGGTCCTCAGAAAGCACCCCTGTTGCGTAGATCCAGACTCCAACTCAGTACAGCAAGAGACACTGGGTAACCAATAGAAACACACAAAGTCCAGGAAAGCAGGCCAGGAGTCAAACAGACCAGGAAACACAGCGCAAGCACACAAGGCACAGAACTGGGAATGTTGCTCCGGCAAAACTCAAGTCCTCAGGACGGGGCTAAGTAGGCAATGTGGTGCAGCCCTTCATGAGAGGTGAGGTTGCCTCCTCATGAGTAGTCTAGCTGACCAGTGTTGTGCCCATCTCCTCTCTGCTCTATGTGTCCGTAGTTCGCCTGAATGCATGCTTGTCCATCAATTCCACCTCGGCTTAGACCGAGAGACAGGCGTGTGTGTACAGGGGCTTACCACCCTGCCTGATGGACTGGTGTAAGGCAGCCATAGACTTGGACGTGGGGTTACGTGAATTTCATGTGAGGGGGGCCAGGGGGCTGCCCCAGACATGACGGACACCAGAGTGGCCTTTTCTGCCCAGATCAGTGGAAAGGGGGGAACCCAATGCCAGACCCATGGATCCAGCTCGCCAGCCATTGTGGTGTTTCCGCTGTAATCAAGTGGGGCATAGGGCCCTGGAGTGCCCACTACCACCAGTTCAACCATCAGGTCCTGCAATGCCGACATCAAGCGGGAAGAGTCGGACACGGGTGACCCCCGAGAAGACCAGAGGGGTGTCATAGCCAGGGCAGCTCCATAACGGCACATCAAAGAAGGAGCTGGGCCCCGCTTCACATCCTGGTATTGTTCCCGTGATTGTAGAGGATAGCGACGAAGAGGAGGGGAATAGTGATCTGATGGTAAGTGCTCCTATACGTCCTTTCCTCATCCTGGTGACCCTAAAATCACCCCATGGTGTAATGGCAATACACTTATTGATTAGGAGTGTATGCGTTGTTTGATGAGGTGGGCGCTGGCCACACAGTTGGGTCTTCGGTTATTCTCATTACAAACACCCATAGTGTTCAAACAAATGGATGGGTCTACCTTAGGGGGGGCTCCAACCACTCACATAACAGAACCGGTTAGAATGGAGATAGGGGCTCATGGGGACAGGGACAAACCTGTGTATACAGATAGGGGTGATGGTGACACAGGATGTTTAGGTGGGCGTATGCGGGGTGTGGAGTGTGGGGATGGTGGCTGCGGCGGGGTTAGGTGCTGTTTCTTCTGAGTGGGATGGCAGAAGGCGTGGACACTGTCGCAGCACTGCCTGCCAAGGAGGAGGAGGAGAAGCCAGTGGAAGTCCCCGTGGAGTCACAGCCGCCGGCAGTACGACCAAAGGAACAGGTTCATAGCCGCAGCCAGGGTGGAGATGTGGCAGACGCTGGTGCGGTGAGGGGCGTGGCCTCCCAGTCGACGTCGGGGAAATGGTGGCACAGTCCCGCTCTGGTTGGCTCCAGAGGGGGCACAAAGGACCCCTTAACCCTGCTGGATAGTGAGTGGTTCCATTCAACCCTGGGAGGAGATCGCAATGGACTTTGTAGTGGACTTCCCGGAAAGCAACGGGAACACAGTCATATGGACTGTTATAGACCTGTTTTCCAAACAGGCTCATTTCATCCCTTGTAGTGGGTTACCATCAGCCCGAAAGTTAACTAAACTTTTCATCCAACATATATACAGATTACATGGGGTACCCTGACAAATCATTTCACACAGGGGGGTCCAATTTATGGCTTGCTTTTGGCGAAACTTCCTACATGCCATTGGATCAACCCAAGGACTCAGTTCAGCATTCCACCCCAGTACAAATGGGGGGCCAAACGGACAAACGCCATGGTCGAACGCTACCTCCATTGTTACATCTCATATCAACAGACTGAGTGGTCGTCTCTGTTACCGTTTGCAGAGGTAGCATACAATAATACAGTGCATAGTAGCATGGGTTTTACCCCATTTAGAGTGGTTATGGGACGGGACTTTACAGCAATACCTGAGTTGGACCAACGACTGGACACGCCTGTCTTACCTCAAGAGTGGGCCGATAGGCTTCAGACACTGTGGCCCCAAGTATGGGATGCGTTAGACAAAGCATCCATTGAGTACAAAACCCAGGCAGATAAAATGAGGGCACCACTCTGGCCCTTGCAGGTGGGAGACATGGTATACCTGTCTACCAAATATATTAAGTTAAGGGTGCCCAGTCGTAAACTAGGACCAAAGTATCTAGGCCCATTCCCTGTCATAAAGGTAATAAACCCCGTCACCATCGCTTTAAAACTACCACCTTTGTTAGGGAGAATACACCCCATTTTTCACTGTAGTCTTCTTAAACCCGTGACCGGAACTCGAAATAACCCTGAACGTCCTGGACCCATAATGGAAGGGCATTATGAAATAGATTAAATTCTGGATGCCAAACTAAGTCGAGGGAAGCTTCGGTATCTTGTTCGTTGGAAAGGCTATCCATATGAGGAAGCATCTTGAGTATCTGCCACAGATGTTAACGCCAGAAAACTGGTCAGGCAGTTCCATAAGAAACACCCTCATAAACTGCAACCTATTGCTAATCCCTAATTTCTCTGTTACAGAAGGACGCATGGTGAAAGGGGAGCCGCCTGTCGAGCCCTGCTACATGCTCGACAACGCTGATGCACTATGAAAAAGAAGATGGGGACATACCTGTGTACACAGATGGGGGTGATGATGGCACAGGATGTTTAGGTGGGCGTATGCGGGGTGTGGGGTGTGGGGATGGCGGCTGCGGCGGGGTTAGGTGCTGCTCTTCATGGAGATGCTGCTTCACAGCTGGCTACGCTCACGATGAGAAGCAACGGACGTCAGCTTCAGCTGGAGCTTGGGGCCAGAAATGCTTATTAGGAGGTGTGGGCGTGTTTATAAGCATGACGTATACAGGGAGGGATATTTAAATCATCCCAGGCCAGGTGAATGTAGCACTAACTTCGAATCATTTGGCGATCGCAGCGTGTGCCTGAAGCCAGCGCACAATAAATCAGCATTCAAGAAAGAGCTGAACGGAGTGGTGTCTGTGTTTTGCGGCGTTTGGCCCAGGAACCCTGAGACTTAGATCACCTGAGACTGCTCTATCAGGCTAGCATTCTCTCAGCCCCAGTCCTGACCAATACTGGCTCCACACTTTCTTCTACAGACTCAAACTCGCCCTCCTCCTCTGAAGTCACATCTGTAGAGGGGTCTTGGGTGGATCCATGACATCTACCCACAAGAGACTTTGTTTCATTAAATTCCATTGTTCAGCTATTTAGAAACATCACACTGAGTCACCAAAACCAAACTTCTAAGCACAACCTTAAACCTTAAACCCTACTATTCAAGATACTTATATTTGTATTTCAAGTATGTTACAAAATCGTAGTATAATTGTATTTTATTTTTTTTAATATAAATCATCCAGAGAATCTTGCCAATGCATGGCAAAAAAAACCACCCTCCACTTAATAACTAAATAATAAAAACATGATTGCATTACAATTGGGGAACTGCAACTGAGAGGCAATCAATATAGCTACTGAAGACTTTAATAAATTTCCTTCTCAATGTTCCCATCTGTAAAATTGTGTAGCCTGTTAGCCTCTGCTTATAGCCACCTAGACCATCACAAGAAGACTTAATCTCATTAAGGCAATTGATCTTTTTAATGAATCTACTAGAGCCATGATGGTGAACCTATGGCATGGGTGCCACAGGTGGCACGTGGAGCCATATCTGTGGGCACGCGAGCATTGCCCTACTCAGCTCCAGCGCGCATATGCATGCCAGCCAGGTAATTTTTGGGCCTTCCGGGCCCACCTGAAATTGGGAAATGGGCTGTTTCCAGCCTCTGGAGGGCCTCCCAGGTGGGGCTGGGAAGTCTGTTTTCACCCTCCCCAGGCTCCAAGAAAGCCTCTGGAGCCTGGGGAGGGCAGGAAACAGGCCTACCAGGCCCACCGGGCCATCACGTGCCAAAAGTGGGGGTAGTGCATGTGGAGGGGGTGGGGCACATTGAATTATGGGTATGGGCACACGCATGCACGACCTCCCTGCATGATCCCCACTTTTGGCACGCGACAGCAAAAAGGTTAGCCATCACTGTACTAGAGAGTAGACATTTAACAGCATATTGTTTTTGAATAAAGATTTTAATTAATGTTTCTGATTTTAATTAATGTTTCTTTCTAGTATGATAACCATATGTAGTTTGGAATTCACAAGAAACTCTAGATTTTAACCATTTATGCCTGAGACCATAACATTGCACACAAAAACTTTCCAACTAAACCAAGAGCTATTTAATCTTACAAACTTTTTCTTCTACCCTAAACTAAACTGGACTGAAGATCTTTACCATCTGATCTCTTCAGATCAATGTAGCAGGAAACTTGTTAATAATGGAAGCGATTATCTCTCAGCTGTGATAAGCTAAGTTTCGTCATAATTAAAACCGGCAAAAATGATCCTGCTTTTCTGATTTTAATTAATGTTTCTTTCTAGTATGATAACCATATGTATTTGCTGCCTCCAACTAAATATAAAGATATTCTGGACTCTGGTTATGATGTCTGAAAGGCTTTGATTCCTAATATATCTGAAATGTCTACAACAAATATTTTGGGTATCATTAACAACAATTGAACTACTAAAACAGGTTCCAGTTTGTGATTAGGCATTGCATATTCACTCAGCACAGATGACAACTGACGGAGTATGGTGATCAATCCACATTCTGGATCATTGCTTTCACCCAAGTGCCAGTTGGAAACGAATGCACGGAGCATAACATGAATCTTGGAGCAGCCTGATTTTGGACTAAATGCAGCTAATGTTGGCTAAGAGAAGCTGTCTGTTGTGCAACTGGATAAGCTCACAGTCAGCACTCAAGATATTTCCCTAGAGCTCAGGTTGTCATACCAGTTTCCAGGTATCACCAAATGATTCGTCTGAGTTCATCAGGAGATGAATACATCTTGATAAAAAACCAAAATAGTAGCCAATCTGGAACAAATTTCTGGTGTGTGTGTGCAATCCCATCCATATCATGTATTTCAGGATGTTTTTTTAAAAAAATAATAATATTAATTGAAGAGTATTTTTCAAAGTAAAAACAATGCAAAGAAAATCCAAACCCATAAATCACAAGTTGGTTTTCAGCAAAAAGTTCATAAAGGGTTTCCGGTCACTGAGAAATGTAGTTCTTATCTAATCAAGAAAGTCAGTTTTACCATCACTGCTAATTCTGTTTTTTAAATATGTATTTCAGGAAGTTGTAGTGCTCTAATAGAAGGTCCATTTTCTATATCACTAGACGGAGGCATAGAAAGAGGGAGAGCAATGTATAAGTTACAGTGCTGGACTAGAAATGGGGAAATCTACCTAATCCTCTTTTAGTCACATTAACCAATTAGCTGACTCTGGACCAGCCACATTCTCTCTCCTCTAAACTGAAATATTAGAAGAGCTTTATCTACCAACTTGTACTGAAGCCGCACAGTAGATTACAACCTATATCCGTGATGGTGAACCTGTGGCACATGTGCCCGAAGTGACACATGTAGCCGTGTCATGTGCAGTGGCGCCCATTCCTCTTTTGTGTTTCTGGTGTGCATGTGTGCACACTGATCAGCTGGCCTTTTTGCATGCGGCAGTGCCAGAAACTGGAAGATCTGGTCTTCCGTTTTCCTGCGTGAGCATGCACGCCAGCCAGCTGATCGTCACACGTGCATGCGCACCATAAACCCGGAAGAGTTGCTGGCTGAAACTGGAAGTTCAGAAGCTGAAACCGGAAGTTCATTTTCAGGCACGCACATGAGCCCTCAGCAGCTCCACTTCCTGGTTGTGGCCCAGATGCACACATACACACAAAGCACTTCCTTTTTGGCACTTGGTGCTGAAAATGTTCGCCATCACTGACCTATATAACCTTCAATGAAGACATCTTCATTTTTCATGGATTCATCTGATATGAATATTAGTCTGATATTAGTAATATGTGCACAGCCATATACATATAGTAATTCAGACTAATAAGCAGCAAACACATAATAAGACAGAGTCAGGTATCTATCAGTACTTAAGTAAGGCACTGAATGTGTGATTTGTAAGAAAATCCATACAAAGGATCCATTCCTTCACATAAAGTTATTAGACTAACAAAAGAGGACACATCCTAAAAAAGAAACTGGCAGAAATCTAGGTAAGATATCCAGGAGACAGGTGAAATATTGTGGTATGGTTAATGGAAAATTTCCATTGACTTTGAGACTGTAATAGTTATTCCTTAATCAGTTGTGAACAGATTGCTTTTAAACAGGTGGTGGGCTGCAACCAGTTTAACAACTGTTTCTGTGAGTGCACAGGAGCCTAATGCGCTTGTGCACAGCATTCAAAATACAGCAATTTGAAGCTCAGCTGCTTACCTTCTAAGGCAGCCCCAATAAGTAGAACAGCAGAGGCACGGAAATCAGCTGTGCTGCGCAAATCAGCTGAGCCAGAAAGAAGGAAATATAGGACAGGATAGGGCAGGGGTGGATGGGCGGGGCCAGCTGATCATCAGAACTACCAGTTCGCCTGAACCGATCCGAACTGGCAGCAGCCCACCACTGTTTTTAATTTTGTTTTAGTGACATAAGAGCTCTTTCTCCTTCTCAACACAATTTTGGTCATGTAGAAAAAGCCTATTAGTTGTTTCCTTTCCTCATCAATGTTATCCAAACTTCCTAGGATTAGAAAGCTATGAGGAGTGAGAAATAGTTATTGCTAATCCAAGGCAGTGTGGAACAAATGTTGGTTATCTTCCATACTAGTAAAAGAATGCAGAAAAGGATTAGAAAAAAAATAAATATGTTTCAAACTATGTGCAACTGATTGTTATGATCAATTTCACAATCGACCCTATTGTTTTTCAGTTTCTTTCTCTTTCCATCAATATTTCCAAAGTTCAGTTAGCCCCATCTTTGGGAATTGCTAAGAGAACTTGGATTGACTCAAGAATGTATACATTACCGTCAATGTGTAAAATCTGGCATTTTATAGAACACCTAGGAAATCTATAGAATGCCAAAAAATAGGACATCAAAATATGAAACGCTTAATATTTCCACACGTTTCCTTGGCATTCTATACAACGCCAAAAGACAAATTGGCAAAGTATAAAATACTCTGACTAAAATGTCATTCTAGCCTTCCTTGTTGCAACAAGGGACTACTTTATTTTCCAGTTGTTTTTTCATTTTCATATGTCTTTTCAATAAAGGGTTAGGGTGAGAGTTAACCCTAACCCTCATCCTCACCCTTCTCCTTTTCATTATTCTCTTTTCATGCTTTGCCTAAATAGTTCTTGTCATTCTGCCTAATGCCTAGGTATTATATTTATACAATGCCTAGGGAAAGTGTACAGCATATTAAAATATCACAGACATTTCATACTTTGCTTAAATGTCACGCATTCTATACATTCCTTAGCCATTCTATACAATGCAAGCTTTTCACTCATTGTTAGTAGCATATATAAAAATGCACCAAAGAAATATGCACCATGACAGCATGATGACACTCTGTGATCTTACCGTCCCGTCTGATGAGTTTTGCAAAGCTCGGGCTGTGGTTATTGGAGAGTTTGGATGAACTTTCAAAAGCGGATGCAGGTAATGACAGTATCAGTGGCTCTTCACAATTATCTACAAAACAAGAAAAGATATATAGAAAGCATGAAATATAATGGAAAAAAACTTTTGGCTTATCAGGATCATTTCACACAGAGAGAGAGAGAGGAAGAGAGGGAGAGAGGGAGAGAGAGAGAAGGTATTTTATATCTGCACCTGCTCCTTCCTAATTAATGAATTACCTTAAAAGAAACAAGCTTGGTAATAAAATTCTCTGCAAAAATATGCATGGCACTATATATATATATATATATATATATATATATATATATATATATATATTTCTCAACAGCTTTCAACAGATGTGGTGTGAAATATCTTACTTTATATCAAAAAGAATATAGACTTGTGGGTCTAGCCTCCTAAGATTATGTCGCAAAGGAGAATTCAAATTTACGAAGTCAGAAAGCATGCAGGTGGGTCTTTAGGCAGGCGGGTGCTACAAAATACAAGGTCACCATGCCTTCTGGAGATTCCTCGGGAGAAAAAACATTGGGAACAACTTCTAGGAGTGTGTTGTGGCCCGCCAGCGGCCTGCGTGGATTGTGGCTGATCCTGACGAGGAGGAGGCTGTTGTAGGGTCGCACCAGCAGCCGGTGCAGCTGGCGCTCACGTTGAACAGCGAGGAGACTGAAGAGGATGTGGTGCCAGAGGCAGAGACTCAGCTTGGGCCTTCAGAACCTCCAGAGGCTCCTTCAAGTGGAGAGAGCGAAGTGGAGGAGCTTCTCCTCAATGCTCGAGCATGCAGGGCTGCCAAAAGGCAGGAGTGGCTACTCAAGGGGAGGAGGTCTCCTCGAGAGTAAAGGTTTGAGGATAATTGGCCACTCCCTTAGCCTATTTAAGTCACATGCAGTTAGTAATTTCTTGCTGGAAACAACGTGTAATTATTACAGAGCATTTTGGAGAGTGAGTGTCTTATTGTATCTTGTTTTCTGAGCTGGTTGCCAACCTTTGCCGGACTTTGTTTATTCTTGGTACATTATAACTTTGATAAGGACCATTGGTGTATGTCACAATCCTTGGGAATCTGGAGCTGGGGCAGAACAGAGTGGCTTACTACTTTCCCCGTTGACTTTCCTTGTGGGAAGAGACAGGAATGTTTGGAAATGTTGATCATATGGCCACAGGACATTGCAACCATTGTTATCGTGATCCAGTTGTCAAGAATCCACATTGTGATCATGTGACCAAAGGGACACTGCAATAGCCACAACGTTGAGTACAAATCAAAAGCTCTTCTAGGGTCAGTTCCATTTCTAAATTTTAATGGTCTCTGAACAAGTGGCCACAGCCTGACCACCTTCTTTTGTGCTCTTTAGCGGCTACCAGTTCAAACAATTGACTGGTTAGCCCATAATTTCAAGGAATAAAAAAAGTTCAGATATTGTACAAAGAGAAAGGGGGGGAAGGGAAAAATTGCAGAGCAGTGTGCACACCAACTAGAAGACTTTCTACATACTAACTATACAATACTGGGCATAATTGGAACTTCAGCTGTAGGCACCACCAATCACAATCTTTAGAATGAAATGCATTAAATCTGTATGGACAGCAGTGTAGAAAACACCCATACCAGGGGCACTGTAAGTACATGATTGTGGGGCAGCAACATTTAAGAAGTATTTTATGTATTCTACTTTATTCTTAAAATGCACATGGCTTTGCACCTTGTTAACATTCTTCTGGATGGCTGATGATATATTAAACCACCAATTTGAAAACATTTTTTTAAGAAAAAGAAATTAAACAGCAGTCAGGTCATAATGTGCTAGAGCACAGGTGTCAAATTCAAGACCCATGGACTGGATCCAGCCTGTGAGGTGCTTAGATCTGACCCATTGGGCCTCCCTGGAAACAGCGAAGGACCAGCCTGAGGTGCCTCTGCTAGCAAAAATGGAGCTTGGGAGGGCTGTGTGCGGCCCTCACAAGCTCCGTTTTCAGCTACGACAGTGTCCTGCAACTCTCTGCCAGCAAAAACAGAGCTCGGTTTTCGCTGGCAGAGCACTCGGGCTACCATATATGCCTCCAACATGAGTGACATTGAGCTAGCCACGCCCATTCTGGCCACACCCCCTGAGCCCCCTGAAGTCAAACACAACCCTGTTCAGATAGATTCTTTCATTTTGCAATTCATAATGAACAATACCTTGCCTCTCACTCTCCAGACCCTGACTCTGTACAGAAGAATAGTATGATTGAAACCAATAACACCTTATTTACATCACTCTACCAATATCTCCAATGTCTCACATTAACTATAACATATGAAATAACTCTCAGCCAGAAAAAAAAAATTGTAAGTCAACACAGGTCTAAGTCCACTGGAGTCTCATCATTGTGTAAGTCCAGAAAGATAAATGAAACTGAAAAAAATGTCTTCAACTTAACGTAGTTGGTCTAATCGCAGCTACAGCAAGCAGGTTGCCTTTTCAAAAGTCCACTGGCCTACTCCCTGCTGTTGTTCCCTGCTGCTGCCTGAATGACCATGTCCTCCAGCCATCCAGCCACCTGCACAGCTGTTTTCCAGCCAATTCTAAATTGGGAAGCTAGTATCACAAAGCATCTGTGTGCATGTGGCCCTTATTTGCTCTCTGCACCAAATCAAAAATGTGCGTACTCTAATTTTTGGCCTATTAGTTTACACGAACACAATCATTCTTTTTGGAATCATGATTTACATTTTAAGTATTGTAAAAATTCAGCTAATGATGGTTAATCGAACAAAAAATGTTAGCTTAGCATAGTCTGTAGAATGGATCAATATTAAGTAATAGGCTCTTGGACTTTCCACAAGCACAAAACCAACTAGGATTACACTTCTGATGAAGGATATAAACAGTTGTCTCACCATCTGTACAGAATGACATGGCCGGTAGTATACAGAGGCAACACATACATACACATACACAACACAAACACACATGCTATAATAACCCCTTTTATTCAGTTCATATGCAGGATTTTGAATTATGACAAAAATGGGTTATGATATTCAGCCTTTGTTTGCCAACTGTTATAGAGCTTAAAGCCACTGCTCTTAATTGTGCATTAGGCTATAGTCACTTTTTTCCCCTTTGCCAGAACAAAAGACTGTGCTGATGGATTCCACTCCCCACACCCTTGGCAAATGCTATATTCTCGCTAACATTTGCTTCAAAGAATTGAACAAATTCCGGATCTCTGCAGGAAAAAATGAGAAGTCAGTAGTGCATCAGTGGAAGTCTCTTCCCTCAAAGTCTTTGTCTCTGGGTTAAAATAATAGATTACTTGGATAAAATATAAAGGTTACAATGTCCCCATTCTGCCCTGACATTATTGACAGATGTCATTCTATGCAGCTCATCTGGGGATAAAAGGAAGGCAGATGGAGGCAAAAAGCACAAACTGAAAATATTTACCTCATGGAAATCCTGTTACTGTACCTACACGCACTGATTATACAACCCATAGTTTTATAACCATCAAAGAATTATAATTATTCATGTAGCAGGTAATGAATTAATTATATCTCCTATAACTGTTGAGAAAATAAGGACTCATACGGGCAGTCCTCAATTTACAACAGTTCACTTAGTGACCATTCAAAGTTACAACAGCACTGAAAAAAGTGACTTAGGACCATTTTTCACATTTATGACCACATCCGCATGGTCCCGTGATCAAAATCTGGATGCTTGACAACTGGCTCATATTTAGGACAGTTACAGGTCATTTGATCACCTTTTGTGACTTTCTGACCAGCAAAGCAGGAGTGAAATTCAGCCGGTTCTATCCGGGCTGGGCGAACCAGTAGCGGCGGCTGTGGGAGGCTCCGCCCACCCACGCGGACATCATGATGTCACCTTTTTGTAATATTTTAAGCCTCAGTGCATGTGCAGAAGGCTTTGTGCATGTGTAGACGATGGCACATGCGAGTGAAGCAAGCAAGCGCACAGCGCGCACACATTTGCAAACCGGTAGGGAAGGTAAGTGAATTTCACCCCTGCAGCAAAGTCAATGGGAAAGCCAGACTCACTTAGCAAATGTGTTATTCACTTAACAACTTCAACAATTAACTTAATAACAGGAGCAAGAAAAGACACAAAATGGGGCAAAACTCACATAATGTCTTATTTAGCCACAGAAATTTTGGGCTTAATTGTGGTCAAAAGTCAAAGACTTCCTGTACTTACTCTTGTTTGAGAAAGAATTGGGGGGTGTTCTAAAAAAATATACTTTTAATATCCTTAGCTATGAAGTCTTCTTGATGATCACTTCTTGATTTGCTCTCTCTGTGATTTTTTTTTTTTTTTTGGTGCGGGTGGGTGGGAGATTGGATATTTTGCCTTGAGTTTATTTATTTATTGGTTCGATTTATATGCCGCTCTTCTCCGGAGACTCAGGGTGGCTTGCAATGTGTTAAGCAATAGCCTTCATACTTTTGTATATACCTGCTTAGTAGGGCTTTCGCCCCCCCCCCCAAGCGGTGTTCTTTTTTATACAAAGTCAGCTTATTGCCCCCACAATCCGGGTCCTCATTTTACCTACCTCGAAAGGATGGATGGCTGAGTCATCCTTGAGCCTGGTGAGATTTGAATTTGCAATAATTGCAGGCAGCTGGTGCTACTTAATAGTAGTTCCTTAGCAGGTGGGCAGGATTTGTTTCTTTGGAACTATCTGTGACACAACAGACAGACAAAGTCCACGTTTTGGACAGAGAGGACCGCTGGTTTGAAAGAGGGGTCAAAGATGCCATCTATGTCAAAATTGAACAGCCCTTTCTCAACAGAGGGGGAGGGATACGACATAATCTATCTCCAATCTACAACACAGTCCTTTCAACAGTTCCAAGAAGGTTCCACACCAATTTGCACTACTCAGGCGACCCTTATGAGACAGATAAACCTCCAGGTCACCTTAAAGACTTGCTAAAAAAATGCAAATGACCAGCTGTCTACAAGGAGTATGAATCCTTCCATTCACTACCATCCAGTCAAGCTGAAGAAGCTTCTTGGAGGAGAAGTGAAACGTCTTCAATGAAAAACCAGAAAGTCTAGTTGCCTCTTTGGGACAACCATGACCTGGATGACTGACAATCTCCATAAACAAGCAGACAGACAACTTTAGTCAAAGGAATTAAATTCTCCATTATCTGGAAATGCAAAAAAAAAAAAAAGCCTCAATCTGTTGGGAAAGAGTTGACTGTCACAAAATATGGAAGTTTTCTGCCTGTCTTAAATCATTCTGTTCAAAAATGCAAATGAGGCTACATACACCAAACAAAATTTGCTCATTTTCTCTTCCATTACCTGCCTTCAGTGTAGCTGATATATACATAGCAACAAATTTCACTCAAGTGTGAGCCCACTGATTTTTTTGACAAATCTCCCTGGGAGGAAAATGCCAGTATATAATTAAATGGAGAGGTCCTGCAGGTTAACTAATTCTCAGACTCCATGAGCAACTTCCAACTCATAGCTAAATCTCTCTCTCTCTGTGAGTGTTTGTATACATGTGATAAGGCTATAAAACTCAAGGAACTCAAAGATTCAGGCTATCTCAACTACATTATTTCATTTTGAATTTTGGCTACAGAACCAGTTCTTGGTTTTCTCTGAAGCAGAGATTATTGAATTAATCCAGACAATGTTCCAGGAGCTATTATAGTAGCAAACTTTTATTTAGCAGTGTAGGGGATGTTTCAAGGTTATTATGATCAGAATAAAGGCATAAAGAGTTAGTAAAGCTTGACGTAATGAGGTAATATGAGATACAATATGATAAATTGCAATTTTCCTAATATACAGTATCATATAGCTTATGAAAGACATATTATACAATTTATATCAGGTTTATTCTTTTTTCATTTGCTTAGAGTTAGTATTTTAAAGTATAGCCACGCTATTACATATCTAGACCACAGCCATGTTACCCGGCGTGTGAACCCTGGACATACCCAGCTTCTGGTTTGAGATATGTACCAGGTACTCAGTTGTACAGAAAAACAAGATAAGAGAATACCAAGGAGATGAGAACTGAAAGGGGCTGAGGGGACTGGGTGCTTAGCAATACAGGCCTAACTAATTTTAAAGGTAGAATAGAAGATTATAAGTGGACTGATACAGGGGTGAAATCCAGCAGGCTCTGACAGGTTCCGGTAGCGGAAATTTTAAGCAGTTCAGAGAACCGGTAACAGAAATTTTAAGTAGTTTGGAGAACCAGCAAATACCACCCCTGAGTGGGGTAGGAATGGAGATTTTGCAATATCCTTCCCTTGGAGTGGGACGGGAATGGAGATTTTGCAGTATCCTTCCCCTGCCACACCCACCAAGCCACGCCCACCAAACCACACCATGCCCACCAACCCATGCCCACAGAACCAATAGTAAAAAAAATTGGATTTCACCACTGGACTGATAGCATGTGACTGACCTGGGCCTAGGAACGATAGACAAGTGGCCAGTGATAGAACTGTATAAAATATGCTGAGATCTGTGACTGGGGACAGTTGTGTACTTCTGTTGCTGTACTAGCTGAAGTTCCGCCAGTTTTTGCAAAAACTTTTAATAAATATTATTTCTGGTTGAGCCACATATTGTGTGAATTAGTTATGCACAGCAGTAAGGTAATCCACTAGGTCTTTTCAGGCCTCTTCCTGTGTAATCTGGCCAAAACCTGGGCCACCAACATCCCATTGTTGCTCAGAGGGAAACCAACAGATCAATTAGAGAGAATCATAATCTTGCCTTCTCCTTTTAGTTTTCAGCATTCTCTAACATAGATTTTTTTTTGGGGGGGGGCAATAATTAAGTAATGAACATCCTCTAAACTTTTACAAAATTTTATACATGCGCAAATGAAGAATACTTGATTTTAATTGGAAAGTTACAATTAGATTCGCAATTGTAACATTTATAACTTCAGCATATGCCACCATGATCATTGCAATTTTATGACTATAACTCCTATGGTACTCCCCCTTCTTCTCAAAATAATATTCTGCGCATTAGCAAGCTTACAGGTTTAGAAGCCATCATCCTAAAAGGAAATCTAAACTAGACCTTTGATAGTCCTGCTTCCTTCTGTTGATACTGACTTTTCCAATCTACACAGCTATCTTTGGGGCCTTTAGATAAATTAATATTAGCAGGTTTTTAGAGCAAGATGGTTTACTGGGGGAAAAAACCCACAAAAGTAATATCAAATTTTATCTTATCATCTTACAGTGGAAAGTTATTATAATATAATTAAAAGTTACTTACAATACTAAACTGTACACAAGACAAATTATTCAGATTCAGGACAACCAAAACTGAAAACATTTATATTTTACCTTACAGTTTTCCACTGCATTTAGCTGTTAATACTTAAAAGTTAACTTGGGAGATAAGTTATTGCAGGTAATGTTTGACCTACAATCATTCATTTAAACTTATATTGGCATTGAAAAAAAAATGATGGAAAAGCAACTGGTATGTATTTATGACAACTGCACTGTCCCTGGGTTATGTGATCACCATTTGTAACATTCCGTGTGTGTGTGTGTGTGTGTGTGTGTGTGTGTGTGTGTGTGTATGTGTGTGTATAAAGGTAAAGGATTCCCCTGTCTGGTTGTGTCTGACTCCATTTCTTACCCGAGAGAGCCAGCATTGTCCAAAGACATTTCTGTGGTCATGTGGTGGCATGACTATATACTGAGGTTCATGGAATGCTGTTACCTTCCCACCAAAGTGGTGCCTATTTATCTACTCGCATTTGCATGCTTCCGAACTGTGAGGTGGACAGGAGCTGGAGCAAGGAAAGGGAGCTCACCCTGTCACATAGTGTTGGATCTCAAACCTGGGCTGTCAGCTTCTAATATAATATACAAACAAAAAATATAATAAACAAAACATATACAAAACAAGAACAGATAGAAAATAAGAGATAAGAGAAAAAAATTGGGAAAAAAAATAAATCACATACAGTTGTGTCTTCCACCTTTCTTTCTATCAAGTTATTGTCATTTTAAATTTTTCACCAACCCCGTCTCATTTTTAATCCCTAAATCCCAAAACCATCATTTCATTTTTCTCTTCTTCCAGCAAAAATCCGTATAAATTTTCCAGTCCCTTTTTTTTTTAAATATCCTTCTCTCTTTTCTCTGCCCAAACTGGTCAGCTTCATCATTTCTGCAAGTTCAATTAATTTAATAATCCAATCTTCCACTGTAGCCATTTCAACTATTTGCATGCAATAATCTTGCCATGCTATAATATATGTACAATATTATTTTCTAATTCCCAGTCCATAAACCCCAATAGGAATAATTCTGATTCCAACATTCTGGTTCCAACATTTATTTTATTAGTCACCAACCTCCTAGTAAATGCTGCAATTAAACAGCAAATAAAGATTTGATTAAATCTGTAAATTGTGTCCATACTGGTAAAAATAATATTTTTTTGCTTTAAGTGAGATAAAAGCTGTTTTAGGAATGCACTTTTAATGCCCTACTATGTTTTAAGGGCATAAGTGGAACATATTTCAGTAATGCCTTCAGCACCATATAGGAGTGCAATAACTCCTATTTTTAGCACTATTGGCTTTTCACCTCTGCTGCAAGTAACTTGCATTTGCAACCCCAGAGACAAGATTTCATGGTTGGAAACTAAACAGGTGTTTTTCTAGTGCAATCCGAAAGAGAAATAAGTTCAGTTTTAACCATGTAAAAATTTTAAAAAATGGATATTAAATCATTCTAATGTCTCCATCAAGAAAGATGGTAAGTCCTATATTTATTCTAACTATTCTATAGATTTTCTCAATGTTTCTCCCTCCCCCCCCCCCCCCCCCCCCCCCCCCCCCCCGGGAGATCATGACTGATTTTGAATGGTTTAATGTGTTTCTTTTTACAAATTCTATACAAAGATATAGTAAACTGCTAAGGGGCACAGTAGCCTAGTAGTGAAAATGCTAGGCTTGTCAAGGTCAGCATTTTGAGACTCAAGTATTGCATGATGGGATGACTTCCCATTCCTGCCCCAGCTCCTGCCAACCTAGCAGATAGAATAACAGAGTTGGAAGGGATCTTGGCAGAGGTGGGTTTCAGCAGGTTCTGACCAGTTCTGGAGAACCAGTAGCAGAAATGTTGAGTAGTTCAGAGAACCAGTAGTAAAAATTCTGACTGGCCCCGCCCCCATCTATTGTCTGCCTCCCAAGTCCCAGCTGATCGGAGGAAATAGGGATTTTGCAGTAACCTTCTCCTGGATTGGGAAGAGAATGGAGATTTTACAGTATCCTTCCCCTGGAGTGGGGTGGGAATGGAGATTTTACAGTATCCTTCCCCTGGAGTGGGGTGAACATGGAGATTTTACAGTATCATTCCCCTGCCATGCCCAACAAGCCATGCTCACCTAGCCGTGCCACACCCACCAAGCCACACCGACAGAACCGGTAGTAAAAATTTTTGAAACCCACCACTGGATCTTGTAGGTCTTTTAGTTCAACCCCCTGCTCAAACAGGAGGCCCTATATCATTTTAGACAAATGGTTGCTTAGTCTCTTCTTAAAATCCTCCAGTGATGGATCACCCACAGTTTCTGAAGGCAAGTTGTTCCACTGATTAATTGTTCTCACTGTCAGGAATTTTTTTTCCTTATTTCTAAGTTGGTTCTCTCCTTGCTTAGTTTCCATCCATTGTTTCTTGTCTTGCCTTCTGGTGCTTTGGAAAATAGGTTGAGCCCTCTTCTTTATGGCATCCCCTCAAATATTGGAACACTATCATGTCACCCTAGTCCTTCCTTGCATTTCAAAAGCTCGCAAATGCAAGTAGATAAATACCTTCAGTGGGAAGGTAATAGCGTTCCATGCACCTTGATGTATAGTTAGGCTGGCTGGAAGTGTCAGGACAATGCTGGCTCTCTCAACTAAGAAACAGAGCTGAACATTGGCCCATAGAGTAGGACATAACTGGATAAATGAAACCTTTACCTTTATAGTAAACTGAGAGGAGTTCTTATGATGGTACCAATAAGTAAGCCTCATAATGTAATATTGTGATAAAATATTTATTCAGTCTCTAATGTGATTGGTAAGGCCAATTTTAGCATTAGGCATAAGGAGTTGGTTTCCTTAGCCAGGAGGTTTTGGATTATTTGGTGGCTTTTCATATCATCAAAGGAGAGATGCTTATAGAATCTTCTCTTTCATGTACTATGGTAATGAAATATCTTGGGGATTAGCATTTCATATTTTTAATTTGGTCTTGACTTGAATATAAATGTGGAACAAGACCTGTTTTTTCCCCCCACAGCAACGAGTCTGTGAGGAAGGTTGGCAGAAAGAATGAGGCTGGCCCAAAACTACCTAGATACTTTTGATGGCTAAGACTGGATATGGTCTCCTTGCTTATAGTCCAACAACCTTAACCTTGTATTTGTCAAGTCTTGGCCACTTTAAGATGTATTGTCAGAATATTCATGACTGGGAAGATATGGTAACAAGGTCAGCCAGTGAATAGGCATGGCAACTGAGTCAGCCAATGAGGGCTGTTTTGGAAATAGAAACTTAAGGAAGGAGTCTAGGTGTGGCTTAGCTCTGTGCTCAGCTCTAAAACGAAACTAGTCTGGACTTGTCTGTTCTGAACTGCTGGAACTGAAAGCAATCTCTCCTCTCCACCACATTGGAAGAATCTGCTGTTGGTATTGTAAATTTACTTCATGTGTTATTATGTATATAAAGAAGTTAATGAATCCTGCTGAATCAGTTTACCCGTGTGTGTTTTCTGGATTTGATTTTGCAACAAACTCTGACATATATGAACTTCAATTCCTAGCATTTCCCAGCCAGCATCTTAAAGTGACCTAGGTTGACAAACATTGCCTTAACCCAGGGGTGTCAAATAGTGGCCTGTGGGCTGGATGCGTCACATGCTGGCCACACCTATGCCCGGTTTAGCGAAGGGGAAAAAAAGTGATACGTCACGTGATGATGCTTTGATGACATGAGTTTGACACCCCTGCCTAAACCAGTATACCACATAAATGGAGAACAAAAAACCTTGACTTGACCCAATTTGTTACAGCAAAATGTCTTCATGTGGTCTTGGTGATTAGAAATGGGAAGTTTATTTTACAATAATGAAAACCTTTTTCTTTTATTTCATTTTATATATTTTATTTTATTTTATTCATGCATGAAAGGACACATTTAGGTAGTATTTAAGTAATCCCTTTGCATCTTTTTCCCTTTACAAGAATGCTTCCACAAAACCAACAAACTAATTGGGAACATTTATTTCAAGTAGATGAAATTTCTTGATTATGTTTACTTGTTGAAAATTTGGAGCATTACAGAAATCAAGTAACTATGATTTGAAAACCAAAGCTTAAAGCTTAGAGGCAAATTATGGTTGATTAAAGAAATCATACTTAAACCATGCTATGTAACATATGAACAAAGACACATAATATATGGTGATACTACAGCAGTATAGTATATCCTTTACATGTGAAAGATTTTAACTTTAGTCATTGACATTTCAAGGTGAGACTGGAAATATTCATTTTGAATATTAATTGCAGACACCACTGTCTGTCAGTAGCATAGGCAACAATTTCCAGATGAACCAACACTCTGAGCTAATATATGGAAACTTCCAATATTTTAAGGCTTAAAAATATAACTTATCTTAGGTAATTATTCATGCAAGTTCTTTTGTATTTTTATAGATACTGTATGTGTATCTTATTGCACACAAATAATACATTCTATAAAGTTGCCCAATCCACATAATGAGGGAAAGGTAATGGAGCTCAAATAATATTGTTCAAGAATAGTAGAGCTCCAAAAAATACAAAGTAGTTTCCACATTGAAGATAATGGTTTAAAATTCATGGGAAAAATATATTGTGAATATAAATAAAAGTGGGCATAGATGAGGATTTCATTTTAAGCTTGCATGAAATAACATCCACTAAAGTGCCTTTTAATCTTGATTTATTATGAATTATGAAGCAATAATTAAATCATAGCTTGGGAGGTATTTTATCCATTCTTGGGATGATTTATTATTACAATTATTTTAATTTCCCTTTAAAACTCTTAAAGTTTCTTTCTCTGCTTAAACAGTGTTTTCTTTAATGATATTGTCAAACAGTTACTAACATCAGATCCTGATACATGTTGAATATATGCTATCAGATGTTCAATTAGGGTACATATTCAGACATTTAATTAATTAGTTATTTATTTGGTTTATCCTCACTTGGATCCATTACTATTGTTAACGATAAAATAAAAAAGGTGAGAAAGAATGGAGTGGAGTGGAGTGGAGTGGAGTGGAG
>WNWU01000006.1:1446643-1517975 GCA_012654045.1 Ptyas mucosa
GGAACGGAACGGAACGGAACGGAACGGAACGGAACGGAACGGAACGGAACGGAACAGAACAGAACAGAACAGAACAGAATAGAATAGAATAGAATAGAATTCTTTATTAGCCAAGTGTGATCGGACACACAAGGAATCTGAATACAAAAACAGAATATGATCAATTGCAACAAAAAATAATAATTCATTAATCCCCACAGGGTCTCTGGAAAAGCAAGGCAGTAGATTCTTGAGATGGTAGATTCTAGAAAGTCCTAAGAGTGGGGTCCATCCTTGTCTCATAGAAGAGAAAAATGCAGACAAATACACCCCCTCAGTATCCACCTCCTAGTAGAAAGGGGCCCTAATTCCATGATTATCCAGATCAAGCAGTTGGAAGCTCTCTGAGAAAGGTAAAGCCCCATTATTTCCTATTTTAGCCTCAATTTTTTTTTGTTCATTTCATTTCACTGTTTCAGATACCTTAGTTCTCAATTCAGAAGTACTGTAATTCCAATTTTTCACAAAAGAAAGAAAAGCAAGAAAATTCAAACCGAATAACCAGAATGGAATGTATATTGCATTTACAATCAAATCCTATTAATGTTTACTGAGTAATAAACCCTGCTAAATCCAACAGATTTACTACTTTAAGTAAGTGCTCTCATGGGCTTTTAGCATCAATCTATTGTAGACTTACAAAATTTCTCTAATGTTCCTAGATTATTCTTTTTATGAGAGTGTGCTTGTCTGGTGGCTGGATTACACCCTATTTATTGTATCTGCCTACAAAGCATAAAATATGTCTATTTTTATCTCATTCCAATTCTGCCATTTCATCTGGGGCCTCCCCTTGGTTCCGCAATCATTGATAAAGAGTACGAGAAAAATACAACCTTCACTTGAGGGGGAATTCATAAACAGACATAAAGTACAAGACTCATGTCTATGACTCAGAAAGAAAGGTCTTTGGAAGTTGGCCCAGAGTGTGCTTTTCTTAATGCCAACCACATAGAATCTCTCTTAGAGGAAATTGTGATCTAGGAGCTCATTAGCCAGCTGTCATCTTTATGGAGAACCCAAGCCATCGATGCATCAGAAATAGATTTTATTACCTCCTGCCAACATTTGGATCTCAGAGAACAGCAGCAGATTGCAGCTGGCAAGAGAACTAAGTAACTCATTCTTAGAGATCCATAATGAAAAATGAAAAATAATAAAAGGGTTTTTTTTTCCTTGAGAGTTCTGTTTTTCTCTAGATGGAATGTATTTTATAAAGTAAATTTCCAATAACATTAAAACTAGCCCTATTTATTACAATTTAGGAGATGGAGAATTTTTTTTAACTCAGTCCTTTTAGAGCCTCACAACTTAAATAGTTAACTCACAACTTAAACAAATTCAGCAATAAAAAAGTATTTTATTGCTGAATTTGTTATCCAGGGTTAAGCATATTATTAACTGAATAAATAAATAAACTAAAACATGAAAGCCAATGGGACATATTGTATATATATGCTCCTCTGACTAGATATCTTAGTTCCAGCAAAGATGTCTATGGAGTTTCTCGTTCATCCAGAAGTTTACTGAATGGGAAGTGAAACATCTTAAAGAAAAATCAGAAAGTCCTGTTCCTTTAAAATAAAAGCAACTTTGGGATTTCCAGCAAAGCTGTTACGTTACATGTCTTTTAAGGGGATTGAGAAGATTATGAAATATGTACTACCTAGTATAGGTGGTAGTGCTGTTTATTTTGTTTTACAATTATCACTGTTGTGTTAGTCACATATGTACATCTTTGTTTGCATTTACTGTTACAAAGCTTCTTTAAACCACTGAGATTTGCTCTCCTGAAGTGGCTTAAAAATGATTTGTAAGAAATGCATATATTAAATAAATAAAAGCACAACATATATGTGTCAAGCACATCCTGTTTTGAAGAAAGACCATATCTATGTGAGAGAAAATATATTTTGCTCTAAGAAGTTCAATCTCTTGCAAGTGGAATCTCCAATAGGGTAGGGAGAAAGCTCCTATCTTAAATTCAGTAACAGCAGAAGTGGGTTTCAGCAGGTTCTGACCAGTTCTGGAGAAACGGTAGTTGAAATTTTGAGTAGTTTGGAGAACCGGTATAAAAATTCTGACTGACCCTGCCCCCATCTATTCTCTGCCTCCCAAGTCCCAGTTGATCGGGAGGAAATGGGGATTTTGCAGTAACCTTCCCCTGGATTGGGGTGAGAATGGAGATTTTACAGTATCCTTCCCCTGGAGTGGGGTGGGAATGGAGATTTTACAGTACCCTTCCCCTGTCACCCCCACCAAGCCACCCCCACAGAACCGGTAGTTTTGAAAGATATATGTTCACCATTTGATTTGGTTCTGCAACCCAACAAGACAGACACAGACTTCAGATGATAATTAGAACTGCAGAAAAAACAATTGCTACCAACCTGCCTTCCATTGAGGACCTGTATACTGCACAAGTCAAAAAGAGGGCTGTAAAAATATTTACAGGTTCCTCACATCCTGGACATAAACTGTTTCAACTCCTACCCTCAAAACGACGCTATAGTGCACTGCACAGCAGAACAACTAGACACAAGAGCAGTTTTTCCCCAAACACCATCACTCTGCTAAACAAATAATTCCCTCAACACTGTCAAACTATTTACTAAGTCTGCACTACTATTAATCTACTCATTGTTCTCATCACCCATCTCCTTCCACTTATGACTGTATGACTGTAACTTTGTTGTTGTATCCTTACGATTTCTACTGATATTGATTGTTTCCTGATTGCTTATTTGTACCCTATGACTATCATTAAGTGTTGTACCTTATGATTCTTGATGAACGTATCTTTTCTTTTATGTATACTGAGAGCATATGCACCAAGACAAATTCCTTGTGTGTGCAATCACACTTGGCCAATAAAAAATTCTATTCTATTCTATTCAAATTGAAAATACACATTTAAAGAATTAGAATCCACCTTCATTATCATCCGTCTTGCCTGGAAAAAAAGAGTCTCTGCTGAAGTTAGGAGCATCAGAGAAACAATCTTCTCATAGCTTTCAGTAATCAATCTGGAATCAGAAGATCCCAACAAAGAAGTAAACAAAAATCCAGATCCAACTTCCAAATCAAGGAAAAGAAAATATTGAGCCTGAATATCAGGGCAAAATATCAGTGTAGAGTTAAGTGTCTTGAAAAGCAATCTGATGTTCCAAGAGTCAAAGAAAAATAAATTTAAAAAAAGAATGAAGAATGTTTTGCCAGGGTGGACTGTGGGTAAAAAGTGGTGGGATTTCAATGAATCAGAATTATACTTAAGAATGTGTATTGCTTAAAATTACTGGTCAGCTGTTCATTTTAAAAAATAAATATTTTTTTAAAAAAATATTTTTTTAAAATGTTAAACTCTTATCTAGATGGCTATCCTTGAAATCTATCCAAGCCACATTTTCAAAAGTAGTAACCCTAAGCTGAATTATAGAAGGGAATAGAAAGCATCCGTAACAGTTAATGGAGAACATAAATCTATTGTAAAAAAACCCTTTGATTTAAAAGATTATATTAGGACCAGTCTTGGGTTCATACCAGTTTGGCCCGGTTCTCCCAAGCCGGTAGCAGTGACAATATGATGTCACCGAACCGGTTCTGCCCCCCGCGCCCACCCCCACCCCTACGTTATTCTTACCTTTTATTTGGCCCCACCCCCAATCTATTGCTGCCTCCTGAGTCCCAGCTGATGGCTAGAGGGAAAAAAACTGTTTAAACTCTTGCCACAGGGCTTCAAAGGGCCAGCCTACAGCTGATCAGTGTTAAAAGAAAACAAATAAGTAGACCAGTGCCTGCAAAAATACATGAGTAGATCAGTGCCTGCAAAAATACATGAGTAAACTGGTACCTGCAAAAATAAATGGGTAGACCAGTGCCTGAAAAAATACATGAGTAGATCAGTGCCTGCAAAAAAAAATAAATGGGTAGATTGGTACAGCTCTGCAAGCAGTTAAAAGCCTGGTAGACCAGTACTCTGCTAAATCCTAAATAATTGTCACATGACCATCAAGCCACACACACAAAATAAGCCATGCCCACAGAACCGGTGGTAAAAAAATTTAGAACCCACCCCTGATTAGGACACAGAGGAGAATGGGTGAACACCCCTAAACCTCCTTGCCCTGAAAAGTACTTCTGACAGTACAAGGAAAATCCAGATTCTTCTTTCAGCTCCAATATAGGTGGGCTCTCCCTCCTGTTCCCCCTTTTCTGAAGCCCAAAAGTCTGATTCATTCAAAACAATGACCCATGAATATCTAATAAATTGGTCCTCCATTGGAGCAACCGGATCCAAGTGTAAGTTTCTTGACGAGCTTTCCTTCCACCGTCACGCTTAATACTTCTGACTTCTTTATTACCTTTCTCTGCTGTGGAATTTTCATGTCTGTCCACAATTGTCAAGTAGACTGACATCTAAGAAACCCATCCATGATATCAATTTTTCATTCTTTCCCTGCCAGGTTTATTACTTGCATATATCTGTAGCCCTTGGGTCTAAAGGAAGCCTTAGCACCAGTGATAAAGCCATAAAGTGTCATAATGTATTCCACAGACATCTCCGTGGTTTAGACGGCGAAGTTTTAAAACATCAATAAAGTTTGAACTGCATGCTGAATTTTCAAATTCATCATGGTAGGGATGAGTCTTGTTTTCATCTTTCTCTGCAGCTTTGCTCAATCCCTTAAATTATGACTGTAGCTGATTAAAAAGAGAAGAGGCAGACACCAAATGGTGTTTTTCTGCTCTTTCTTTTTTTCTCTCTTCACACGCACACACGTAATATTTGGAAGGGAATCTTTTTTTTCAAATCAAATCACATGCAGAAAGACACACACTGAAAGGCAATTATAAATTGGGTAGTGTTTGAGTGCTTTCCATAGGGCTGAGCGAACAGAGATGAAGGCCCCCATAAGTGTCCATGTAGCATTGCATTTAAAATGTAATATCATTTCACGGGATGATAAGTAATCATTTCATGTCTCAGTAACCCTGAAAAATAATGCATTTCGTAAGGGGAAATCCATTTTGTTTTGTTTTTTTCTTTTAAAAAGTAAACTGCTCTGTGTAAGACAATACATTTTTTGACATGACGGTCTGGAATTTAAGAGGTCCACTGTTAAACAAGGTTAATGCTGCTTTGATATAAATAAATAGGGTTTAAATCAGTGGTGGGTTTCTGTGAGTGTGGCTTGGTGGGCATGGCATGTCTTGGTGGGTGTGGCGTGGTGGGCATGGCAGGGGAAGAATACTGTAAAATCTCCATTCCGTTCCCAATCCAGGAGAAGGTTACTGCAAAATCCCCATTCCCTCCCAATCAGCTGGGACTTGGGAGGCAGAGAATAGATGGGGCCGGGGCCAGTCAGAATTTTTACTATTGATTCTCTGAACTACTCAAAATTTCCACTACCAGTTCTCCAGAACTGGTCAGAACCTGCTAAAAACCAATTCTGGTTTAAATATATATTTTAAAAGTAGGCCCTGGGTTGCACCATTAAAGTGCTGCTTTGTTTTAATCGATCACAGGATCATTTTTTAAAAATGTGGCTTTGGAATCTAATACAGTCCTTCACTGATTGAGCCCAAAATTCATATTGCTAAGTGACAAATTTGTTAAATGATTCCCCCCCCCCCCATTTTACGACTTTTCTTGCCACATTTCTTAAGTGAATCACTGCAGTTGTTAAATTAGTAGCACGGTTTGTTAAGTGAAGGGTTTCCCCATTGCCAGAAATTTGCAAAAGGGGATCCCATGACTGGGACTGGGACACTGCAACTGTCATAAATACGAGTCAGTTGTCAAGCATCTGAATGTAAACCATGTGGGGATGTTGCAATGGTCACAGGTCTGAAAAATGGTCATAAGTCACTTTTTTCAGTGCCATTGTAATGTTGGATAGTCACTAAGTGAACTGTTGTAAGTCGAGGATTCCCTGTACAAATGATTTCTGGTGTTTGTCAACAATGGAATGATAATTTTGAAGAGCAAAGAACCATCTCTATCTTCATTCACACATCGAGTTTTTGAAGTTTTTTTTAATAGGAGTGTAAGTTTCCTCATAGATACCATGTTTCCCCGAAAATAAGACCCTGTCTTATATTTTTTTAAACCCTGAAATAAGTGCTTGGCCTTATTGCCATGCACTCAAAAGCCCAATTGGGCTTATTATCAGGGGATGTCTTATTTTGGGGAAAACAGGGTACATAGTTTAATGTATTATTCTTAACCTCTATGTTTCACAAATATTTTATCCAACCTAAAATCGGGAATATCTTTGCTTAGATTAAAGTTCAGACTCTGTGTTCTCATCCAAATTGTGCCAACTCTGAGAGTTGTTGAGAAACAATTCAGACCCTGAGCATGAGAGGGAATGATAAGCTTCTCTGATAAATTGGTATTATCCCAATGACATTTTTCCATCTACTGAGCAGGAGAATACTACTACTTTTAAACAGTTAGTAAGCCTGTTTGGAGAATGGGTAAGTAAATTCTCTCGTAGAAGCAGTCCTTGATTTATGACCGTAACTTGGATCTGAAATTGCAGTTGCTAAGTGATGCAGTCATTAAGTGACTTGTCTCGTGACGGGACTCAATTTTGCAACCATTTTTAATTACAGTTATTAAAAAAATTGTTGTGGTTGCTAAGGAAATATTACAGTGAACCAGGGGTGGGTTCTAATTTTTTTTACTACCGGTTCTGTGGGCATGGCTTATTTTATGGGTGTGGCTTGATGATCATGTGACAATTCTCTAGGATTTAGCAGAGGTACTGGTCTACCAGGCTTTTAACTGCTTGCAGACCTGTACCGGTCTACACATTTATTTTTGCCGGCACTGGTCTACCCATTTATTTTTGCAGGCACGGTCTACTCATTTGTTTTCTTTTAACACTGAAAACACTAGGGCAGCCCTTTGAAGCCCCGCAGCAAGAATTTAAAGTTTTTTTTCCCTTTAGCCGATAGCTGGGACTCAGGAGGCAGCAATAGATTGGGGGTGGGGCCAAATAAAAGGTAAGAATAATGCAGGGGGGCGGGGGGGGTCAGGGGGATCAGTTCAGTGACATCATATCGCTACCTGCTCGGCTGAACCGGGCCGAACCAGGAGGAACCCACCACTGCAGTGAACTATATGACTGTTAAGCACATCTCAGTTTTCCCATTGACTTTGCTTGTCGGAAGTTGGATGGGAAAATCACAAATCACAATCACATGATTATAAGATGCTGCAACTGTTGTAAATTTGAGCGGGTTGCCAAGTGCCCAGATTGCAATTATCTGACCAAGGGGGTGATGCAAAAGTTATAACTTGGAGGTTAGGTCATAAGTTCTTTTTTTTTTTCACTGCAGTTGTAACTTGGAGCTGTTGTTAAATGAACTGTTGTAAACCAAGGACTACCTGTAATACTTATTGGGATCAACTTAATTCCAAGGGGGAAAGTTTTAAAAACTATTTTAAAAACAGAAAAGAAAAAGAAACTGTGTAATCTTTTTTAAAAAATAGTTTAGTTTACCCTGAAGTGCTTCTTGGCAGTTGATTCTAGTGAAATATTTATTATTTGGTCTAAAAGATCCAAATACTACCATTACCATGGAATTTCCAGTTATTGAAGACGCAAAAGAATTAACTCTGACTCTTAAGTGGGTAACACTTTAAAAAAAAAAAACAAGTTGACAGCAGTCAGTGAAATTATTATTATCTGCTTACATGTGTCTGGAACAATGACCTTAAATGACCTCTTAAACCTTTAAACAATAACTGAGATTAATATAAAGAAAATAATAAATATTTGTTCGGTATATTAAGTATCTTAGAGAATTTTTAATAAAGTTAATTGCAATTGCTTTATTCTTGGAAATGCAGCTCTGGAGCAGAAACTTTAACTTATATGGCTTAAAGATAAAGGTAAAGGTTTCCCCGCACATGCGTGCTACTCATTTCCAGCTCTAGGGGCCGGTGCTCATCTTCGTTTCTAAGCCAAAGAGCCAGCGCTGTCCGAAGACGTCTCCATGCTCATGTGGCCAACATGACTAAACACCAAAGGCGCACAGAGCGCTGTTACTTTCCCACCAAAGGTGGTCCCTATTTTTCTACTTGCATTTTTTACGTGCTTTCGAATTGCTAGGTTTGCTGAAACTGGGACAAATAACGGGAGCTCACCCCGTTACATGGCTCTAGGGTTTCGAACCACTGAACTGCCGACCTTCTTATCGACAAGCTCAGACTCTTAGCCACTGAGCCACCACGTCCCCTTTATATGATTTAGACTTGTCCTATTCTTGCCACATTTGAGGCTGAAAGCAACAATATTGTTTATATGACATTGGATCATAGGTGTCCAATACAAAGCACAGTTATGAAACAATATGGATGAAATGTGTACTGAAATGCCTAATGCCAAGCTTTAGACTTACATACTTACATACATCCTAACATTCAATGCAAGTCAAGAAATTGCATGGTTTGCATTGCAAATGTCATATACATCTTGTTATTTGTGCATCTCTGTGCCTCCCTTCACATGTACCCCTGCTTTGGTTTGACCAGTCAATGCTAAAGCATGTTCTTATGAAAATGTTAATGTTCTTCCTGACTGTACGTCCCTTCTACGAAATGAAGAATTGTAGATTTTTTTCGGGAATGAAGGTTGGTTAAAAGAATAATAATACAGTACTGAGAGGAGAAATCTATGCTTGATTTGGAGCTATAGATTGTTAGTAAGAGTTGCCTGTCAGTATGTAAATCAGTTCCTCCACAAACACACACACACACACACACACCCCAACACCAACAATAAAAAGGCAAAGAAAAAGATTCTCAAACAATATGTTCAAATTTTGAGCAATTGTTCTATTTTTAACATAATTTTCCATGTCTCCCCCTTTTATTTATTTTAATTAGAATGATTAATTCTGAGATTGTATTGTATTATTCTACTACTTGTTGCACTTTTTCTTCTATTAATAAATAATAGTAATAATGACAACAACAACAACAGAGGTTGGTTTCAGCAGGTTCTGACCGATTCTGGAGAACCGGTAGTGGAAATTTTGAGTAGTTCAGAGAACCCGTAGTAAAAATTCTGACTGGCCCCACCCCCATCTATTCTCTGCCTCCCAAGTCCCAGCTGATCGGGAGGAAATGGGGATTTTGCAGTAACCTTCCCCTGGATTAGGGTGAGAATGGAGATTTTACAGTATCCTTCCCCTGCCACGCCCACCAAGCCATGCTACCCCCACCAAGCCACACCCACAGAACCGGTAATTTTGAAACCAGTAGTTTCAAAAAAATTTGAAACCCACCACTGAACAACACCATCAAACAACAACCTCTTGACTATCCCAGGTCCTTGGAAAGGATTTGAATAAAAATGCCAAATCCAGTCTAAGCATCTGTCTCATTGTGCAATTCATAATAATAATAATAATAATAATAATAATAATAATAATCCAGATGCCTTTAATAATTCCAAACTTCTCCACCAATTGACCATTACTTGAGAATTCAAGACCACACATCTGGAGGATGTTCAGGTTGAGGAAGAATAGTATACAGCATGTTACCAAAGAAATCTATCATGAATAATAATGTTATTGGCAGCAAGCCACCTAGAAAGCCATCATCTCATGTACACTAGGGAAAGTGCCAGTAACTGCAGCTGTTCAGAGATAAATTTAACATATGCACAAAAATGGAAGACTATGAAAATCTAACACAATACTATTCAATGTGTAGTGTCACGATGGTTCATTTTGAGTTTTCATATTTGCATTTTACAATTGATAGTATATTCTATATTAAACTACCATGTTGGCTATTCCACAGAAATATGATAAATTGCTGTTTTAGCATCAGGGCTGAGCCCATAGTAGAAAGCTCAAGGCTATCAAAGCTTTTCTCCCAGCGTATACACCCTCTGATGCTGCTTTCCTGTTCTGATGTAATTGTTTGGTTGGTACTACAATTATCTCCAGTTTTCCAAGAGGATGTCTTTATCTGGAATACTCCCCTTTCATTCCAGCATATGGGAGAGATTGTATCCCACAGCTCATGCACACTTGTATCAGCAGAACAAGGGAAGAAGATGATAAAAATGACATCTGCTATATATTGCTACTGTGTAGGCCTGCAGGCCCAGTTACAATGTATGGTTGTGAAAGTTGGACCATAAGGAAGGCGGAGCATCAAAGAATTGAGGCCTTTAAACTATGGTGCTGGAGAAAACTCCTGCGAGTCCCTTGGACTGCAAGGCGATCAAACCGGTCAGATCAACCCTGACTCCTCTTTAGAAGGCCAGATCCTGAAGATGAAACTGAAATATTTTGGCCAGTTAATGAGAAGGAAGGACTCACTGGAGAAGAGCCTAATGCTGGGAACGATTGAGGGCAAAAGAAGAAGGGGACGGCAAAGAATGAGGTGGCTGGATGGAGTCACTGAAGCAGTCGGCGTGAGATTAAATGGTTTCCAGGGGATGGTAGAGGACAGGAAGGCCTGGAGAAAAGTTGTCCATGGGGTCGGACATGACTTCGCAACTAACAACAACAAGACCTGCAGGGTGAGACCAGCCTCATCCCCTTTGAGATTTCAGAGGTGATAATTGTTTTTTTTTTTCTCTTTTAAAAAAAAGAAAAGGGGGTTAATGTTCCTGTTTTGTATTTAAGTGGTCACATATAGCAATAGCTCTTAGACTTATATACCACTTCACAGTGTTTTACAGTCCTCTCTAGGCAAGGTTTTTTTTTTAACAGAGTCAGCATATTGCCCCCAACAATCTGGGTCCTCATTTTACCGACCTCGGAAGGATGGAAGGCTGAGTCAACCTTGAGCCAGTGAGACTCAAACTATCAAACTGCTGAGAATTGGCAGTCAGCTGAATTAGCTTGCAATACTGCATTCTAACCACTGAGCCACTGAGTCATATAAAAATATAAAAATTCAATGGTAATGCTGACCTCAAGGAAAAGTTATAAAGCAATACAAGATTCTGGGCAAAAACAGGATAAGGTTAGTTGGTTCCTAATTTCTACTGTAAAAAGTTTTTATAAAAGTACACAACCTAATTTACTGATTATGTACAATGCATATAAATATCAGGCACCATACATTAGACAGAAACATTTTTTTTAAAGTATGTGAAGGACTCTGTTTCTTACCTATTCAGGTAGTCCTCGCTTGAATGACCACAATTGAGCCCAACATTTCTGTTGCAAAATGAGACAGTTGTTAAATGATTTTTTCCCCATTTTATGACTTTTCTTTCCACAGTTGTTAAGTAAATCACTGAAGTTGTTAAATTAGCAACATGGCTGTTAAATGAATCTGGCTTCCCCATTGACTTTGCTTGTCAGAAGGTCGCAAAAGGTACAGTAATCAAATGATCCTGGAACACTCCAACTGTCATAAATATGATCCAACTACCAAGCATCTGAATGTTAATCACATAACTATGGAGATGCCGCCACAGTTATAAATGTGAAAAACCATCATAAATCACTTTTTCAGTCTCATTGTAACTTCAAATGGTCATTAAATGAACTGTTCTAAGTTGCAGACTTCCTGGGTTGACATCTAGCACGATGACCATTTTTCTCAACTGCCACATATATTTATATTTTGCACCATGTTGCAATTGTTTTTAATTGATTTTATGATGGTTCACTGCCCAACGTCACTTGTTTGCGATGGGCAGTTATAGAAATTAAATAAAGAAATTGCAAAGAATATTTGCAAACAATTGTTTCCCAGCTGGCTTGGCCATTCTTGATTTGGGCGTTCATGCTGATGGAAAGCATGCGCCTTGAAACAAGTAGAAAAATAATTTGCGGTAAAACTTTTCATAGAAGGACAAAACAGATTGAAATAATACATTGAAAAGAAACAGACAGTGAACTTCCGGATGTTCTGATCTGCAAATCGCATAGGTACTGAGCAGGGGTGGGTTCTACTTACCTTTACTACCAGTTCACAATGGGAGCGCGCGCATGCACAGATTGACATGATGATGTCCAGGTGGGTGGGCGGAGCCTCCCGTCACTTTTACTACCGGTTCACAAGAACCAGATCGAACCGGGAGCAACCTACCACTGGTACTGAGCCAGCATAGGCAGAGACTACATAGGAGTTATAGTCCAAAACAATACTTGTCCCAATTTCCAAAAATAAAAGCTAACCGAGCAAGCCTTTAGATCAAAGTCCCCTTATGATCTTCCATCTCATGCATTCTACTACAAAGCCACTTAAAATCAATACATATCACTAAATGTATTTATTTATAATATGCTCTGATAATAAATGTTCTGGTGGCTCAGCAGACTAAGGCAGTTATTAACATCCACTTACATCTGCTGCCTGCAATTACTGCAAGTTCAAATCTCACCAGGCTCGAGGTTGACTCAGCCTTCCATCCTTTCTAAGATAGGTAAAATGAGGACCCAGATTATGGGGGCAATGAGCTGACTTTGTATAAATATACAAAAGTATGGAGGCTATTGCTTAACACATTGTAAGCCTCCCTGAGTCTTCAGAGAAGGGCAGCATATAAATCAATTTTTTTTAAAAAAATGTACGTTCGTGATTTATTACTTTCCCCATCAGATTAATTTCTCGAGTTAGCGACAAGTAAAATACAAATACTATCATTCAATTTGCACAGCAATATACTATTATTAGTCTTAATATGTGCAAAGAATGTGCAAGCTTCACATTTTCCAGATTTTTTTAAAAAAATCAAATATAAAAGTTCATAAGAATAGGTGGCCCATATAATATTTAAGAAACCTGTTCATTCTTAAAGTAGTGTGAATACTTTTCTTCTTCTTCTTTCAAAATGCTGATGTGATTAGGTGGGTAAGATTTAAACATCATTCAGAACTGAGCAGCCTTGTTTTCTAATGCTCCTGCTTCCTACTTTTGAAAAACCAAGCCTTTGTTGATTTCTTGATCATTACTATGCACACATAGACTCCTACGTTGTCTAATCACATACAAAAAAAAATCTGTCATCTGTCAGCTTTGTAAAAAAAATCATATGCATTCAGTGTAATGTGGGAGTTGACATAATTTACAAGACAAGAGTTAAATTTAGAATAAGATTAGGACTAATTTGATTAATTTATTTGCAAAAATGTCTTAGCCTCCCTAATTGCTTGTGATTCTGTATAGACATAGTAGACAGATGTTTTCCCATCTTCTATCCATAGTGAGTGAGTAAGTTCCAACTTCACATGTATAATTAAAATACTATAAACTTTTGGGTGGCAATTAAGTTAAAATAACAAGAGCAAAATTCACATTCTATCAGCTCGGGAAGCAACTAATACTATTCAGTTCAACCTATTTTCTTACATTCCCCTAGGTTTACTATTAGCTTACATCCCATTTCAAAACAATGCCTCACTGAGGATTCCTTTCATTGGTTAAGCAATTAGCAAAGGCAGGCATGAGTCATTAATCTTTTGGTTCATGCTCTCCCAAATCTCTAGAGATACACCAAAAGCTGGCATTTATTTTGAGCTCTTTGAAATGTGAAATATTCCTGCAAACTCTGAAGCCCTGAGCCTCAAAATCTAATTACCTCTACTTGTTTGCACGAATAACTATATATTTCTAACACACTTCCCCTTCGTTGACAAAACCTTTTAGAGATCAAAAGACTACTCCCTCTTCCCTTGAGGGTTGTCCTGGGAAATGTGCATTAACTTTCAATAAAGTCACAGAGTCAAAAGCAATGCACAGCATTCTGAGGGGTAAACTTGCTCTGTTTTATACTGGAGATGGTCCCTATCAAAAGTAGCCTTATCTGATCAAAGGAATCCAAAGAAAATTCTAAGGCCTATTGTAGAGCTCTACAGTTCCTTCCCTAGTATTACATACAAGAATGTAATCTATTGGGCTACATCTAAAATTCTCATCCTTTGAAATTCACAGAGCTCTATAATTTCTCACATGGGAAACAATTATTTATAATGATTTACCTTGTTAAAAAAATCTGTAGAGTGATGGGATTATTAAATAGGCTGAAGATATTGGTAACTTCTCCAGCAGGTCTAATCAACTGTCTCAAGCATAGAAGGCAGTGCTAGATCAAATTGAACCCATAAGGAAACACAAAAACCGATCCCACAACCTAAACATAACCATCCGTTGGAAGAAATATCCATCTGGTTCAGTTCCAATCTGCGAGAAAGGCACTGGAAATAAAATGGAGGCTGAAGGCTGATTGGAAAGAAAGGTTCCATTTATTGATGAAGCAAAACCACCAACCACATGTGATTTGGGGAGAGCTGACAAAATGGAGGTGAGAGTGGGTAAGTTTTTATACCTTCTTTGGGCTTTGTATTTGAGCTTCCTGTTCCTATGCAAGGGCATGTCCTTTAATAGTCTATTGGCTGTTGTCAGATTCCTATGGAGGTCATATAAGAGTTAAATGGTTGTAGATGCTGAACATCAAGAAAGAAAAGATACATAATACCCAACCTGCTAACAGATATTTCTTTTGTTGAAAAGAGAAACTGCAGATTCTTTATTTTAGGCTTGAAGAAAAATGGAGAGAGTAATTTCAACTCCATACTAAATTCCACTGCTTGTTTGCTTTTCACTATTAGACCTTCAAAACTGAATTAGATATTGTTATATAAGATTAATAACAAGCATATCACCTGACTTCCATTTATTTTTCCTATATTCCCCTCTAAACACATTTTGGATTAAATAGCCTAATAAGCAGGAAGCAGTATTTATTTGATATTTATACAAATATCAGTATTTCAGTTACTACTGTCTTAGTAGTGGTGCAATCACTCAAGAGTAATTTATTAATTAAAACTATGTTGCTGTACAAAATTGTGAATAAAGTAGAACAACAGAAACAAAGACCAAGCAAGAAAAAGCCTATCTCTCATGCCCGCTCTCCCTCCCCCACCAAAATTCTAAACCAGCACTAGTCATTCCAAGCATTATTTAACACAATTTCAGAACTTTTCAACAAATTTGGTAGATGTTTCCCTCCTGAAGGAAGGGAATTGAGAGTGGAGAGGGATTGAGTTTGGGATTGAGAGAGGAGAGAACAGAAGGGAGGTTAGACAGAGGGAGAAGAAAGGCATTTCAGAGATATAATGGATGCCCTCAGAGGTGGGCTTCAAAAATTTTAGCAAGGGGTTCTCTGCCCAGTTGCTGGGTGGGCATGGCCATGGTGGGTGTGGTCTAGTCAGCCTCCTGCACTACAGCATGGGGGGAGCATTTTTGCCCTCCCTGGGCTCTGGAGTCTTTTTTAGAGCCTCCGGGAGGGTGAAAATAGTCTCCCCAGGCTTCAGAGGCCATCTGGAGGCCAGAAACAGGCCTGTTTCTGGCCTTCCCAAACTTCCGGGAGGCCCATTTTTTGCCCTCCTCGAGCCTCCACACGTGCCCTGCACTTACTTTTTTTTTTTAAATTTGATTTATATGCCGCCCTTCTCCGGAGACTCAGGGCGGCTTACAATGTGCTAAGCAATAGCCTTCATACTTTTGTATATTTACAAAGTCAGCTTATTGCCCCCACAAACTGGGTCCTCAATTTACCTACCTTAGAAAGGATGGAAGGCTGAGTCAACCTTGAGCCTTGGTGAGATTCGAACCTGCAATAATTGCAGGCAGCTGATGTTAATAACAGGGCTTTAGACCACTGTACTATCCAAGGCTCTCTTGCATCCAAAACGGGCTGTGTGGGGACTCATGGGAGGGGCAGAGTGGGGTGGGCGGGGCCAGCCAGGAGTGGGCTTTGGGGGTTCTCTGAACTGCACAGAATCTTAGCTAGAGGTTCCCCCGAACCCCTGCGAACCCCCAGCAGTCCATCCCTGGATGCTCTCATTGCCCTGGGACTGTGGCCCCATCCACAACTTTTAACAATTTTACATATCATACAGTTCTAAAGAAATTTTTCTTGGCCATAACACTGTTTCATAACTCTGGTCCAAACTGATCTGCAAGTGATACCAGAATAGAGGATCATATGGTGCAAGGAAAACTGTAGTAGCATTAGAAGACTCCATCTCTCATCAACATCAGTTATGCTTTCAGCCCATGGAGGACATAGTGGAAAGCATATACTGGTATAGCCCTCGACTTATGACCATAACTGAGTCCAACATTTCTGTTGCTAAGTGAAACATTTGTTAAGTGAATTTTGTCCCATTTTACAACTTTTCTTGCCACAGAGTTAAGTGAATCACTGCAGTTGTTAAGGTAGTAACACGGTTGTTAAATGAAATTGGCTACCCATTGATTTTGCTTGCAAGAAGATCACAAAAAGTGATTAGATGACCCTGGACCCTGCAATGATCATAAATACAAGTCAGTTGCCAAGCTTCTGAATTTTGATCGTATGATTATGGGAATACTGCAACAGTCATAAGTGTGAAAAACAGTGAAAAGGTCACTTTTTTCAGGGCTGTTGAAATTTTGAACAGTCACTAAATGAACTGATGTAAGTCGAGGTTTATCTGTATTTCTAAAGATCAGACAGCTCCTGATACAATATGGGATTTTAGCAGGGGTGAAATCCAGCAGGTTCTGACAGGTTCTGGAGAACTGGTAGCGGAAATTTTGAGCAGTTCGGAGAACCAGTAGCAGAAATTTTGATTACTTTGGAGAACCAGCAAATACCACCCCTGGCTGGCCCCAGAGTGGGATGGGAATGGAGATTTTGCAATAACCTTCCTCCAGGAGTGGGGAGGGAATGGAGATTTTTCAGTATCTTTCCCCTGCCACGCCCACCAAGCCACACCCACCAAGCCACACCATGCCCACCAAGCCATGCCCACAGAACTGGTAGTAAAATAAATTGGATTTCACTACTGGATTTTAGGCATCCTAGACTCGTGATGGTGAACCTATGGCGCACATGCCAGAAGTGGCACGCAGGGCCCTCTCTGTGGGCATGTGAGCCGTCACCTCAATTCAGCTCTGCTGCACATGCGCGCGCACCTCCCGCCAGCCAGCTGGTCTTTGGGACTCTGCCACGCATGCCCAGGGGGCAGGGCATATACAGGGGGCTCGTGCATGCATCAGGGAGCGGGGCACATGTGGGGGTGCATGCACGTGCATGGTGGGCACATGCATGAGGTGCACACACATGCATGGGGTGTGGGGCACATGCAGGGGTCATGTGTGCATGCGCAGGGGGAATGTGCAGGGGGCATGCACATGCACGGGGTGGGGTGTATGCAGGGGCTTACATGAGCATGCACGGGGGGCACATACGCAGGGCCGCACACGCATTGCATTTTGGGGGTTCGGGCGCGCGTGCGTTCAGTCCGGAAAAGGTTAGCCATCCTAGACTCTATTCATTTGTCAAATAATTGCCAATACTTTGAATTGCCTTTCGAAGAAACCTGTAATTATTATAGGAAGTGAGTCATGGTAATTGATGCTGGAAACATCTTTTCCAACTAATGAATGTTATTTAAAAGTATATGTTATGATGAAGTGAGGAATAGCTTACAAAAACCTATGAGCTGTGGTGGCTCAGTGCTTAGAATGCAGTACTGCAGACTACTTCTGCTGACTGCTGACTGCCTTCAAGGCAGTTCGATTCCCACCAGCTCAAGGTTGACTCAGCCTTCCATCCTTCCAAGGTCAGTAAAATGAGGATCCAGATTGTTGGCAGCCAAATGCTGACTCTGTAAAACCACTTAGAGAGGGCTGTAAAGCACTGTGAAGCAGTATGTAAGTTTAAGTGCTATTGCTATTGCTATTATGTCTTTTAATAAAATCTATTGGTCAGAAAAGGTGCTACCTGGTTTCTGATTTGGTTTTTTGTTGTTTTTGTTTTGAAGAAACCAGGAATAATTGCTGACATTGGATGAGAAGTACAACATGATCCTCAGGTTTGCACTTATAAATATGCTTGATGGGATATTCTAGAAAACTGTAGATTTAAAATATCTTTTAAAGGCAGCATCATGGAGAATATATTATAGTTCTGAAATCCAAACCTGATTCAATCAAGACAAATAGAAGCAACTCAGGACTGCTAATATGCTCACAGATATCTCCTAGTGAAACTATGAGGCTTCTCCATAGTTCCAAATTTTGTTTTGTGTATATATATGTGTGTGTGTGTCACAGTTTTGCCTGCAAGTAAAATATATATTATTTCAAATAGTAATTAAAATAATTCTATTCATAGTTCTCTCCAATTTGCACATTATTCCAAGAAGGTGGAACCAGCCTTTTTTCCAAGCATCGCTTTTTCTCTTCTTGTAAAGGGAACACACAATTATAATATTATTAGCATCCAAGGAAGACAACTGTAAAAAGCATTTTAATGAGAACCTTGCATCTGTTCCTGTAGAGGTATTCTCACACTATTGTTTACGCAATTCAGCAAATGCAACAACAAGGTTTTTGAATCCTGCTGTGTGGGTGTGTTTTGGAAGAAATGTGTGGTTGACTGCTTGTCTCCTAATCTTCCTTTTCTGGCTAAAAAGACTGATTTCCTGCTGGGCCCCCTACCTCTCAACCCAGATGGCAAATTGCAGCAGAGTGAGTGGTGTGATGGATCAGCAGACCAGACTGGCTTTCTGTGGGCTGTGGCTTGAAGTGTTGTAAACTGAGGTCCTTAAATCTGCACTTTTTCGGTGGATATGAGACTTGAGCTGCAGTCTAGTGAAACTCTCATTCAAAATCAGGGACAGTAATCCCTTAATCCATGGCAGTATCTGAAGCCGGGATCCTTTTGCTACGGCATATGAAAATCTGATATCCAACCTGCAATAGAGCAGTTACTATCTTTTTTTTTGGGGGGGGAGGGGAAATAAAATGCACATTGGTGTCTAAAAAGAGCCTTAAAACAAGGAACAGTCAGGATAACAATTCCATTTTGTCCATCTTGCTCATATGTGATATAGTTCCCACTCTACGTTGAGTTCATTCCTTCTGGCTTAAAAGGACTTAACTGTGTAGTAGTTGCAGTTCATAGGGTGGATGCCATTGCAGTTTGTTACAGTGATTAAGGCATCAGGCTAGAAACCAGGATTCTGGGAGTTCTAGTCTCACTTTAGGCACAAAGCCAGCTGATTGACCTTGGACCTGGAAGGAGAAGTAATGGCAAACAACTGCTAAGATCTTGCAAGAAAACTGAAGAGCTTGTTGTGACTCCGACCCTCGAGCCCATCTTATCGGAGGGAGAAGGCTTCGAAAGTGAAGGAGAGGAGTTGGCCAGGCCTCCCTCTCCAGGACCCTCCTCTCTGGCAATGCCTCAGGTGTCTCCCGAATGAGAAGAGATTGGCCAGGAGCCAGGTATCCCTGAGCAGTCGCAGTCGGACAGTGACGAAGATGAGTCTTGGCTGGATCCACACCAGCATCGGAAAGACGAGCGCACGCAACAGAAAAGGAGGCGTGCCAGAGATTAGGCTGAGTCACTGGACCACACCCCACAGGGGATAAAAGGGGGTGTGGTGGCCATTCAGGCTCTGTGACAGACAAAGCTAAACAACTAGCGAGTCGCATTGTATCTCTGAAACTACATTATCTGCCTGCCTTGGATTTAATACGGACTGGACTTGACAACTCTTTGGACTTTGTGTATTTGTTTTGGTTTATCTGTCGGAGGAAGGTTTGGTTTATCTGTCCCTCTGTGAGTAAAATTCTTGGCAAGCAGCTACTGGGTTGCTGCCAATCCTGTTAACAAAGGAATTTATTGTCTGCAAGTTTTATTTAACCCCCAGCTGACTGTTTGTGTGTGAGAGAGAGACGGGAACAGTACAGAGCCTTGTCCAGCAGTTGCCATGATTTTTTGAAAAAAAATCCCGACTGAAAGGCACATGTGCAAATACTCATGCGCACACAAGTGGCAAGTAAAATATGAAGTTATTTCCAGCCAGTCATAGGAAAATGGTCTTAGTTAAATGGAAAATGGAAGGTTTAAAGGGTGGAAAGAAAGAGAATGAAATTATATGGGAGAAAACTGAAACAGCTGCCTTCTAAAACCCATAAAGAGACTTGAGGTTCTTCAGTTCTGTATTTAGACGAAGACGTATGGTGACTTCCAAACTCTAGCTTAGGTATATTAAGCATGAGGGTCAGGTTGATGAGGTCATTTACTGCCTAAGGGTTTCAACAATCATGCAGCCAGCTCCAAACTGTTCCCGCAGCTTCTCTTGCTTTTGGTAACTTGATTAAAGGTATTCATGGCCCAAAAACTCAGCAAGCCTTCTCCTCCTGCTGAGGGGCAAAAAAAAAATGCCTTTCATTTTTCAGCCATCTGCTAAAGATTGAACCATTCCAAAAATCTGGAAAGGATGACAGAGATTAAATAGTGAACCTGTTCTTTTAAATATTATTAGCAGATGGAACAAAGGGAGAAAGGAACGGTTCATCTGCTGAAGAGAGTTGTGATCTGAATGGCATGGCACTTCAGAGGCAAAGCTGTGTTTTGTTGCAGTAAAAGAAAGCAATTATGAATATAACAAGTCCAGAGTGCCCTATAGATGAAGATAAAAGAGGAATGGCAGCTCAAGAAGCTGATTTCAGTCCCTAGTTGGACATCCCTTTCCCCACTGAACTTATTGGACAATTGATTTTCCTAGCTGATGCTCTGTCCATATATTTCTTGTCCTTTGAGGAATGGCATTGGAGCAATTCATACAGGTCTGGACTTTGTCTATAGGCAATTTATGAGAGATCTCAGCTTTAAATGAAGATAACATCTCAATCAGGGGTAAATACTTAAATTACCCTCTATTCACACAGACTTATTGGATAAAAGTCAATCTATTTAATATTGCTTCTTCAATTGAAATTTCAGCCTCAGATAATCCCATGTTCTTTCCAGGATGATGTCCGGCAGGTATCATTGTCTTTTAATACCACATATCTGAATCCATCAGATCATAATAGGAAAATCTGGAAAAGGTTGTAAGCCTATAGTCTTTTCCTGAAGGAATAGCCATGAATTTAATGCAGTGTATTTCAAGAAGCTAAAGATACAGAATGAAGCTGAAATAGTCTTCTGGCTTCCTTTATCATACTATTCTTTCTCACTGAAAAGACAAAGGAGAGAAATGGTTGTTCAATCTTTTCTTTAAAACCTCCAGTGTTGGAGCACCCACAACTTTGGGAGACAAATTGTTCCACTGATTAATTTTTACTGTCAGGAAATTTCTCCTTAGTTCTAGAACAGTTTCCATCCATTGCTTCTTATCCTATCTTCTGATGCTTTGGAGAATTCCAATGTTTCACACACACACACACACACGTAGAATCTATTTATTTCTCAGACAGAGTCTGAAATTATGAACTCAGATCGCAATCACTAAAGAATGAGTCACGTTTGTAAGCATGTAAGTATATTCCAAAGGGTATATATTATCAAATTTATTTATTTATTTATTTATTATATTTCTATACTGCCTTTCTCCCGTAGGACTCAAGGCGGTGTACAACCAAGAAGAATATAGACATACAAACATCATAAAATTGCTAATTAAAATTATTACTTAGTTTGGTCAATTAAATAAAACCCAGAGTTAGATAACATTTTAAATGAGAGAGATCCATTCATACTGGTCACATTTCATACTGAAATTACTTTGCATTTACTATTTTATGCATTTGATTAAATATTACTCGCATTTCCTTTTTCCCAAACCAAGATATTTGCATCCATACTATAAAATAGTATTAATATTATAACCACAATGGGGTTATTGTTTCAATACCCTTTTGGTCATTAAGTGAATGACATAAGATTTTATTTCTGCTGTCTCTATTAACTATGCCTGATCAAGCCACTTATGAAGCACACAAATGTCATTTATATGACTGTGGGACATTGCAAGGCTCATAAATGGACACAGGTTGCAAAGCACCGGAATGGTGATGACTGTGGGATGATGTGATGGTTATAAATGGACTGGTCACAAAACTTTTTTTTTTTAACACAGTGATAGCCAAACAATCACTAAAGGAGGCAGTCAGTAAACAAGAACCACCTATATTTCTCCATTTGTTTCCCTTAGGAAACCCTTAGTACCTGTATCTGAAAGGAAACGGGAAGCCTGGTCTGAACAATATCTAGAATGACCTTCATTCTGTCAAAGAACAAGAAAAAGATAAAAAACTTTTTGATGTTTTCCATATGAGTCATCTTAAGATTCACTGCTCAAAGATACTATTTGCATATTTAGTAAAATAACCCTACAATGAGCATCTCTGCATTTGCGGAGCAGCAGAGGTAGAAGACCTGGCTCACATCCTATTTGATTGTTGCTTGTATAAGGGGTTGAGAGACAAGTACCTTGGTCTATATACCAAACAAATGACCCATTGGGATCCCCATATCAAAACAACTTACTTTATGTGCAGCCAGAACCTGAAAACAACATTTAACACAGCACAGTACTTAAACAAAATGGTTCAGTTGAGATCTGCATACGTGGGACTGATTGGGGTAGACTGTATGGGTGACACCGAAATATAATTTTGTGTCATTTTATTCTATTTTACATATTTATGTATTAAATTATATTGTATCTTATCCTATAACTATTTTTTACCTTACTCTTATTTTAAATTGTTTGTATAGGATTTTATTGGTGATATGTGTTTGAACATATATGGCCTATAGGCTAATCAATAAAACTATCACATCATAGCATATTTTGTAAAATAGAAACTATTGGCTCCAACATAGACATCATCATTAACTCTGCAATAGAAAATAGCCAAATAGTTGGCTAAATCAAAAAGGAAACCATTGCATCCCTGAAGTTTGATGAGCAATTTGAAAAACAAGGGACAGTAATCAATAAATACTTCACAGTGAAGTGCTGTCTGAAACATTGAAAGGAAGTAACAAAATCAGGGTCAAAGACCTTGTGCTCCTGCATCTTCTCCAAATGGAGGATGCCCCTAAAGATGGCTGCTCCTGTTATAAGTGGAAGGAACAATGGCCATGATTGTCTTCCGGATGCTCTGTGTGGAGACAGCTGCTATTCAATATTATAAAGATGGGTACAGTCTGAATGGGGACAGACTGCATTTTCAGACAGCATTGTTATACGACAGGACTATTCTTCCTTCCAGCTTCATTTAATTTGTCAGTTGACTCAGAGTGAAACAACGACTGGAAATTTTCATCAGCTGCTGTGCTTTCAAACAATTCCAAAGCAATGTTTGCAACTATTTGACGAAAATGAACTTACTTCAGTTATATAATGAAAAAAAAAGTTTGTTTCTTAGTAGATATTAGGAAAATGTATTGGCTAGCCACTAAGACAGGTGTCTCCTAATTGTTGAGTTCAATTCCCAATGACCTCAGCAACTTGGCCAATGGCAAATGATTGTAGGATCTACCATTGAAAACATATGGCAGTCACTAAATTGCTTACCTTTGCTCTAAGCCAGGGTGTCAAACTCGCATCGTCATGACTTTTTCCCCCTTCGCTAAACTGGGTGTCAGCGTGGCCAGTGCATGACACATCTGGCCTGCAGGCTACAAGTTTGAGAGCCCTACTCTAAGTACATGCTTTAATAAAAAGGGCTATGCAAAATATTTGAAATTTTTGTTGTTGTTAGTTGCGAAGTCATGTCCGACCTATCGCGACCCCATGGACAATGTTCCTCCAGGCCTTCCTGTCCTCTACCATCCTCTGGAGTCCATTTAAGCTCACGCTTACTGCTTCAGTGACCTCATCCAGCCACCTCGTTCTCTGTCGTCCCATTCTTCTTTTGCCCTCAATTTTTCCCACATTAGGCTCTTCTCCAGTGAATCCTTCCTTCTCATTAGTTCAAAGGCCTCAATTCTTGGCGCTCAGCCTTTCTTATGGTCCAACTTTCACAGCCATACATTGCAACTGGGAAAACCATAGCCTTGACTATACGCACTTTTGTTGGCAGGGTGATGTCTCAGCATTTTAGTAAGCTATCTAGATTTGCCATAGCTTTCCTCCCCAGGAGTAAGTGTCTTTTAATTTCTTGGCTGCAGTCCCCATCTGCAGTGATCTTGGATCCCAGGATCCAAGATCTCTCCCCCTGGGGGTCGGCTGGCGACCCCCAGGGAGAGAGCCTTCTCTGTGGCGGCACCTACCCTCTGGAACGAATTATCCCCAGAGATACGAGTGATCCCAGACCTCCAGATTTTTCATCGGGCCCTTAAAACTTTTTTTTCAGCTAGCCGGGCTGGCCTGATCCCATCTCGGTTTTAAAGTTTGAAATTGATTTTAATTGAAATGTTCTTAAATTATGGGCCAAATCTTATTTTCTTTTTTTCTTTTTCTCTTAATAATCTTTAAAATTATTTTAACTTTTGTGTACTATGTTTTTATTTGGCTGTTCACCACCCTGAGTCCGGTTGGAGAAGGGCAGTATAAATAAATCAATAAATAAATAAATAAATAAATAAATAAATAAATAAATAAATAAATCTGTCACTACCTTCATTTCTTCCCCATCTATACAGATTCACAAATTACACGAGGTGTCTCTTTTTTAAACCTTAAAGCAGCAGCCTCAGATTTTGCAATTATTCCCAATTCTCATTATACAGGTATGAGTGCACAGGCAAATTTATTTTGGGATTATTGCTAAACTTTGCACAGACCTAGCAGTAAACATAATGGCAGTATTAAGCAGAATTAAGTTGGGAACACAAGAGCATGGCCCATATTTCTAGTCACAAAATCCAGAACCTTTAGCACTTGCTTCAAAATAGTCTTTAAAAAAAATAGATTTGTTTCTAAGTTTTGTTACTGGATCCATAACCAAAACTCTCAGGTTTGAAATTAACTGAAAACAAAAATAATAGTAAGACAAAAATGCAATAAGGCCACAATTAAAACAGCTATAGAAACAAATTGCTTCAAAACTCTGAAGAGCAGCAAATTGCAAGAAAATTGAAAAAGCTGAAAAAATGGGCAGATCTTTGTATGGCTGGTCACTGTCAGGAGAATATTCCATCTCTGGAATATTATCTCCATATTTGGGAGTCACCAATTAGAAGGCGAGATCCTGAAGATGAAACTCAAATACTTTGGCCACCTAATGAGAAGGAAGGACTCACTGGAGAAGAACCTAATGCTGGAAAAGATTGAGGGCAAAAGAAGAAGGGGACGGCAGAGAATGAAGTGGCTGGATGGAGTTGCTGAAGCAGTCGGCATGAGCTTAAATGGACTCCAGAGGATGGTAGAGGACAGGAAGGCCTGAAGGAACATTGTCCATGGGGTCATGATGGGTTGGACACAACTTCACAACTAACAACAAAATTAGTGGCTCCCAAAGGTCATCGGGTGAGGAACTTTCAGAAGGGCTTCTGATAGTCAAGGGTGCTCATAAATGAGAAGATGTTCCTTCAAATATCATGTATTATAAGCTAACAACAGTGGTATTTTAAAACCTCACAGGCTTTTGAAGGAAAAACTTAACTGCCAGACACATCCTAATCTGTCCAGCTGAAAAGAACTTCCCGCCTCAATTCATGTTACAAAAAACAGCTCTTTTTGCTCAAAATCCAATGCCATAGAACTTAACATTTTTTGCCAGTCCTCAAACCCAAGAGAAGGTGCACAACCATACAGTTTACTATGTAGAGTTGGCTTTAATAAGAATTTTCTTTTCTTAGCTAATGAATTGCTTGAGAAAGGAAAAATGTAGGAAACAACTGATGCAATTATCTCATCTCCAGAATGCCTGAGAAAATCAATATTGACATGTCTAGCTAAAGCAATTACTACCTGCTTTTGTAACATGATGGCTTTCAGCAAATACAAAAAGTTTATTGAGGAAAGAACAGTTGTAGAAATTATTTGGGTCCCTGACTCAGGATTGTTAGGAAAGTCCATCTTTCCTAACATTTTTAAACATTTCCTAAGTTTTGCTAAAAGTGGCAGACCTTTGAAATTTAACCTTTTGGGGGATTTTATCCAATCAAGCAGAACATTCTATCTCTAAAATCTTGACTCTAGCCAACAAATTTGACATTTTTTGAATGACTGCAGTTATCTTTCTAACAGTCCTTGACTGAATGTCAAATGCACCAACTGGTATCTACCAGCTTTAAAAATGTTTTTATGGATGAAGCTTGGGGGAAGAGGGGCTAACATCGTGATCAACTCAGAATTGGGTCAGCTCACTAAACGGCTGAGGCAACATTGTACAATATGAAAAAGGATTTTGAAACACGTGGCCTCAAGCATGAAAGCCTTAGAAGTTACTACCAGAATTTTAATTTTAGGCTTGAAAAGTGATTATGATGCAATAATGGCTTAATCTCATTACAATTTCCAATTCTAGTCTATCTTAGCCATTGTGTTTTATATTGACTTTTGTTTTCCAATTTTCTTCAAGAGAGCTCAGTGAAGCTTGGACTCACAGAAGCCAGGATGCCTCTATGAATGTGAGTGGCATACTGACCTAAGATCAGAGGTGGGATTCACTTACCTTCCCTACCGTTTTGCAAATGTGCATGCCTTCCATGTATGCTCGGCTTTCTGTGCATGCTTTTTGCTTGCGTGTGTGCCTCTCGCGAATGTACACAGCCTCCAAAATGTGTCTAAATAGCACGGCATTACGTCCGGACAGGTAGGCAGGGCCTAACGCAGTAGGCGGTACCAGTTCGCTCAAATTGGACAGAACTGGCTAAATCCCACTGCTGCCTAAAATGCTAAATGTAATACACTTGTGCATCTGGAGACAAAACACCATCTTCCCCCAAGCAGTAAAATCATTTCAGAACAGGCAGAATATCAATAGGCTAATAATTCATTAGGCCAATGAACTACCCTATAACAATCTATCCAATCATACTTTATCTGGGCTTGTCAGCCTTATGAGGTAGTCCAGACAAGAAGTACACCCAGAAGTACTAGCCCTAACTTTATATAAGGTTATATAGCAGAATCTTGCAATTCTGAAAATGCTTCTCTCCTCACCTCTATTAGCCCAAGAAACTGGAGGGGGACTCTTGTGAGATGTTTATCATGTCTCTTTGCTTTTCTAGACTATGCTGCCTCTTATCTGATCATTGTCTAGTCTGCAGCACTTCAGCCATACACATTTTTTGGGGGGAAAGTAAAGTAAAAAATAAGTAAATGAAAATAGTACAAAGAAACTAATAGAGATGGGGATGGGGGGAAGGAAATTAAAGGAAAGGAAAAGTTATAAAGAAGTGGCTTTTGAACTTCTTAACAGCAATTCCAAGTACATTTATATTTTACCATCTCTCTCTAAGGTTACAAAATAATTTCCTTCTTCCATAGTCTATCCTTTTTCATCAAACACATAAATCACAAGTTTATTTTTTTCCCTTTTTTTCCAGCAAAAAGTCCATTTCCAGTGACTGTTATTGTCCTTTCTCTAATTAAAGACATCTATTTTTCACTCCAAGGGACATGGTGGCTCAGTGGCTAAGACGCTAAACTTGTTGATCAGAAGGTTGGCAATTTAGTGGTTTGAATCCCTAGCACAGCATAACGGAGTGAGCTCCCATTACTTGTCTCAGCTTCTGCCAACCTAAAAAATGCAAGTAGAGAAATAGGGACCACTCTGTTGGGAAGGTAACAGCGCTCGATAAGGCTTCGACATTTATTCATGTTGGCCACATGACCATGGAGACGTCTTCAGACAGAGCTGGCTCTTCATCTTATAAACAGAGATGAACACCGCCCCTAGAGCCAGAAATGACTAAGCACACATGTGCGGGGCAATCTTTACCTTTATCTTTCTTTTTCCTTCTGTGCTAATTGCCATCTTCACCATCCATTCTTTTGTTGTATTTCACTCTTTCTATTTTTGTGCACATAATAATCTTGTAGCAGTTACTGCATTGCATATATAAAAACAGTGTTCCATAACCTTTCTAATTGAGTACCCATTCGTCCGAGCAATAACAGTTCTAGTTGCAGTTGAATATTAATTTTAAATCATAATTTAAGGATATTAAATTATTTGGGGCCCTCAGAATGTCTCTATCACAGTATGGATTTTATTAGTTTATTAACCAATGAAAATATCCTGCCGACTAATTCTCAAAGATGTCCTGACTACACCATCCATGATTATTTCACATACTGATACATTCATATAAGTTAAATCTGTTTGAGTACCTGAAATATATAGAGAAAGATGCATAATGAGATAACAGAAACCATTTTAGGAAATGCTGATATCGATGTAGAAACCACTCTAAGGTTCAGGGTTTAGAAGAAAATTTTAAGTTTTGTCTAGAAATACTTTTTTTTTTCAAATATGCTAAAAATAAGTCTGATTTGTGGGGTTTTTTTTCATATTACTAGCATTTTTTTTTATAAGGAGAGAAGTATAATCAGCAATGTCAGCCAAGCCAACAGATAATTAATACTGCATCAAATATTCATTTACATGAATAACTATAAATTGAATTAGGGTAATGCTTTCACTAATCTGTTGCTAATGTGAAGTGTAGGCTGGTAATAGAGTAATTATTTGTAATATATTCTACATGTAGCTTATTGGAACATTATCTTATAAATATTACATTGTATTTTATGTAACTGGTCATATTGGCTGAGTCTATTCCCATGAACTAAGAATTAAGTAGAAGCTTATGTACAAACAGAAAACTTGATTTCACATCATTTTTTTTTCCAGAACATGTTGAAAGTGATATAAGATTCATCTGTAGTACTGATTAACTCTGTTTACTTTTCTCTTTATATTATTTTTTTTTTCTTACATTCCCATATGTTTCGGAAATCACTTTCCATAAAGCAGAGTGTTAATAATAGTGGCGGAAGATATTTGTGTGCCACGTTAACTCTATTGCTTTTTTCTATGAATATGATAAAGGAGAAAAAAAGAATCACAAAAGAGAGATTTAAAATATCTCTTCACATCCGCTCTTTGTTTCTGACTACATAAAATTATTCTTCAAAAAGTCTTACATCTGCAATTAGTTTTCTAATTCTATGCACAGGGTGATAGCAATTATAAATAAATACATCTATAAATTAGGTGTGCGTGTGCATGCAAAGGATCTATTTTAATCCTTCGCTTAAAAATAGATTGGGAGGGATGTTGACTGGCACTTTTAGCTATTGTTGTTGTTTTTTTTCTATTAGGTTCCAAAGCAAAGAACAACAAATCATATGCACCTACTGTGCATGTGCTCACAAACAACTAAATCAGTGGTAGTCAACCTGGTCCCTACAGCCCACTAGCGGGCGTTCCAGCTTTCATGGTGGACGGTAGGGGTTTTGTCCTTACTTTATAAATCACCATTACTGTGGAACCGGTGGGCGGTTAGAAAATTTTAGTACTAACAGAGATACAAAAGTGGGCGGTAGGTATAAAAAGGTTGACTACCCCTGAACTAAGTGATCTTGAAGAACTAAATAAAGTTAGTCCTAGTTAGTACTTGAGAGGGGAACTATCAGGAAATGCCAGGGCAATGGATTAAACAGGGAAGTCAAAAAAAGTCAGAAAATGACTGTGGCAAACCACTTTGATATCATTCTTGCAAAAAAGAAAATAAAAGAACAAATACCAAGTTATGCATGCATATATATATATATATTCATCCACATACAGGTGGTCCTCAACTTATGACCACAATGGAGCCCACAATTTATGTTGCTAAGTGAGAAATTTGTTAAGCGAGTTTTGCCCCATTTTACAACTTTTCTTGCCACATTAGTTAAGGGAATTGCTGCTGTTGTTAAATTAGTAACACGGCTGTTAAGTGAGTCTGGTTTTCCCATTAGCTTTGCTTGTCAGAAGGTTGCCGAAGGGGATCACACAACTCCAGCACACTGCAACTGTCATAAATCTGAGTCGGTTGTCAAGCATCCGAATGTAAATCATGTGAGCACGGGGATGCTGCAAAAGTCATAAGTGTGAAAATGGTCATAAGTCAGTTTTTTTCAGTGCTGTTGTAACTTCAGTCACTAAATAAACTGTTGTGGAATGGAGTGGAGTGGAGTGGAGTGGAGTGGAGTGGAGTGGTGTGGAGTGGAAAGGAATGGAATGGAATGGAGTGGAGTGGAGTGGAGTGGAGTGGAGTGGAGTAGAGTAGAGTAGAGTAGAGTAGAGTAGAGTAGAGTAGAGTAGAGTAGAATAGAATAGAATAGAATAGAATAGAATAGAATAGAATAGAATAGAATAGAATAGAACAGAACAGAACAGAACAGAACAGAACAGAACAGAACAGAATAGAATAGAATAACAGAGTTGGAAGGGACCTTGGAGGTCTTCTAGTCCAACCCCCTGCTTAGGCAGGAAACCCTACATCACTTCAGACAAATGGTTATCCATCATCTTCTTAAAAACTTCCAATGTTGGAGCATTCACAACTTCTGGAGGCAAGTTGTTCCACAGATTAATTGTTCTAACTGTCAGGAAATTTCTCCTTAGTTCTAGGTTGCTTCTCTCCTTGATTAGTTTCCACCCATTGCTTCTTGTCCTACTCTCAAGTGCTTTGGAGAATAGTTTGACTCCCTCTTCTTTGTGGCAGCCACTGAGATATTGGAACACTGCTATCATGTCTCCCCTAGTCCTTCTTTTCATTAAACTAGTAAATCGAGGACTACTATATACAAGCATATATACATAAACACAATCTTACTTGAAGAAATCATAAAGGCAAAAGCACCATAAAAAAGCACCACTTTTCTCATTGTATACCTGCACAATGGAACACTAAGACAGCTTAATAATGTTTGGCTATTTGGAACTTTAGTGGTGAATTGTCTGGTTTCATCTCCCAAAATTCCACTGTTGCAATACACCAAATTAAATGTTAGGAAAGGCAGATGGTGTTCTTTTGCTTAGAAATATCTTCTAAATAGGCCAAAGCTAGAAGGAAAAATCTGTCATTCTGTGTCCCCAGTAATTGTTTAAAAAAAAAACCACACACACACACACACAATAAAATCACAAATCAATATCCTCTGCACTTAAATTCACTGAGTTAAATTAAAATAAAAACTGGGTTCACGCTTTCCATCCATGAATTCTAGTTACCTCGCTGTATTAATCCTCTGTTCTTAGAAAGTAAAATCATTATTATTTTACTTAATTATATTGTATCTGAAAAGGGTATATCTTACTATTGCCAAAGAAGCATATAAAAGTATAGAGGCATGATCATCTAGAAAACAAATAAAGCAAAACATAAACTACAAGGTAAATAAATGAAATTTTCAATGTAATTTTATACTTCTTAAAACAGAAGTTTATACCATATATGAGAGCAATTTCAAAAGCTGTCCTCCGTTAGTTTGAAAATTCAATGTAATTTAATAGATGGTAGTAGCCATGAGTTGAAAAATGGTTTTCAATCACAAATACCAAATATGCACGGAGAAACAGATATTGTGCCATAGTCTGGAAGGAGCAGAGAACTTGTGATAGGAGAATCTTTGACAACTTTAAATTGTCTTTCAAGTAGTTTACAAATTTCCAAATAGATGATCCAGGATTATATTTAAGAATCTTTTTTGTGCACCATATCAGTAAGAAAAGTTTTGTGACTTGTACACCAATATAGGAAGAAATACTACAATGTATATTACCCCATTCTAGTGTTACCTTACCCGAGATGAGGGCAATGAAATTATCAGTAGGAAAAACAGCTGTCTCAAGGATCTTGATGAATGGTCTTAAAATGTTCTTGTATGTACATATCTCAAAGCTACTGTAATAACATCAGAATAGACCTTTAAGAATAACAAACTACAAGATTTCTGATATAGTAAATGAAACTCCCTGCAATCCTAGATCATAGAGGCAATGTGGAGGCAATGTAAATACACACACACACACACATATTCATAGCAGATGAATAGAAAAAAGTGCCACCATAATTGTTAAATCCATTAAGTACAACAGTTAGTGATTACTCATGACTGCCAGAAATATATTGCAAAAGTATAAAAATCATTTCACAAATATACACACACAGAGTCTCTTTCAAAGCATGCTTGACTCCTGATGACTTTGTGTATGCACCAATGTAGTTTTCTTGACAACATATGGAGTTTATTTGGTACTGCCTTTATTAATTAGCAATTGATTTCTCAGACATCTATAGTTCTGGGTCCAATCTAGATTCATTCTGCTCATATATTTTTTTCAAAATCAAACAAAGTCAATAGGTGTTGCATTGTAGACACAAATCAGTTGATGAAGGATAAATATTAACAATACAATGTCTGTTTGAAAAAGAGAAATAATTGGGCTTTTACATGAAATGGCCCTGTGGATCAACAATTATGTCATCACTTGTCCTATATAATAACTTGGGCAAAATTACACTATAGGAACAAATCAATTTAAGTAAGATGGGTGGGAGGATGGGAGGAAAGATTTTAAATTGTACTAATGCAAACACTAAGGGATTTTAGATTCAGGACCATGGAGAGCAACCTTCTATTTAGAATAAGCTCCTGCAGGAGTGTAAAGCAATTTAACATGAAGTCAGGCCTGGTTGATCTTGCTTGAAGCTCCCCCCGAAGTTGGGATTATTTAAAATAAAAATTAGGTGAATTGTTGGATTCAGAAGAGCCGTGAAATCTCGTTCTTTACTGAGACCTTTGGCAAGGGAGAGTGAGACTCCTGACTTCATTCCAAATTATGCTTTGCTCTGAGGGATACATTTTAGAATAAGGATGATTCTGAAATTTATAGACGTTCCCACATGCAAAGAAGGCAACAAAATATTGAGTTGTTAGACAATATGCTCTCCAAGCATCATCTAAACTTACAGCATTTTCACATCATGTGTTGAGCTGTGATGCTTTCTGTGTGTTTGCTAAAATTGTCCATGTATTCCATATGGATCTGTAGAGAAGAAACAGGAATATGGCAACCCTCTCCACTATGAATAATTCATGCATACCCAATGTCATTTTGGGTTATGTGCATTTTATTCATTTGATTCATCTTCCCAAATACTCTGGATTTCTAATTAGGAGGACAACTATTCCCCTTTGAAATATTGTAGCCATCAGAGTTACTCATTAAATACATGACCCTGGGGTTAAAACTGCAGAAGACTCTCTTGGCAAATGTTGGATGAAAATGCAGATGGGAATAGTAATAGGCTCCTATTATTTCTGTTTTGGGAATATTGGGAGAGATGATGAACTATTAATATTCCAGGGCACTTAGAATCAAGTTCACTCAGTTTTGTTACTCAAGAAATTAAAGCTACACATTCTATGTACATCTATTTACAAAAGAAACAGCTTAATTCCCAATTAGAAACAACCTACTATACTCACATTGACTGCAGTGTTGGATATTAAACAAATACTAAGTAACTGCTACTCATGAAGTGCAGAACATCTGAAGCAATGCAAACTCATCTAGGGTTTGTTTTGGGACACAAAACTTCAAAAATATTCTAGCAAAGCCACACAAAATACACAGCTCCATTGAGGGATGATGAAAAAAGTCCACATCCTGTAATTTTCTGAAGCAAACTACAGAGACCAACAACTATCTCTAACACATTCCTTGAATTGTGACATGTCAGGAAGTGCCTAGAAACCCAGAGGAAGTCTGGAGCATATTTCAGAGAGCTGAATATGTGCCATTTCGTGGCATAAAAACACTTCAGAAATGGATGGAATACAATTCCCACTGCAACTCTCCCCATTCTATCAGTGCAAGAGAGCGGTAAAGCAGAATCATGTGAAGGCAAGAAAATTTTTTCTGGGCTGGAATTCAATTGTCAAAAAAGTTAAGACTCAGTCTGTGAGTTGGATATTTTCCACTTCAGTTTTAGACTTTTTGTAGATGGTTTTCGTTTTCTTTTTTTCCTGCTTTTTCAAGCATTTCAGTTTCATAATCAGTGGTGGGATTCAATTTTTTTTACTACCAGTTCTGTGGGAGTGGCTTTGGGGGCTGGGCTTGGTGGGCGTGGCAGGGGAAGAATACTGTAAAATCTCCATTCCTTCCCCACTCCAGGAAAAGGTTACTGCAAAATCCCCATTTCCTCCTGATCAGCTGGGACTCAGGAGGCAGAGAATAGATGGGGGCAGGGACAGTCGGAGGTGGTATTTGCCGGTTCTTCGAACTACTCAAAATTTCCACTACTGGTTCTCCAGAACTGGTCAGAACATGCTGAAAGCCACCTCTGGTTTCATCCCTATCAACCTTTTGGGTAAAATCAAGTGTAGTTTCATCACTATAAAAATCTGCTGCTGAAATTAACAGAAAGCTTGCATTATTCTAGAAAAATTTGAGTTAAGGATTATAAAACCGAAGTTCAGCACGTAACTGTTCTCCTTTCTAAATAGACCAAAAATGCTGAATAAATGTTTGTTAATTGAAGATAATGGGGTGGGGTGGGGAGTTAGAAACCTATTAAGAGAAAATTACACTGATTAGTGAATGAGTAGGCTATATGGCAGCCTCCAAATAAGCCTGAATCAAACATTTTAGAAAATGGTATGCATTTTATTGTGCCTTATCTCAAAATACAAACAAAGCATCTTCTTCTAAAGAAGATAATGTTATGTCCTGAAAGAACACAAGACTGAGAAGGAACTGTATAGGAAAAAATTAGGTGCTTATTCAAGGAAAGTTACTTTCAATACACATATGAAAAGGACACAAAATACTGGATCCAAGCTTAGCTTTGATCTGGAGATTCAATTCAAAATGATAAATTGACTGGTGAAAGCTCATAGGAGATGAAAGAATTTTTTTTAAAAAAAAAAGCTTAATTTTTCCCTACACTTTAATCTCTGCGCTCTTCTCCATAGTCCTGTGTATAAACACACACACACACACACACACACACACACACATATACATAAACAAGAAAGCAAAAACTGGTGGGTTTAAAAAGAATTGTTTTTAGGTCCTAAACATCCATCCGTCCTAAGACACACATTAAAAAGGCAAAGGTTCCCCTCGCACATATGTGCTAGTCGTTCCCAACTCTAGGGGGTGGTGCTCATCTCCGTTTCAAAGCCGAAGAGCCAGCACTGCCTGAAGACATCTCCATGGTCATGTGGCCAGCATGGCTAAACACCAAAGGTGCACAGAACGGTGTTACCTTCCCACCAAAGGTGGTCCCTATTTTTCTACTTGCATTTTTTTAACATGCTTTCGAACTGTTAGATTGGCAGAAGGTGGGACAAGTAATGGGAGCTCACCCCATTATGCGGCACTAGGGATTCAAGCTGCTGAACTGCCGACCTTTCAATAGACAAGCTCAGCATCTTAGCCACTGAGCCACCGCATCCCTTTCAAAACACACATTAGCTACCCCTAATATATCATTGGAGACCTGAACAAGATGCTTGGTTCTGAATGATCTGCATCCCTTTTAACTACTCTTATCATATGAAAAACAATCCTGACTTTATTTTGCCTTAAGAGGAAATGTGAGAATTTATTTATTTATTAGAAGTGAGCAGTGTGAACATAGATGATAGAAAACCTAAAGAAGGTGGACATTTTTTGGTATCTGGGATCCCATCTCCAAGGCAATGGCGACATCAATGGTGAGGTGTGAGCAAGGGTGAATGCAGCCTGGATGCGTTGGCGAGAACTCACCAGTTGTTATGTGACAGACGAATGCCAACCGGTCTTAAATCTAAGATTTAAAAGACAACCATCCACCCTGTTGCACTGTATGGCATTGAATGCTGGGCAGCAACAACAGCAACCGAAAGCTATCCCCATGCCATGGAAATGCAAATACTCTGTTTGATATCAGGCATCTCCCTTTTTGATGACATCACAAATGACACCATTGGGCAACATTTTGGTGTGGCACCAACTATAGAGAAGATGAGAGAAGACCGGCTCCGCTGGTATGGACATGTCCAAAAAGCAGCACCTTCTACCGTGGCCAAGACTGCCTACCAACTAGAAGTCAATGGCCAACGACCTTGCGGGCATCCAAAACAGAGATGGCAAGATGCCATCAACAAAGATATGCAAGCTGCGGGCCTGTGCCCTGGGGATGTAAGCTGACCATGCAAAGTGGCATTCAATGATCCAAAAAGCAGACCCTGCACCTGCGAGAATGTGCTAGGAAGAAGAAGAGTGTGGACATAGATGATAATTGCAGGGGGAAAGTGACAAATTTAAACTGAGTGACTGATTTGGTCCAGTCCTGAAACATAAGGAGATGGATTCCTTCCTTTCACTTAGTTACGTATGTATTTAAGCACTTCTGTTCTTCCTCTATAAATGCTTTTTGCCTTATTTTTTTTTTGCCTAGTTTAGATTTTTAGAAAGATCCCTATGGTGAAATAAGTCCGTTAGATTCACATTAATAGGCCACTGAAAGCACAGCACATGGACAGAAAAGACAAATGGGATACATTTAAGCTGAAGTTGGACAGTTTGCAGAGATGGATAGCCCTGGTGTGAAGTGGGAGAGCAGAATTTTTTCTATTAGCTAAAAGGAGGACAACAATTCCTTCTACAGCTTAAAAGATCAGACCTAACACAACCTTCCCCAACTTTTTTTTTCTAACTTAGAACACTGAATTCCCAAGCAGCACAAGAGTGTCTTATGCATAATGAGACTCTTGAATGTGCTTATGTAAGCCTTACTGAAAAGGCTGGCTTAAGACATTCCACAGCTACAGAGCCAGGAAGCTTGCTTTTAAGAATTGCATTGATTTCTGCAGTTTAGCGATATTGTTGAAATTTGTAATTTTGAAGGGAATATTGTAGTTCTGCTGCATCTGGTAGAACATCATGCTGAGTTCTTAGACTATTCTTTCCAAATTACTTTGCCAAACCACTTTCAATTCCTTTGTACAAATTCTTATGCAAGAATGTGGATCTTGAAATTCTTGCCTGGGCTATGACTCATTGGTTTTATATGCACATTGAGATGGCTGATGGATTGTCCATTTCCACTGGTATGAGCTTTCTCTGCCCTTTGAAAGTGTTGTGGGAGAGAGAGTTGAGGGCAGGAAAGCTCTTCTACCCTCTCCACTCCTCTTATATGTCAGCTTTCCTTTCTTACATACCCTCAAACTTATCATACGCCAGGAACAATATCTTAAATTGGGATAGAAATGACTAATGAGTTTATCAAGGTGGAACTTTCCTCCATTTCTACTTCTCTGTAAAAATGAAAACTTTGGCAAATGCTCAAGGATTCCATTATTGTTGACAACTCTGGGAACTGTAGGTTTGTTATTCCTACCAGTAATTAAGATACAGGAGGAAAAAATGCTACAATTTTTCAAAATCCACCCTTGAGGATTAAAATATGTTCAGAAGTCTCCACTACAAAGTAAAGCGGGAATGTGCTTAAAGTCTAAACTCTGGGTCATACAGTATAGGGTGCTAGAAACTGAATCAACGATAACTTTCCTCCCTCTGCCCCTCTTCCTTCCTTCCTTCCTTCCTTCCTTCTTTCCTTCCTTCCTTCCTTCCTTCCTCAAATCATCAGAGAGAAATTAAAATGCTGGTGGAGCAGATGAGAAGTAGGAGTTGTCTTTTAATTGTAGGTATTCTCCTCTTTCTCAGGACAAAATGTACAGGTAAGACTGTAAAAATGTGGAAAAGAAAGGATTAGTGAAATTTAATTCAAGAAGGCAAGAATTCAAAATCAGTATGAATTTTAGCAAATTGAAGATTAGTTTCAGGATTTTATAGTTTGGGGATTTCAATTTATGTTTCGTTTACTTCTAGCCGGAGCTAACATACATTCCACATATTTATAGATGATGGACATATTTATGTATTAAGAAAATTGATATGGCCACTCAATTCACTCACTGTGACTCCAGGTGGTGTACAAATATAAAACCCAAGTACAAAAATCAAGAAACCCTCAGTTTCCAAGTGACAACAATCAGGCCAGCCACTTGATGGGCTCTGAATCACTCTGGGATCCTCAGGCCCATATCTTCAGGACCTTGCAAAAAAAAGTGTCAAAGTGTGAGGCCAATCTTATCTCCACAGAAAAGATATTCCACAGGCGGGGAGCCACCACAGAGAAAGCTCTTCTTCTTAGTCCCATTAGATGGACCTCCTTAAAAGAGCCATAACATTCTTGCCTCCTTTCTTTGGTGGGTTGGGTAGATATAACTAGAAAAAGACGGTCCTTCAAATAACCTGGTCCCAAACCATGTAGGGGATTTGAAAATAACAACTAGCACCCTGAATTGGATCCAAAAATGAAGGCAGATAATGCAACTCCCACAACAGGAGTGACACATGAGCAAATCTAGGCTTGTACAAAACCATGTGGGCTATACCATTTTGAATCAATTGAAGCTTTCAGATACTTTTCAAGGACAGCTCCATGTACAGTGCAATGCAATAGTCAAGATATGAGGTGACTAGGGAGAGGGTAACTGAGTAAGAAGCGCCGTCCAGGAAAGGATGTAACAGAGTCATAAACCACAATTTCACAAAGACTCTCCTCACCACAACTGCCACCTGCTCCTCGAGCAGGAGTCATGATCCAGAAAAAAACACAGATTACATACCATGAATTAGGTTCTTGGTGAGCTTTTCATTTGAACAGCCCATGAATTTGCTGAGGCGTCATCAAAATGAACATGGGCTTTAGCTTTCATGAATGAGACAAACTTACCATAAGTATCCAAATAACATTCATGTTTTTATACTCACAATGCATGTCAGTAACAGATAATGTAGTGCAATGAAGACTAAAAATAAAGGAAGATCACTGATTGTATGTCTCTATAGCCTGAAATCCAATTGTTCTGTCTGGGGCAATGTAAGCCCAGTTGTCTGTCTAGGGCAATGTAAGCCCATCCAAACCAGGCATGCTACTTAGTAGTATATTAATAAGTACACACTACTTAGTACTTGGCAAAGCACCTGCAAAGAGTCTCAGCTATTTATATTAACTAATCCTTACAAGTTACTATTCATGTCAACAGGAGCACACAGACAACAAATATTGTGGAGATGAAACTATGCTTTATAGCTACAGGTGACATTTCACAATGATTAAAGCCTTATAGTCAGCAATTTGGTGACAGAATAAATTCTTTACTAGATATTAAAGGGAGAAAAAAGCATGAGAAGATTACATAACATATGTAAACCATATTATGGTCACTGATAGTGTTCATGGTAAAAATAAAAAAGCCCATTCTGAATTCAAAGAAGTTTATTTTGAAAAAATATGCTGAGATATACACACACACACACACACACACACACACACACACACATACAGTCATGGCCGTAAATGTTGGCACCCCTGAAATTTTTCCAGAAAATGAAGTATTTCTCACAGAAAAGTATTGCAGTAACACATGTTTTGCTATACACATGTTTATTCCCTTTGTGTGTATTGGAACAAAACCAAAAAAGGGAGGGAAAAAAGCAAATTGGACATAATGTCACACAAAACTCCAAAAATGGGTTGGACAAAATCATTGGCACCCTTTCAAAATTGTGGATAAATAAGATTGTTTCAAGCATGTGGTGCTCCTTTAAACTCATCTGGGGCAAGTAACAGGTGTGGGCAATATAAAACTCACACCTGAAAGCAGATAAAAAGGAGAGAAGTTCACTTAGTCTTTGCATTGTGTGTCTGTGTGTGCCACACTAAGCATGGACAACAGAAAGAGGAGAAGAGAACTGTCTGAGGGCTTGAGAACCAAAATTGTGGAAAAATATCACCAATCTTAAGGTTACAAGTCCATCTCCAGAGATCTAGATTTGCCTTTGTCCACAGTGTGCAACATTATCAAGAAGTTTGCAACCCATGGCACTGTAGCTAATCTCCCTGGGCGTTGATGGAAGAGAAAAATTGATGAAAGATGCCAACACAGGATAGTCCGGATGGTGGATAAGCAGCCCCAAACAAGTTCCAAAGCAATTCAAGTTGTCCTGCAGGCTCAGGGAGCATCAGTGTCAGCGCGAACTATCCGTCGACATTTAAATGAAATGAAATACTATGGCAGAAGACCCAGGAGGACCCCACTGCTGAGACAGAGACATAGAAAAGCAAGACTACAGTTTGCCAACATGTACTTGAGTAAGCCAAAATTCTTCTGGGCAAAGATCTTGTGGACAGATGAGACCAAGATAAAGCTTTTTGGTAAAGCACATCATTCTACTGTTTACCGCAAACGGAATGAAGCCTACAAAGAAAAGAACACAGTACCTACAGTGAAATATGGTGGAGGTTCACTGATGTTTTGGGGTTGTTTTGTTGCCTCTGGCACTGGGTGCCTTGAATGTGTGCAACGCATCATGAAATCTGAGGATTACCAATGGATTTTGGGTCGCACTGTACAGCCCAGTGTCAGAAAGCTGGGTTTGCGTCGGAGATCTTGGGTCTTCCAGCAGGACAATGACCCCAAACATACATCAAAAAGCACCCAGAAATGGATGGCAACAAAGCACTGGAGAGTTCTGAAGTGGCCAGCAATGAGTCCAGATCTCAATCCCATTGAACACCTGTGGAGAGATCTTAAAATTGCTGTTGGGAAGAGGCACCCTTCCAATAAGAGAGACCTGGAGCAGTTTGCAAAGGAAGAGTGGTCCAAAATTCTGGGTGAGAGGTGTAAGAAGCTTATTGATGGTTATTGGAAGCGACTGATTTCAGTTATTTATTCCAAAGGGTGTGCAACCAAATATTAAGTAAAGGGTGTCAATGATTTTGTCCAGCCCATTTTTGGAGTTTTGTGTGACATTACATCCAATTTGCTTTTTTTCCTCCCTTTTTTGGTTTTGTTCCAATACACACAAAGGGAATAAACATGTGTATAGCAAAACATGTGTTACTGCAATTCTTTTCTGTGAGAAATACTTCATTTTCTGGAAAAATTTCAGGGGTGCCAACATTTACGGCCATGACTGTATATATTAAAAAGTCATGAGTACATCTTCAGCCCAGTTAACAAACATGTGGCAGATTGGATTTTCAGGATTTTCATTTCACTGACTTAAAACAGTGATTATGTTTTCAAGATAGTTCTTCCTATTCCCCACAAGTGAAATAATGTCTCATTGTCTTTTCTAGTCTTCCTTCAATTTTCCTAGCACAGTGTAAAATGAATTAGGTTCTTGGTGAGCTTTTCATTTGAACAGCCCATGAATTTGCTGAGGCGTCATCAAAATGAACATGGGCTTTAGCTTTCATGAATGAGACAAACTTACCATAACTATCCAAATAATATTCATGTTTTTATACTCACAGTGCATGTCAGTAACAGATAATGTAGTGCAATGAAGACTAAAAATAAAGGAAGATCACTGATTGTATGTCTCTATAGCCTGAAATCCAATTGTATCAAAATTTACTACTGTGGTGTGTGCTGAATTATGTATATAATAAGCTTCTCTTTCTGTCTGATATTTCCTTTTTATCTTATGGCAGAATAAAAGTAAGTGCTGTATAACCGAATTTCCCTGTTTTACTGTCTATACCATCTTCTACACCAAATTGGCTTAAGCCACCCGGGGTCAACTATGTGGGAACTGGATGGCTATTTACATTTGTTTAATAAGTAATAAATAAATAAATAAATGAACTCCATTTATTTTTTCAATTATAACTACATATCCATAATTTGGGTGAATTATTGTGTCCCGTTTCAACCAGAGGTGGTATTCAGCAGGTTCTGACCAGTTCTGGAGAACCGGTAGTGGAAATTTTGAGTAGTTCGGAGAACCGGTAGTAAAAATTCTGACTGGCCATGCCCCCATCTATTCTCTGCCTCCCGAGTCCCAGCTGATCGGGAGGAAATGGGGATTTTGCAGTAACCTTCCGCTGGAGTGGGGTGAGAATGGAGATTTTACAGTATCCTTCTCCTGCCACGCCCACCAAGCCACACCCACAGAATTGGTAGTAAAAAAAATTGAATCCCACCACTGGTTTCAATTTGTAATCTCTATATCGTAGGAATCCATGGGTGCATATATATATGGAAGCAAGAGAAAGAAGAAAATATTGATAGTACACTGATTAGCCATGCCTGATTTTAAAGGCTACTGCTTTGATAAGTTGCACAACATGATTGTTGAAAAGAATCAGAATAAGGGAACATGAATCAAAACAGTCAGAACAGGAAAGATAATATAATATAACATCTGGCAGTCTATTATAAACTAGTTTTGTTCAGCCACACCATATCAGGGCCACTACCATTTAATAATATCTGATCAAAGAAAATATTTTTAAAAAATATAATTATAACAATATCTGTTGTTATAAGATAAGAGCCTCCAAACCGATAACATCCAGCAAGGAGCTCACTCTGCTCCCTATTCCCCCCTCTCTTTATTATTATATCCTAGGACTGGATTTAGTGCTTAAAGAATGTTCTTTGGGGAGCTTGTAATCTTTTCTGAAAACAAGATGAAACAAGCGTTGTAGCATCTCCAGCAATGTACCTGCTGTTTATTGTAAAACAAAAAGTATCAATAAAAACCAATTTCAATTCAGGTCATGAATATTTATGTTTATGCAGTATATGCCTAGTTTTATGTCATTGTTTCTACTCTTTTTTCCCCCCATTTAACTTACTGAGAGCCAGTTTGCTATAGTGGTTACAGCATCAGGATAGAAACTGAGAGATGGTGAGTTCTACTCCCACCCTAGCCACAAAGCCAGTTGCTTACTTTGGAGCAGTCTTTCCCTCTCGGCTCTGGAAAGTAGGCAAGGACAAGCCGATTGTGAAATCATGCTAAGAAAACGGTGTGGAGTAGTCCATATCAGAGATGGTATTCAGTATCTGACCAGTTCCGGAGAACTAGTAGTGGAAATTTTGAATAGTTCAGAGAACCGGTAAACACCACTTCTGACTGGCCCTGCCCCCATCTATTCTCTGCCTCCGGAGTCCCAGCTGATCGGGAGGAAATAGGGATTTTGCAGTATCCTTCCCCTGGAGTAGGGAGGGAATGGAGATTTTACAGTATCCTTTCCCTGCCATGCCCACCAAGCCATGCCCATAGAACCAGTAGTAAAAAAATTTGAATCCCATCACTGGTCTACATGATCACTAGGACCCAACACTGACTCCAAGATACCAATAATACCCTTCATGGCTTGGAGTCAGGTTACCTCAGGGACTGTCTCTTGCTGGTCACCTCCACCCAACCCATTAGAGCAGGGAGGCAAGGAATGTTGTGGATCCCATCCTCTAAGGAAGTACGTGTGGCCTTCTCCATGGTGGCTCCCTCCCTCTGGAACATCATCCCTCTGGAGCATCATCCCTCCAGAAGTTAGACTGGTCCCACTGTGACACTCTTGGAGGCATGATTTTGCCAGCAGGCCTATGGAACCCAGAAGGGGATGGAACCCATAAAATGGCTGACTTGAGTGTGTGTTGTCACTGAGGGGGTAGGGATTTATTATTTTATTTTTCTTTTATTATTATATTATTTTTTATTTCTTCTACATAGTGTTTTTATTTTCTCTAAGCTGTCCAGGGTTGCCATGAGCAAGTAATTTATATTTTGGAAATACAAATTTTCCTAAATAAATAATAGTAATAAACTGCTATTAGGCAGCCTAGATAGTAGACGTTGCTTTAGATATCTATTCCACAAGCTTCACTCTGCAACTTTATTCAAAGCTTACCTTGCAAGAATGTTATACTATAGAGAGAGATTCGAATATGTCTGCCAATATATGTATTATTACATCATATCATATATCATATCAATAATATACAATTTCTCAGAAGTTTACCATGGAATATCTTTGAGGATAGCATTTTATACGTTTGAAAGCTAAAGGTGAAAAATTGCATACAGAAATTTGCTTTATCTTCTAATATTACCACTGCTTTGCTTTTAGCTTTTAGTATAGGATTTAGGTGATTTATTTGTAGATCCCACCTCAAATTTCAGCCACATACATAACCTGTATGTTTATGGCTCATTGGGGTCAGAAATATGTGGGTTGATCATCACTTCATGGAAGTTATCACATGCGGTGTCAAAAGTCATCTAATAAAAGAAAAATGTACATGAGTACATGTAGTCCTCAACTTACTAACACAATTTATATTGCTAAGTGAGAAATTTGCTAAGTGAGTTTTGTCCCATTTTACGACTTTCCTTGCCACATTTATTAAGTGACTTACTGCAGTTGTTAAATTAGTAACACAATTGTAAAGTGAATCTGGTTACCCCATTGATTTTGCTTGTCAGAAGGTTGCATAAGGGGACCACAAGACCCAGGGGACACTGCCACTGTCACAAATGTGAGTCAGTAGCCAAACATCTGAATTTTGATCACGTGTTCATGGGGATGCTGCAACGGTCATAAATGTGAAAAACGGTCATAAATCACTTTTTTCAGTGCCGTTGTAATTTTGAATGGTCATTAAGCAAACTGTTGTAAGTCAAGGACTGCCTATATTAAAGACCATCTTTAACATCATCATTTTAGTTTGAATTTATGAATGAGTGAAGGTTAGGGTTACATTCTCAGGGTCTCTAGGCATATGTTGGTCATTCTACCCAGGAACTTTAATCTTAGTTGAATCTTAGAAAATATTTCCATCAGTTTCAAACATAGGAGAAAAAAACTTGATTAGCATCAGTACTTATGGAAAATGATAACCTCGTTCAGATTGATTTAATAATAATAAGAAGAAGAAGAAGAATTTTATTTCTATACCGCCCTTCTCCCGAAGGACTCAGGGCTGTGTACAGCCTATTAAAAGCACAAGACAGATATAAATTAAAATAATTTAAAATTATTAAATAATTTTGGCTAAATTTAAAACCCCAAAAATTTAAAACACCCAATTTAAAATTATTACGTTGATAGCCCAGCCTGGCGGAACAACAGGGTCTTGAGGGCAGAGCGAAATACCCGGAGGTCGGAGATCTTACGCATTTCCAGGGGCAGTTCATTCCACAGGCTGGGGCTCCCATAGAGAAGGCTCTCCCCCTGGGTGTCGCCAGCCAACATAACTTGGCTGATGGCACCCTGAGGAGACCCTCTCTGTGGGAGCGAACTGGCCAGTGGGAGGCTACTGGTGGCAGAAGTCGGTCTCGAAAGTACCCGGGTCCTATGCCATGGAGCGCTTTAAAGGTGGTGACCAACACCTTGAATCGCACCCGGAAGACCACTGGGAGCCAGTGCAGTTCGTGCAGGAGGGGTGTCACGTGGGCACAACGATTTGGTCCCATCTCACATCAGCTCCAGCATGGCTATTATACTCTGGACTTTTGAGGGAGAAACATTAGCATCCAAAGAATTCCGCTGACCCGTTCATATGTTCAGAGCTAAAAGGAATGAATTTGGTAAGTATTAAAAGGAAATGTACAATTGTTCTGCAGTGCAAATTTGACTTGAAAACAAAGCATTCTCAAGAGTAGGGTAGTCAATTATTTTGCCAGCTGGCTGGACATCCCTTCTGAAAGACACCACTTTAAGGGAAACTTCTTTAGATTTTTCAGGATGCACTTCTTTCTTTTAATAGAAGTCAGGCTTATTTGGCTTGAGTTTGTACAAGAATCATATTTCAAATAATTCCAAAGCCAGGAATCTATTTTTTTAAAAAGCTCAAAATATTTCCTTAATCGATTTGGCAGTGTGGGAAGACATATCCATCTGGTTCAGTTCCAAGCTGGGAGAAAGACACTGGAAACATGGGGACTGATTGGAAAGATGGTTTAATGATGAAGCAGAACCAACAGCATTTATGGTTCTGGTGCAGCTGACAAAATGGAGTTGAGAATGGGTGGCTTTTACCCATGGGTGGCTTGGACTTTGTATTTGAGCTTCCTGTTCCTGTGCAAAAACATGTCCTTTAATATTCTATTGGTTGTTGTCAGGTTCCAATGGGGTCATGTAGGGGTTATGTAGGGGTCACAGCAATATCCCTCAACACTCCAGGGCAAGGTGCAGTGATGGGTTCCTCCCGGTTCCGCCCGGTTCCACCGAGCCAGTAGCGGTGATGATATGACATCACCGAACCGGTTCTGCCCCCCCCCATCCCTCGCGTTATTCTTACCTTTTATTTGGCCCCACCCCCAATCTTCCCGAGTCCCAGCTGATCGGCTAGAAGGAAAAAAACTGTTTAAACTCTTGCCATGGGGCTTCAAAGGGCCACCCTACAGCTGATCAGTGTTAAAAGGCAGTGTGGTGGTAGACTGGTGCCTCCAAAAACAAATGAGTAGACCGGTACAAGCTCTGCAAGCAGTTAAAAGCCTGGTAGACCAGTACCTCTTCTAAATCCTAGAGAATTGTCACATGACCATCAAGCCACACCCACAAAATAAGCCACGCCCACAGAACCAGTAGTAAACAATTTTAGAACCCACCCTTGGCAAGGTGTAATTGAGGGCAAGAGGATGTAATTTTGTTGCTGTTCTACTATTAAACAATGGAATTAAAAAACCCTTCCAGAATTCTGTAAATCATCTGAAGTTACACCAACAGACAAAGGCTTACTTTTTTCTTATCCATGCTAACTATGCACATACATAAGCAGCCTCTTCAAGCAACAGCAAAATGTTACACCTCACAATATGCTCTCAGCCGAAATGTGCCATTACTCCCTCCCCAAATACTCCAGTGTGAAGCTATAATTGCAAATTATGGTGATTAATCCTTTTAGGCTTCTCCCGCTTATATCCATGCCAACATGAAATCTGGGCCAATTTACAGCATATACTTTTAAAAAAAAATGCATCTTCATATGCAATCGCTACTCGAAGTCTGGATTTGGCCACCTCATTTGCATGGAATAAATTTGTGTTTTTACATACTTAATGTCTTATACTTTAATTAGTAATATCGTTTCCCAAGCTGAGTGTGATCTATCACCCATCAGTTCAACTTTATAGCTGCCTAAAACATGGATACTTTGACAAGTCAATCTATTGCTTCCCTATTTTTTTTTAAAAAAAAGTGGAAGATACTGAAGAGGGTGTGTGTGATCACTTGAAATTTATCCCTTGAAACTGAACAGTGAAGTTAATTCTTTAAAGCTAAGTTTAATTTTAACACACTTCAATGCTCAATTCACAGATTTCCCCCAATCCAAGTGATATCTCTTATTGCCACCTTAGCACAGAAGTAAATTCCAGCTGAAATAATGTGTAAAACTGCAATTGTGCACATCAGGGATTAAAAAATTATGGTCCAGAAGTCACATACATCCTCGGCTCTTTTCAATAGTCCTCAGAATCTCTCTCCTTTGACTGAATCACCAAAGTTCAACAGCAAATAGTTCCACAATATTATGGGTGGGTGAGAACGGTTTAGATCAGTGGTGGGTTTCAAAATTTTTTACTACCGATTCTGTGGGTGTGGCTTGGTGGGCGTGGCATGGCTTGATTGGTGTGGCTTGGTGGGTGTGGCAGGGGAAGGATACTGTAAAATCTCCATTCCCTCCCCAATCCAGGGGAAGGTTACTGCAAAATCCCCATTTCCTCCCGATCAGCTGGGACTTGGGAGGCAGAGAATAGATGGGGGCGGGGCCAGTCAGAGGTGGTATTTACCGGTTCTCCAAACTACTCAAAATTTCTGCTACCGGTTCTCTGAACTACTCAAAAGTTCTGCTACTGGTTCTCCAGAACTGATCAGAACCTGTTGAAACCCACTTCTGCTTTAGATCAAAAAAGCACTTTTTTAAAAAATTGAATGTCCCCCAAGTAGATCAATAATTTCAGCCTCCCTTCCACCGTTGGTATCAGTGCATTAGTGAAACACTTCTAATATTTTCTGCGGCTACTGTACATAGTAATGTGGGAATATTGAGCATCAAGGAACATTCTGAAAAAATATAGGATTCACTGCATACTTCTAGGGGTTAAACAGATCTATGTACAAAACATACAGTATCAGCCTTTGGGAATAAAATACAAAGAGATCTCATTTTCAGCTCCTGGAGAAAGATTGGCACATACAACTGTTTTGTTTTGTTTATTATTTATATCCTGCCTTTATTATTTTTACAAATAATTCAAGGTGGCAAGCATACCTAATACTCTCTCCTCTTCCAATTTTCCCCACAATAACAACCCTGTGAAGTGTGTTGGGCTGAGAAAGGGAGCGATTGGCTCAAAGTTACCCAGCTGGCTATAAAATAAAGGCAAAATTAAGCAAAACACTTGAAACTGAACAATTCAGTACATGGGATGCCATGTCCCACATTACATACTGAATCAAACAAATGCTAAGAGTGGCTGAGAACAGAATTTTAGGACAATTTTAGAGATATGGAAGAGATGAAATAGCAGGATCAGAGTGTTCTATTGTAATAACAAAGCACAGGTGCTAAGCATGTCTTGTTCTGAGAATTCAGCAGCTCTCAATCTGTTGTGATGTTAAAGAAGTGGAAGAAAGAGGATTTGAACCTCAGAATTGCTTTACTGAAAGCTTAAACCTGTAGGAAATGACCAGGCTCAGCCCAAGGGAGGGGTTATAAGTCACAAGTCCCTGCATGCCCACAAGAGATCTAAGTCCAGTCCACCTTGAATGCCTTCTTAATTCCCATGCATTTCTTTTGACCATTAGTAGCTCAGATTTTTGTAGAGAGTTTAAGCTTCAATAAATCTTGATACTCATGTGAACTGCCTGAATCTCCTGATTTCCCCGGCGCTTGACAAAACTCTTAAGATTGGTGTGCTGCTTTATTAAGATATTAATAAATTTATTAAGGCATTATATGCATCCTAATGTCTGCAATAAAATAGAGGTGTTTGTTTGAATCACTGGATGAAAATCTCCCAGTTCCATAATGATATGTGTGAAATTTGGCATAGGAACTATTTTCTGTGCTTATTCCCTGATCTCTAATAAATTCATAAACAATTTCTTGCCTCTATATATGAAATCTACCAAGTGAGTCAACTTGAAACATGGATGCCACAAGCAACAGAAGTGATATGATTCCTTCTGGCACACTGGGGGATTTTCTATATGTTCAGGTCTGAGACAGGATGCAGCCTAATAAAATAGAATTCTCTACTGGCCAAGTATGAGGAATTTGTCTTTGGTGCATAAGCTCTCAGAGTACATAAAGAATACATTCATCAAAAATCATAAGATGCAACACTTAGTGATAGTCATAGGATAATAAATATGTAATCAAATCATACTAGGAAACTGAAATAATATAAGTTGTAAAGATATAAACAACAAGGTTATAGTCATAAATAGAAGGAGATAGGTAATAAGAAGGATGAGAAGAATAACAGTTATATAGCCTTAGTTTAATAGTTTGACAGTGTTGTGGGAATTAGTTGTTTAGCAGAGTGATGGCATGGGGAAAAAATTGTCCTTGTGTCTAGTTTTTCTGTTGTGCAATGCTCTATAAGGTCGTTTTGAGGGTAGAAGTTGAAACAATTTATGTCCAGGATGCGAGGGGTCTGTAGATATTTTCACAGCCCTCTTTTTGACTCATGCAATATACAGGTCCTCAATGGAAGGCAGATTGGCACCCTGTTATTAACACCAGCTGCCTGCAATTATTGCAGGTTCGAATCTCACCAAGGCTCAAGGTTGACTCAGCCTTCCATCCTTTCTAAGGTAGGTAAATTGAGGACCTAGTTTGTGGGGGCAATATTATTATTATTATTATTATATTATATTTATATACCGCTCTACTCCCGGGGGACTCAGGGCGGTGTACAGACAAATGATAAAATACATATAATACAAATATTTTAAAGAATTGATTAAAATACAATTAAATAATTTGGTCTTAAACCTAAAATTAAAACTCTAAATTTATGAGATTAAGATTTAAAAATATAAGAGCAATTTTAGAAGAGGTTAGTCCAGGCCAGCCTGCTGGAATAGAAACGTCTTGAGGGCACGGCGGAAAGCGCGGAGATCTGGGATTGTCCGTATCTCCGGGGGGAGCTTGTTCCACATGGTGGGTGCCCCCACAGAGAAGGCTCTCCCCCTGGGGGCCGTCAGTCGACACTGTTTGACCGACGGCACCCTGAGAAGCCCCTCTCTATGGGAGCGTACTGGTCGGTGAGAGGGTACTGGTGGCAGAAGGCGGTCTCGAAGATAGCCCGGTCCTAAGCCATGGAGCGTTCTAAAGGTGGTAACCAAAACCTTGAAGTGAGCTGATATCAATAAGCTGACTTTGTATAAATATACAAAAGTATGAAGGCTATTGCTTAGCGCATTGTAAGCCGCCCTGAGTCTCCGGAGAAGGGCGGCATATAAATCATTTTTTTTAAAAAAAATGTTTTTTCTGCAGTTCTAATTATCCGTTGAAGTCTGTGTCTGTCTTGTTGGGTTGCAGAGCCAAACCAGACAGTTATAGAGGTGCAGATGACAGACTCAAACACTATTGAAAAATAAAGAGAGGTACTGGGACACTATATGTAGGTAGTTTCAAAAAAGTCATCATTAGACTAAACAATAACTATTCAGAATCCTAGCAATCCAGGGATGAGATTTTGATAATGTCAGAATTTAGGTGAGATTATATATTCAGACATTCATTTTTATTAATTCATACATTTAACAAATTTATATAGCCCCCTGTCTCACAAAGAGCAACTCTGGCAGTTTCAATAATGTTGGAGATTAGACGAGATTATTAATTATATTATTTATTATTTACTCATACATTTATTGTTTATTCATTTATTTAACAAATTTGTATCACCACCTAGGTCACAAAAAGCAACTCCAGGCAGCATAGTATAATTGAATAAAACAGAATAAAAAATAAAAGAAAAATCCATATTAAAAGATAAATATTATAAAAACCAATATACAACTGGTATATACAAATAGAGGATAAAAATGGCCAAGTCAACAATGGAGCCATTTAAACATGTCTCTGAAAGCCCCAGGTCTAGCATAGCCAGGGGTGGGATTCAACTGGTTCGGACTTGTTTGGGCTCCGAGGATCAGCTGGGAGCGAACCAGTTCGCTCTGATGATCAGGTGGACCCACCTAACCGCCCCGGCACACTTTACTTATCTTTATCGTCTCAGCTGATTCATGCAGCAGAGCAGATTGCCGCCCCTCAGCTGTGTTAGTCCCCAGAAGTAACGCAGAAGTTTAGTTTTGTCAAAACTGCGCACACACGCGCAGCGAAACACGTGATCACCAAATCGGTTGTTAAACCAGCAGGATCCCACCACTGAGCGTAACATAACCAGGTCTTTAGGGACTTGCAATATTTATGCATTTATTGTATTGAAAGCCTTTTTTTTTCCATTGAGGTCTCAACGCCATAGATGTAATACTTTTTGGTGTTATTCCTCAATACCCCTGTGAGGTAGGTTGGTTTGCAAAGAGAGATTGGTGGTCAAAAGTTATTAAATTAAGCTCTGTGATCAATTTTTCTGAAGAGTATTACTTCAGAAGAGAACTTCCTAAAGTTGTAATCTCCGATTCCTTTTTGTAACCTGACTGTGAATAAATTATAGTAGGTTCTGTTAAACATGAATGCCCTAGATGACCGTGATTAGGATAAATAATGAGCATACACACTACCTAGGGCCAAGGTAAATTGTTTTAGACAAATAAAATACAGAATACTCAGAAATGTGTCCGTTGCCTTTGTAGAGCTGCCAAAGATTCTAGGTAGTATATAGGAAAAGTTAAAAATGCAATATAGCAATTAAAGAGCCAAAACAGCAGAGAATCACTCAGGGAATACTAAAACCATCATAATAGATGCATTCAGAGAAACTCTAAGCCTGGAGCCTGCTGGAAGAGCCAGATGTTTATGATCCTTTTACAAGAAAAAATAGTTGGGGGTTACTCAGACCTTGGCAAGGTGAGGGAGGCCAGGTGCTGTTCCAGAGGTGAGGAGAGCAAAAGAGCAGATAGAATTATGAAGAAAGGCAATATGTATCCTTTGCATTTTCAGAAGTCATGGTATAAGGGAGAAAAAAAGATGATTTACCTGAATCTGATGCAAGGATGTGTTGACAGCCAAACCCTTAGGGCTTCAACATGTTGAAGCCCCAAGGAGTTGGCCTCAACACAGATTTTAGGATCAATGATTTCACCAACTTGCATCAGATTAAGACAGATCATTGATGGGCAAAGTGGGTTTGCTGCTCACTAAGATAAGTACTGTTTTTACTCCACTTCTGAACCACTGTACTTAGAAAACCTCACTGGGATGTGGGGTAAAACATCTGCAAAATCCCTGATCAATACCTCAATGTTGATCTTCCAGAGCCTAGGGAACCCATTTACTAAGTATGTAAAGTGCTATTTTATTCATGTACAGGTAGTCCTCGACATTACAATCATTCATTTAGTGACCGTTCGAAGTTACAACAGCACTGAAAAAAGTGACATATGACTGTTTTTCACACTTACAACCATTGCAACGTCCCCTGGTGGCATAGTGGTTAGACTGCAGTAATGCAGGCTCATTCTGCCAACTGCCAGTAGGTTCGATCCTGACTGGCTCAAGGTTGACTCAGGTTTCCATCCTTCCGAGGCCAGTAAAATGAGGACCCAGATTGTTGGGGGCAATATGCTGACTCTGTAAACTCCTTAGAGAGGGCTATAAAGCACTGTGAAGCGGTATATAACTCTAAGTGCTATTGCTATTAATATCCTCCTGGTCACGTGATCAAAATTTGGACACTTGGCAACTGGCATGTATTTATGATGGCTGCAGTGTCCTGGGGTCATGTGATCATCTTTTGTGACAGTTAATGGGGGAGTCAAATTCACTTAACCACTGTGTTACTAATGGCAGTGATTCACGTAATCACGAATTGTGGTCATAAAATGGGGCAAAACTCATTTAATAACTGTCTTGCTTAACAATGGAATATTTGGGCTCAATGATGGTGACAAGTCAATGACTACCTGTATTCAATTTAACTTTATTGTATGTGGGTTCTTATTGTTGTTTTTTTAAAAAAGGACTTTTATTGTTAACTTCCTTCAGTGCCACTTATTGGAAGGGAATATAGGGGACATAGTAAATAATTAAAAATTAGTATAAATAATTCTAAGAAGGCAGACCAATGAAATGCATTGTGCCCTATTCCTATTGGCTTGTTACTCTCCCATTGATTTCTACTTTCTGTTTCCAACCTGCCATATTGTATGGAACAGTGATTTCTTCCAATCTCAACCTCCCCGTTACAAAACTAAATAAAAACTCTCTAGCATTTATGTGAGAAGAAGTTTCCTTGTTATGGGGTGGTGGTGGTCCTTGTGCTCTCTAAGTTTGCTTGCTTTCTTGCAGACGTTTCATTACCCAAACTAACATCATCAGTGAAAGTAAGGAGTGGAGTTTGCTCTCAGTTTTATATTCTAGTGCAGTGGCGGCTAACCTTTTCGGCACCAAGTGCCGAAACTGCTGCGCCGGAGCATCGGAACCCGGAAGAGAGCAGCTGGCTGGTGTGCATGTGCACGGCAGCCAGCTGCTCTCTTCCAGGTTTCAGCTGCTCTCTTCTGGCTGCTTTCTTCGCTCAAAGACCAGTTGGCTGGCGCGCATGCGCACACCGGATCCTGGAAAAGAGCAGCTGGCCGGTGTGCATGTGCACAACAAAACCCGGAAGAGTAGCTGGCGATAGCGTGCGTGCCTACAGAGAGGGCTCTGTGTGGCACCTCTGGCATGCATGCCATAGGTTCACCATCACGGTTCTAGTGACTTGCCTGTTAGTGTTGGTAGGAGTGGTCTTAGAGATTCTTTGGTTGGGCTGTTTGCTGTTGGCTTCTTTGGCAGTTTCTTGATTAGGGGTATTGTTTACTTGATTGTTGGTCTGATGTTAATCTTAATCTATGCTGATCTGAGTGCTGAATGCGGGTGGAGAGGTGCTCGGGTCTTTTTGTTCCTTTTTGGGCTGGGTGATGGTCTCTTTTGCATAGTCTACAGATGTTATTAATGTCCATCTTCTATTGATGACTGATTTGTCAGAGTGCCAGGCTTCTAGAAATTCCCTGGAATTTTTGGACTTGGCTTGGTCTAGTATTGGTCCCATTTTCCCAATTGAAACTATGGTTAAATCTATTATAATTTTCCTCTTCTGGGAAATGATAGCACTTATTGCAGTGATTCAGAATATTGACTATTATGTTAAAAGCCAATGAGTTAATCTAATAAATAGTTTCTAATTGTTTGACAACCTTGTAATCTATAAGAGAAATTAAATTGACCCTGATGGATTTTCTATTGGGAACAAGAACTTGTTCAGAATACGTTTTGTGGGTTTGCTTTAGATTTTCAACTTCACTTGTTAGCATAAGTCATCAATAGATAGTGCTCAGAATTAAATTAATCAATGAGGTATTGCTATGTTTGTTCTTCTTTACCTTTGGGCATTCACTATAACTTGTCTGTACTTCAAAGGATTTTTGTTGTGATACTTCTTTTTCCCAGCACTGCTTTCTTTTAACAGTCCAAAATGTAGTTCCTCCTCCTGCCATCAATTAGACATTCTCTTCTTGATAATCCTTCAGTTGTTATTTCAGTGTTCATCTATCTCTTTCCTAAAAGCCACCCCCTCCCAATTTTTTAAATTGCTAAAAGAGACTAAGATGACAGCAAACATCATTTGAATCATTGGAAGAACTGATAAGTTTATCTGCCGTGCATTTTAGGATCTATCCTGCAGGAACACTTATTCATCCACAGAGGGATCATATTTAAGCAATCATAAAATGTCAGATTCTTTTCCAAAAGGAGCTTAACATTTATTGAACAAACTGCTGTCAACTTCACAAGAAGGCAGCAGTTGACAAAATAATGAGGCCTCACAAAGATTTTTTTTTCTAGAATGTACCAAGATGATCATACAGTTGATACCCAATTCTAAAAAGCAGACGATATCACTTCAATATCTTCATTATTAAGGCTGGTTGCTGTATCTGTTGTTATTAATTTTATCTTCTTTATAGGTATAAGCTTACTCCCGTTTTTTTTCACCATGCTCCTTTCATCATTAAAACTTGTAGATTATCTGAATGTCCAGTTCTCAGGGTGGCATCATCAACTTTCTGATGTTTTCTTTCTCCAATTTTAACATCAGGTTCATGTTCTCCCAGTCTAGCTTCTTTCAGTATATATATATTCCATCTTTAGGCTGAATAAACAGAGAATATACAAGCATTTCTTAGACCTTTGCCAATCTGGAGCCAGATTGTTTCAACCTGTTCCCTTTGTGGCTTCCTGTTCTGTATATAGCTTTTTCATGAATATAATGAACTAGTTCTATTTCTAAGGATTTTCCACAATGCGAATGGTCAACACAGACAAAAGCCTTTCTATCATCAGTGAAGTATTTGAAGCATATATTGACTTTTGGGGGGTATTCTTTGAAGAAATGAAATGAAATCATTACGTTGGCAGTAATTGGCAAGTTGATTCCCTGATATATATATATATTTTTCAGAAGCCCAACTATGTTTTCCCCATTACTATTTCCAGTTTGGGTATTTCAGTCTCCAGTTCAGGCTCAGCGCATCTTGCTTGGCTCTTCTGTCAATTCTGGATTGACCTTGATCTTAAAATTCATCAATCTCCTCTTCTGCATCAAAGGTTGGAGCATAAACCTAAGAGAACCATTATGTTCAAGGACTGCCTGTGAAGTCTAATTGGTATTATTCACTTATTGATTGCATTTTTACCCAAATACTGTTTTTGCTGTTTTTCCTGACCAGAAAGAAAACTACTCTGATCTTCCATTTCGTTTTTTATTTATTTCCCATCTTTATTATTTTTATAAATATCTCAAAGGGGCAAACATACCTAATGTTTGAGTCGTGGTGGCACAGTATTTAGAATGCACCAGGCTACTTCTGCTGACTGCTGGCTGCCTGCAGTTCAGCAGTTCAAATCTCACCAGGCTAAAGGTTGACTCAGCCTTCCATCCTTCCAAGGTCAATAAAACGAGGACTCAGATTGTTGGGAGCAATATGCTGACTCTGTAAACCACTTAGAGAGGGCTGTAAAGAACTGTGAAGTGGTACATAAGTCTAAGTGCTATTGCTATTGCTAATACTTCTTCCTCCTTCTATTTTCCCCAGAACAACAACCCTGTGAGGTGGGCTGAGATCCTGTGACTGGCCCAAAGTCACCCAGTCAGGTTCTTTTCTATTTCAACTGCCAGAAGAATGGCTCAGGGTTGGAGCTGGGTCTGGAAACAAAATATGTGAGTGAAGTTTTGCTTTCCATACAGAAATTCCTGTTACTAAAGGAGAAGATAAGTTTTAAAGTTTCTACTCCAATTTCTTTCTTAAAAAAATTATTGTCCTACAGTCAGTCATCTGATCTGGTTTGTTAGTCCAATAATCTGCCATGTAAATAATTCATGTAAGTGCAAACTGAACAAATGCTGACATTCCCCCACTATTCAAGCTTCAGCTATACAGTATATTGCAATAAAAAGGAACCACCCCCCAAAAAAGAAAGGAATCCTAAATATTGCGCTAAAATTCCCAGGTGTCTTTCAATCAGGACTATAAGTAGTGCAGAAAAGTTCTTCATCCCATTTGCTAAAAGTATCCACAAAATACTTTCATTAAAAAACTATTATTTTAATTCTACTGTATAGCTTGTGTGGTACTACTTGTAAGTTCTTGACTTACAACCAGAATAGAGTGCAAAATTTCCATTGCTTAGCAAGGCAGTTGTTACATAGATTTTGTCCCATTTTACAACCTTTTTTGCCACCATTGTTAAGGGAATCACTGCAGATGTTAGGTGAATCATGTGGCCATTAAGCAAAACTGGCTTCCCTTATTGATTTTGTTTATTGGAAGCCAGCTGTGAAGGTTACAAATGGTGATCACATGACCCAGTTCACATGACCCATACACATAAATGTATGCCAGATGCCAAGCGCCCGCATTTTTATCACGTGACTATGTAACATATGTAACATCCTGATACTGTAACAGTTGTAAGAATTGAAAACCAGTCATAAGTTGTTTTTTTTCCAAAGCCATTGTAACTTTGTATGGTCATTAAAAGAATGTTTGTAAGTCAAGGACAACCTGTAGTTTGCTTCATTTGCATTATTATTATTATTATTATTATTATTATTATTATTATCATCATCATCATCATTATCATTATTTTATTCGATCTTTTTGTATAGGTGGCAAAAATGTCTAATATTCTTGCCTCATATTTTCCCCACAACCACAAGTTTATGAGGTAAATTGGGCTTAGAGAGAATGACTGGGCCAAAGTCACCCATCCATCTTTTGTGCCTAATATACGGGAGTCTAGGCCACCTCTATCACTATTGCGTTTAATTGGCTTTCTAGTTTGTTTTTATATAGACATGCACACGTTCAAACACATACTCACACAGAAAGAAACAAATACATGAAGAGAATAAAGTATGTTGGAAAAAATATCCATCTGCTTCAAGTTCCAAGTCAGGAGAAAGACACTGGAAACATGGAGGCTGATTGGAAAGATGGTTTAATGATGAAGCAGAACCACATGGGTTGTAGTTCTGGTGCAACTGACCATGTGGAGTTGAAAAGGGGGGTTATTTATACCTTATATTGGGCTTCCTGTGCAAGAACATTTATTTTATTGGCTGTTGTCAGACTTCCATGGGGCCATGTAGGGGTTATGTAGGGGTCATAGCTGAAGTTGTCTGAGCTCCAAGGTTTGTTTGAAGTCAACTGCTGAGATGATGCAATGAAGAGGCTTTGGGCAATTCCTATTGTGGCTGAGGACTAATCCTACCTTTGTTGGATCTTGGGGGAGGGTATTTGCTTATGAATAGAGCTATCTATCTCTTAAGTGCTGACATCTGCTGAGGGCTATTAAGAAAGGTGGGGGGGTTGCTTTCCAAGAGCACGTTTCTCCATTTTTCATCCAGAGAAATATAATATTCTGCCTTTTTAATATTTCTCAAAATATTTCATTCTTCTAAGAGAGGGGTGGGATCAGTGGTGGGATTTAGCCAGTTTGCATCACTTCGGTTGTTAATTTTCTGAGCAGTTTGGCAAACTGATTGTTGGAAGAAATCATTAGGGCAGAGAACCGGTTGTTAAATTACTTGAATCCCACCACTGGGTGGGATGCTAACTTTCTACAAGTATACAAGTTTTTTTTATTCCCTTCTTCACTTATAAGAGCATATGCATCAAGAAAAAGAAGCATTTGCTGGATCTAATCTAGAAGAAAGCCCAAACAGGTTAAAATATTGACATGCCAATGTATGCCATGGTTTTTAAAAAGAGGAAGAAAATGAAGAGAGGCATTCTGATCATAAAGCCACTATCATCTGTGACCATTTTTATTTCGTGACTCCCTTAATTATGCAAAACTGCTGAGCATGGCAGAGAACACCAGAGCAGAGGTCACATTTTAAAACAACTGAACTGCAACAAGTGACAGTAACAGAACACCCAACAGTCCAAGGGACACAAGCTCACCGGCAGCTGTTTTCCATGTACTGGATTTAAAGCCCTTTGTGGTTCACAGCATCTAGTATATTTCTTGATGGAACAAAGAGGTGAGGAGGAAATGAGTTATAAAAAAGTCTGAAATCATAACCTGAATGATGCTGGCAAATTTGTCTTAGTGGCAAGTTGAAGTCTTGCAGAACTCCCTGAGGCAAACAGAATAATGAAGTTAGTGATGAAAAATAACCCACTATAGAGATGAAAGGAAGGAAGGAAGGAAAGAGGGAGGGAGGGTCGGAGGAGGCTATATTATTACATCTGCAACCATCCTCTGGGAAATTTTTATCATCGTCATCATCATCTGTCTCTGGATATTTGCAACATGATTATGCATGTGCAGCTGTGTGTACATATCAGATTGCCAACTACATACAACTTGCACTCACATCACAGTGAGATACAGCTATCTACAAACGCTTAGAAAATGCCTCTGCACTTTTTCCAATGTTTGTTTAAGCCTTCGTTACTGCGGTCAGTAAAATACATAGTAAGTTTAAACTACAGGGGAAAAATGTTTCTTTTTTCAAATATTAATTACATAAATGTAACTTATAGTACATCAAGTTATCTTCTTCACTCAGCTCTGCTCTCCTGTATAATATTGCAATTAATTCCTACTGATTGCCCTCATCCTTTCAACCATCCTTTTCTTTATTCTATTTATAAAGTTGCTTTCCTTGAGGCACTCAAGGCTGCTTACACAGGGATCCCCTCACAGTTTATATCTATAACAACTCTGTGAGATAGATTTACCTGACGGATGACTAATCCAAAGTCACCCCACAGTTTCCATGGCAGAGGACAGACTTAAATCTGGCTCTCTCCATGCTATTTCAACACCTTAGCCAATATACTACCCTGCTCTTCATATAATAGAACACATTCAGGTTTCTCGGAAATTACTTTACTTTCCTTTTTAAGTTTATTTTAAGTCATACATCTGCAAGTAATTAATTTTCAACACATTTCAGAATGGTACAGAATACACATTATACTCCTTCTACCGTATTTGCCAGCAAAAATAAATAAATAAATCTTAACTAGAGAGAGAGAAGCAGCTGCCATCAGTGTATTGCAACAAAATGGATCACACTATGATTGCAAAAGATTGGAATGTCTCATATTAGTAATCCAGTACTGAAAATCAAAGGTAGAATTAGGTCAAATTTCAAAGGGATATAACCTAGGAATGTGGAAAACTGAATGGTTTGTCCATCCCTAATACAGATTCATGATTGTCATGTCCACATGTAGTGCAGAACAGACCTGGATCCAATTTACATTGATACTATCCAGGGGTGAAATCCAGCAGATTCTGACAGGTTCTGGAGAATGGGTAGCGGAAATTTTGAGCAGTTCGGAGAACCGGCAAATACCACCTCTGGCTGGCCCCAGAATGGGGTTGGAATGGAGATTTTGCAATATCCTTCCCCCAGTAGTGGGGAGGGAATGGAGATTTTGCAGTATCCTTTCCCTGGAGTGGGGTGAGAATGGAGATTTTGCAGTATCCTTCCCCTGCCATGCCCACCAAGCCACACCACGTCCACCAAGCCATGCCCACAGAACCAGTGGCAAAAAAATTTGGATTTCACCATTGATACTATCCAAGATCAAAAGATCAGAATCCTATTATATACTGGCCACAAATGTGTCATACAGTTTAATTAAGTGAATGTATGTATGTATGTATGTATGTATGTATGTATGTATGTCTGATTGAATGAATGAATGAATGAATGAGGGTTTTTAAATAATTTCTCTAATCTTCAGTCTTATTTGGATGCATTATCAAATGTTCAAAAGACTGAAGAAAGAAGGACGCACCCCAATTTGTCATTTCAAGACTCTGATAAAAATCTATGTCTTATCAGACCCAAGCAGTAAGATTTTTACAAAAGAGTCTTACGAAAGATACTTGCTAGACGTATCTTTTTTATTTTTCAGGCCACAGAAGCAGCTGAAAAATAACATGCTAAAACCTAATGATTTTTATACCATGCAAAATGCATTATAAGAAAGCTTCATGGTGCAGACAGACATCACAAATAATTACACTTTCAATCTTCACTTTCACAAGTTTTACAAACCTAGCATTTCTCAAGTACAAAGATTAGTACTTTCTCTAAAATTTCAACAAGTTTGCAAAGACAGTGAGAGCTGCAAAAGGCAAATATATTATTTGGAGCTGCATTAACCCAGCAGGATTTCTTAGGCTTCATATCAGAATAAAATTTCTAAGATTGCCTCCTATACATAGCTTGTAATATTCCATTAATTCATATATATGTTTGAGACGATTAAGAGGTAATTCTCATTAATTAGTGCTCAATAAAAGCTCAAACATATTATCATCTAGGTACATATGAAAATATCTGAAGGAAAAACATTGATAGCTCTTCCTGTAAACCAAAAATATGTCCAATATTTGATGCCACAACTTTGTATCCAAGGTTTCTCCTAAACCATTTATTTATTTATTTATTTATTTATTTATTCATTCATTCATTCATTCATTCATTCATTCATTCAATTTATACAATGTATCTGGGAGACCTACCAAAACACAGAGCAGGCAGCAATAAAATTAATTATTCACATAACCAAAATCCAGGAATGAAAGAAAAATCACCTCCAATTTATCACAAAAAAGGTAGCAATAAGACTAATCAGCCTATCAACCACCAGAGCTTTAATTCTGATTCTAAATTATGAAATTGACTGTCCTTTAATTCTAAAATTAAAGGAATTAAAAGACAGTGACTTTAGTTGATGGGGTATAAATCTTAGGTAAGGAAACAAATCTTTCAGGAAAAAAATTCGGGTCTTTCCTGCCAAACATGAATAATATATCAGAATCAGAATTAATCTTTCAGAAACACGCACGCGCACACACACACACACACACACACACACACACACACACTAGTTGGGAAGGGGTTTGGCCTAAAATAGTCTTCTCATCAGTTTTCTCCTGGTATCTTAAGTAATCTACAAGCTCTTCCTGGGAGTGAAGGACCATCAAAAGCAAGATGAGATGAGGCACAGAGACTGAGGACAAAAAGATTGCCTGAAAGCTTAATAAAGCACCATATATGAGATTTGGCAGCCATATACATTTTCATAAATAAACAAACAAAACAAAACAAACACATCACCTACCATCAACTCTACCACCAGCATTAGAAATGGAGCATTCTCAATTTTGCTAAAGTCCAATGCCTACTAATCTGAACTTCTGGCCATGCTGATACTGAGTTGAGGAGAACTTGTTTACAAGACCCAATGGTGTTTTGTTTTATTTGTATTTCAAAGTGGCAAAACCACAAAAACTCCCATAGACTGCCTATTATCAAACTGCAGGTTAAACTGAAATGTCAGTAGTTAAAAACATGGGTTTGACATCTAATAAAAAGACACATTGCACAAACAGCTCCCTTTTACAGCAGTTCAATAATAGGACTCTGAATGTGGCAATCCAGAAAAAAACCTGGATATAAAAATGCAATATGAATATGCAATGGAAATGTCTGTCAATTAAATTTAGAGCATTACAGGTTTATGCATGTCATCTGCCAGCTATTGTTTTTTTTTCAATGTAGAGTATATAATTTTAGACTATGAAAGTAAACAGAAAACCAATGCTGACAGAAGATAGCAAATGTCATATTGATATTGTCGATACTGCTTGACCCAGTAGTACATTATCTGAGCAAATATAGGCTGAATCTGATTGTAATGCTCAATGGATTTCCATTTTGATAAGTTTGAAGTTCAGTTAAATATTATTTTCAGTGTATAAATGCTATTGATGACATCTAATTACCACTTTATTGTTGAGCCCTGGTAGAAGTTACTGTAGTCTACATTTTTTCCTTTTATTTATTTAGTGGCAATGGTACATTAATCAGGAGACTATAGTTTTAATACAGAGTAGTTGTTTCACTGCCTAAGACTACCAGTCCATTTGGTTCATATTTGCATGCTATTCAGAACTGCATCACAGGGTGCGCACTAGCTCCACACTCAGAATGGCTAACACCATTTTGCAGAAACTTCTAGGCCTCCCCCCCCACACCCCCCATCGGTATCACCTCACTGTCAACTTGCAAAGCTTTCAAGTTGCCATGACCAGGAGGGAGGGAGAACTGATAGAGCTGATTGATCTCCCTAACTGAAGTTACATTCCATACATGCTTCCTTACCGCAATCAGAAGGAGGGTGTTGGATTTCACAGCCAGCCAAAGTGGTTAATTGGAGAATGTGATTTATGACATGGCCAGGGAGGAGGGGAGAGACAGGGTCATGGGGGGAATGTAAATCTACGTGGGATTAGTTCTAACTGCATCCAAATAATGCCGAAATGGTGCTCCTAATAAATGACTGTATTTCTTTTGAAGTTTGGCTCATGGCTCATGAATTAATTAGGACATCTTTCAGAAACTTCACACTCACATTCGGGCATCACATTTGGGCATCACATTTGGGCAGGTCTGGCATCAGTAGAGTTTATACTTTGTATTTGCCTGGATGTGGGTCAAGTGGAATTACAGAATAAATCATTTGTAAACTCGTTTTGAATTATGAGTGAGCGCCATGTCTTTACTTGTTCCTTACAGCCATTACAAGCATGTAGATGTTCCCTCTTTTTGATGGTATATCAAACTCCAAAGGGGGTCTTTCATCAAATCAGAATGAGACACCAATGTCGTTGCCCGCAGTCGCTAACCCTCTTGGAGTGAAAATCAAGAGAAAGAGATTCATCTCAGATCATCCATCAACTTCATTAAAGGATTACTGCCTATATTACAAAAACAGCTGGAGAAATGGAAGCCCCATTGTGTGCGCTTCCCATAATCACAGGGGTAGGCCTTTTGCCCAAATACATGAATTAAATGTTTCACTGTGAGTATCTTGTCCTTGATAATAAGCAAAAGCAGACTCTTAATTATAGGCTCTTTGTTCCCCCAGCTACTTCTTCAGGAAAAAATAATTTATGCTTTTTTTTGTTGTTGTTTAGATATTTAAGAATGAACTTAGTGACCGACAAGTCACCTCGTTCTATTCTGTTTCTTTTTTTCCCCTTTGGGATAGGATGGAAAATCAAATGCTTGGGGAAGGAAATGGTAGGATGTAAATTTGATTCTGTGGAGTCCTTGGTGCTCTCTGACCTTGGTTGTTTACTTGCAGACATTTCATTACCTAACCAGGTAACATCATCAGTGCAATCAGTGTGGGTTTCGTTCCCTGTTTATATACAATAGCTTGCTTTGGCGGTGTTGGTGGAGGTGTGGTTTTCTCCTTGGAAACCACACCACCACCACTCTCTTTTCAACCAAGGAGGATACCACACCAGATCAAATTTCCTTGAAGCTTGGCTGCAGATTATGAAAGACAGCTGAAGCAGCAGGATGAAGAAAGAAAAAGAAGAGCTAGAAGGACTAGGAGTTTACAAGAGATTGCCCAGTTTTTTCCCCTAAACACATATATCATGGACTCGAATATTGGAAATGGAGAAGGAAGAATTGTTAGGAGGAAAAGCAGAAAGTAACAGATTTTCCTAGGAAGAAAACTGAAACAATATGGAACAGTGCAGAGAAGGAATACCTGTTAGATCTATTTCTGTATAAGAATTAAAGTTCAGATACCCTAAATTAAACAAGGCTTCCCCCATCTGAGATCTTTCTGATACATTCAAATCCAATCCACAAAAACATTAAATTATTTCTTCAAAATATATAAAAGTCCTGGGCAGGTGAGCATTGAATTGACTGGATGTTCATTATTTAAAATGAGCGATAATCAATCTGAGGTTGCAAGTGGAAATTCAAGTGCTTTGATTCAAGTTACTGTGAGATTACAAGGTTCAGTTTAAACCAGTGGTGGGTTTCAAACATTTTTACTACTGGTTCTGTAGGCGTGGCTTGGTGGATGTGGCATGGCATGGCTTGATTGGCATGGCTTGGTGGGCATGGCAGGGGAAGGATACTGTAAAATCTCCATTCTCTCCTCAATCCAGGGGAAGGTTACTGCAAAATCCCCATTTCCTCCCAATCAGCTGGGACTTGGGAGGCGGAGAATAGATGGGGGTGGCACCAGTCAGAATTTTTACTACCGGTTCTCCAAACTACTCAAAATTTCCGCTATCAGTTCTCCAGAACTGGTCAGAACCTACTGAAACCCACCTCTGGTTTAAACATCTAAAAACAAAGGGTTCCAATTTTCATTAAAATATTTTTAATCTGGTTTGGAGTGGAATGAAAAGCCGAAGATGTTCACTTTAGGTTCAAAAAGTGGCGCAGCAGATTAAAGTACTGTTAATTAACACCAGCTGCCTGCAATTACTGCAAGTTCGAATCTCACCAGGCTCAAGGTTGACTCAGCCTTTCATCCTTTCGAGGTAGGTAAAATGAGGACCCGGATTGTGGGGTCAATAAGCTGACTTTGTATAAAAAAGAACACCGCTTTTGGGGGGGGGGGTGAAAACCCTACTAAGCAGATATATAAAAAAAGTATGAAGGCTATTGCTTAACGTATTGTAAGCCACCCTGAGTCTCCGGAGAAGGGCGGCATATAAATTGAACCAATAAATAAATAAATAAATAAAAATCTATTTTCATCTATTTACCTGGCTTTCATTCTTCACCCAAAAAATCAGAACAATCTAAAGAATAATGTTTAAATACCAAAGGATACCTCCTCCAGTTTTTGTTTTTGTTTTTGTTTTTGTTTTCTTTTTAAAACTGCTTTGTAATCATGGACTGTGGAGGTTCTGGAATGACAACAAATAGTATGGTTCAGCCATTTAGTTGAGAATGCTTCTAAGCATTTGAAAATGTTAAATGTTCAAGACGATATTGTATCCATGGCAGTAAACCTCGTTTCTGTTGATCTGCATTTCTTTTCCCTTAAAAAGCCCTAAAGAATTAGCACCATCATTGGGAATCATTCATAATTTAAAAACAAAAACAAAAAACAAATATCCAGCATGAAAGAGTTCTGTCTCTTAGCTTAGTTTACATTGTACAGCAAAGTACTGTCTAGGCAGTCTTTATAAACTCAATAAATTCCATTTATATAGTTCTCATAGTTTATTGAAATTGTCCCAGAAGAAAAAAAACTATCAAATGTTTTCTACAAATATGAACAGGGAAGATAATCTAGTTGTAAAAAAAAAAGTCTCCTCATTGACTGGTATAAAACTTTCCCATAATGGAAGAAGGCCACTTATGGAAAAATTCATGAGACATGAGACATGAAAAATGCTTTCAATGTATTTCTTCTCAATGCACTTTCTGATATTTCTTCAAATATCTATTTCTATTTGCCCTAGCTCCTCAAAGATGCATAAGTCTTTTGACCTTTATTAAGTATTAAAAACTGCATTTATTGAATAACCCCATCCATAAGCAATTTGGCTTCAGATTTAAGTTATATGTTACCAGTAAAATTATAGGAGAGCAGAATGGAGCAAATCTGCTTTTTAAAAGGAACTGCCCCCACCCACCCACCCACCCTCTTACTGAATCATTTGTGAGATTAACTTTGATAATATATTTTTTTTGTACATAAAATTTTATTTTGTTTTCTAGACAAGCAAAGTTGGATCAATCATTCTTGACTCATAACAACACAAATGCAACTCATTTTCCTGGCTGGGTATTAAACTTTGCTTTTGACAATCACATTACTTTACTCAAGGAGCTCAGCAGTACTCTGTATAGATAGAAGTAATTCAAAGTAAATAAATCTGTACCGTATTAATTACATATTAAGTATATTATGCACTCTTGATTAAAGAATTCAGGAAGGTTCTTTTTTTTTTTTTGCTATAAAAGCTTGACCATAGTTGGACATACATTTTTCCTTCCCTGAAGTGTCAAGACAACATGAGACAAACCCTCAATGTAATGGCTCACAACTTTATTTTAATATCTTATTTGGCTTACTGCATTTCTTTGGTTAAGAAAATTATAGACAAGGGAATGGAGAAGGATTAAATTGCCTCCTGTGTATCTAGCCTCCAAAATTGCAAGTAATTAACTTCAAAAGGGTAAGCAATAATGAACCTGTGTTAGAAAATAATTCCAGCTCTGAAAAATCATTTTCTAAAAAACAGAAAGAAACCTAGCCTAAGTGGCTAAGTAAATCTTTTTTTATAAGAATTCCAAGGAGAACAGGTCAGCCTGAAACTCTGCCAAGAATACCACTTTATAAAACTTTAAAACACCTGGAATACTGCAACCAATTTTGGTCACCACACTACAAAAAGATGTTGAGTTCAGAGAAGAGCAACTAAGATGATCAAAGGCCTGGAGACAAAAATATATGAAGAACGGTTGCAGGATTCAGGTATGGCTAGTCTAGAGAAAAGAAGAACTAGGGGTGACATGATAGCAGTGTTCCAATATTTGAGGAGCTGCCACAAAGAAGAGGGGGTCAAATTATTCTCCAAAGCACCAGAGGGCAGGACAAGAAACAATGGTTGGAAACTAATCAAGAGAGAAGCAACCTGGAATTAAGAAGAAACTTCCTAACAGTGAGAACAATTAACAGTGGAATGGCTTGCCTTCAGAAATCGTGGGTGTTTGAACACTGGAGTTTTTAAGAAGAGACTGGACAGGCACTTCTCTAAATAGTATAGGACCATGATGGCGAACCTATGGCACATGTGCCAGAGGTGGCACATAGAGCCCTCTCTGTGGGCACGTGCCACCGCCAGCTGCTCTTCTGGGTTCCGTCACGTGGATGCACACTGGATCAGCTGTCTGGTGCGCATGTGCATGACAGAACCTGGGAGAGCATCTGGCTGCCACGCACATGCACACTGGCCAGCTACCCTCTTCCAGGTTCCGATGCTCCGGTGTGCACCAGTTTCGGCACTCGGTGGTATAGGGTCTCTTGCTTGAGCATCGTGCTGGACTAGAAGACTTCCAAGGTCCCTTCCAACTCTATTCTATTCTATCAATCATGAGGTATTGCTAGGAGAATCTTTCTCTAACAGTTGGAACTATATAAAATCCTTAGTGAACTACTAGAGCAGGAAAAGCACACGTTGGCTGAGAATAAGCATGAAAACCTGAACTTCAGAGCTGCCTTTCTATGCAGAGGCATCCACAGAATCTGGTGCTTTCACCAAAAAGACAAACAGTGTCTGCAGCGGGTGGTCAAAAAAGTCAAAATGGCAGACACTTGTTATAATTGAAGCTCCGTCTGTAATGCATGATTCATTGCAACTGTCATTTACACTTTGGGCGTGATTCTCTGGACCACAGTGTGAGTTTTGCCCCTCTTGTCACAGTGTTTATACGAAAGGGCAGAGCTTGCATCACAACAGCACAGTGTTCATTTTGTCATTTATCCTTCTGCTTATCCTTTCTCAACACCTGCCTCTGCTTCTGTGTCTGATGTGTCCTTGTAGACAAAGCTGCCATGTTCTGAGTTACAGACCTTGGCTAGATGCTACGTCTTCTAAAGACCCATACCATTTTTTTGATTTTCAGTATCTTTAGAAGGAGCACTTTAATGTATATGCTATAGTATAGTGTCGTTTCATCTAGAAATGCCTTAAAGAGTATGCAGCTTAAAAGTGATTAGGCAGCGAGAAGGAACAATAAAATCTTGCTTCTGCAGAAATTGCATAATGTCCCCTATGATTATGCAGCTCAAGAGCTCTATAGAGCCAGAACTGAATGAACACTTGTAAATATCTTACATTGTATTGCATCCTTTATAATATGTGCAGATAAGGATGAGGAGGAGAACTATATAGCCTTTGGCTCATATGAATGAACACTTCCAGATGGGTGTAGCCCAGGGGTAGATTCTACTTACCTTTACTCGCAGTGTAGCGGTTTGCAGTGGGGCGCACTCACTTTTCTGCTCATGCGCAGAAGCTTCCTGATGACGTCCAGGTCAGTGGGCGGAGCCTCCAGCCGGTTTTACTACTGGTTCTATAGAACCGGTCTGAACTGGGGGCAACCCACCACTGGTGTAGCCCCTCCTGGAAAGGCAGGGGTATGTTTTGTTGCTGCCTAGTTTTGGCATCTTGGCTTTTTTTTTTTTTATTTGATTTATATGCCGCCCTTCTCCGGAGACTCAGGGCGGCTTACAATGCGTTAAGCAATAGCCTTCATACTTTTGTATATTTATGAATGTTAATCACAGTGCTTTAGTCTACTACGCCACCAGGCTTGCTGGGTTACCTTCTTTTATTGTTTTATAGCTTCCTTGTCAGCTGCTCAGACCTGTTGGACTCAGGCAATATACAAATGATAGCAACAGCAATAGCACTTAGACTAATATACTGCTTCACCGTACTTTACAGCCCTCTCTAAACTGTTTACAGAGTCAGCATATTGCCCTCAAAAAGCTGGGTCCTCATTTTACTGACCTCGGCAGGATGGAAGGCTGAGTCAACCTTGAGCCAGTGAGAATCAAATTCCTGGCAGCGAGTTAGCCTACAATACTACATTCTAACTACTGCACCACCATGGCTCCCTTGATGAGATAGAGAAAGACAGAGAATATATGATAGATAGTTTGTTATACTGGTTAAGGTACCCTGCTAGAAAGTGGGAAATGGTGAGCTGTAGGCCATTATTAGTCATGAAGCCAGCTGGGTGACCTTGGGCCAGTTACTCCCCCTCAGCCCTAGGAAGGAAGCAATGGTAAACTCTATTGAAACCTTGACAAGAACAAGTCCAGACAGTCACAAGGAATCAACAATGACTTAAAGATACACACACTCGTGTGTGTGTCTTTAAGTCATTGTTGATTCCTTGTGACTAAGAAATATCTATATTTCTATCCTGTTTCTATTCACAATACAGATGATGATGATGATGATGATGACGATACACATAAACACAGTCAAAAATATGCATCATAAAATAATAACAGTAATTTTTCAGGATGTCATAAACATTAAAAATGTTAGGGCAAGTAATATAATTTGAGACAATAAAGTAATTTTTATTTTATTTTAATTTTTAAATTTTTGCTTAATTTCTGCTGTTAGATATGACCTCTAGTTTTGGGGATGGCATTATTCTGTTCCCTAAATCATCTGGTAAATTGATCTCTTTTTGAGAGGCTTGAAATTTAATTTTTATTACCCCCCTGCCCCCCAAAAAGAAACCTCCCTTAAGAGTTTTGTACAATGAACCCTTTTATACAATTGCTCAAGAGTTAAAACTAAAGGGGTCTTTTATAATTCAACAAGGCAGTGTTAGGAAGGAAGATTTAATCATTCAATCTCAAATTCAAACTACAGAGCTGAAGATGGAGAAAGCAGGTATCACAACAGGAAAGGTCTCCTCCCGGGTCCCAAAAGATGATACTGTGTAATTGATAATTAATAATTAATTTGCACTTGGAAGACTATTGGTAACCAGTGTAGTGCAACACAGAAGAGTATTATATGGCACATCATGGAATACTAGTAACTGTCATTGCTACTTCATTCAGAAACAGCTTCAGCTCCCAAGTGGTCTTCCGGGGAAGCTCCATGTACAACACATTGGAACAGTCCATATACAAGGTGTGTATAGGGCCTGCTGGTTCAGAAATTGATGCACTTGGTGCACAAAATATATCTGCACCTCCAGAAAAATTATCTGGAATGTATAAATTCATTCACTTCAAATTTATGTTGGAAATATGCAAAACACGAAGTGCCATTTTAATGTGCCTGGTGGATTTAACTAAAAAGGCAGAGAACTTTGGCTTCAAATACATACAATGATACTAAAATAATAATAACATTGAAGTGCATCGAGAACTTGTCTTGGGACTACTGGAGAAGCAATTAGAAAAAAGTTATGAAAGATTGTTTTTATAGATGATAACTGCTGCGAGATTATTATGTGCACAAAAATGGAAAGAGACTCGGTAATGCCCAAAACGGAGGAATGGTTGGTGAAGATGACAGAATTAGAAGAGATGGAAAAACTGATTTGTTTAATTAGAGAAAGGACAATAACAACATTTATTAGTGACTAGAAACTCCTTGAGGATTTTTTGCTGGGAAAAAAAAAAACCTTATGATTTATAGGTTTGGTGATCAGAGAGGACAGACTATGGAAAGAAGAAATTATATTGTAATCTTAGACAGACAGGGCAAAATATAAATGTATTTGTAACTGCTGTTAAGAAGATTGGAAGTTGTTTCTTTATAACTTTTCCTTTCCTTTCTTTTTCCATTTTTCCTGTTCTCTATCTCTTTATACTTTTTTTCACTTCTTATTACATTTCAGTACTTTCCTTACTTTTTTCTTTCAAAATGTGTATAGTTCTTATTCTTTTAAAGATTTCTCTCTCTCTCTCTCTCTCCACACACACACACACACAGAGAGAGAGAGAGAGAGAGAGAGAGAGAGAGAGAGAGAGAGTACACACACACGCGCACACACACACACACACATACAGAGAGAGAAGCTTCCTGCTTCTATGAGCCTAGGAATGCCTCCCCCCCTGAAAAAAATTGTCCACCAGTCCCAAACAGGAAAGTAAAATCCTATTAAAGACTATAGATTTCAGCTGCAAAGCCTGAAATATTCACAGCCACTATGACTTCTTAGGAGGAGCTTAAATCTGCTCTTCCCCATAGCCTCTAAACACCAGACCTAAACACAGAATGGCATCATTTGGTCGGCCTGGGATTGAGATAGCAATTGTGTTATCATCAGTGTTGTAGTAATATCTGACCTCAAATGAAAGAATGATATTATGTCAGACTTGATCTTCCCCAAAGCACCAAGCAGGATCAGTCACAGAGAAATAACAACTATTGCCACACTCCTAATCGTTGTAGGACATCCAGAAAGATATCAAGGTCAATATTATCAAAAGCTATTGAGAGATCCAGAAGAGACAGAACATCCAATCATCACTTTATTATAAGCCACCTAGAGTCACCTCCAGGCAAGATGATAGGATATAATTTGAATGAATGAATGAATGAATGAATGAATGAAAGAAAGAAAGAAAGAAAGAAAGAAAGAAAGAAAGAAAGAAAGAAAGAA